>OY783206.1:21850099-22429522 GCA_963678705.1 Panorpa germanica
TAGTTGGAATTTCTTTTTATGTTCTATGTAAGGTACTTTTGAAACTCTAAATACGTTTTTCTGAAAACTGTGTTTTTAAAGTCGGTGACCAAGATTTCTCGAAAACGGCTGAATCAAATTTTAACACAAGCTTCTTAAGGTAGTTGGATCGTGGAATGACTTTTCAAAGGATTTTAATAAAACTTCATTTAATTGCTCTTTAATTAATTATAAGACATATTGACCTCAGGTTGATTAAAATTTACCACTCCATTATTGAGAAAAACGATATTAAAGTTTTGTTATTTTAACACAGGCTCTTATGGGAAATAGTAATTTCAATGTTATTTTTATCGAATAAAATAAAAACGATTCAAAGGAATTCAATAAAAATTTAATATATTATAGAAACAGTAGTTATTAATCACATAAAAAAAAATGGAAATTATTGTCCACGCCATTACAGAAATAAAATTTTGTAAACATTGAAAATACGTGTATATACGTGTATGTATGTGAATATACGTGTAGATACTATTTACATGTAGTGAGAACAGTGAGAATACGTGAATGACCGTTGGGTCTTTTCATTTTAGATGATTCAGTCCAGAGATATCATGATGCCTTTTTTGAGAGAAGCTCCGGGAGATCAGCTATAGCAGCTTTAAAATTATTATTTTTACAAATATAAAAATGTTAAAATACAGTTAAAAGTTACCATAACATGTGTACAAATTCTTATATTAATACAATTTAAAGTCTTCTTAGGATTTTTTCTTGAAAAATCGCTTTTTTTGGGCCTAATAACTGCACGTTGTATGAAGAGTATAGAATATTTTTGGAATCATATTAAAGATAAGCGTCTATCGACTCGCGTCAAACGCATTACTTTTGTGGAATAAAATGCGCAAGAGAAGAGAAGCGGAAGAGAATGCGTATACATAGCGCAACGAGGAAAACTAAAATGGTGCCATTCGAATGGTACAGGATGCCTCCTATTCAGAGTAGGTGAAATTAGTTTTAGTTTGCGCTCTTAAAATAATAATATTTTTATACCAGACAATCAGTAGAAGCTGATTAGATGTGGTATTTCTCGCCTTCTATTTAGTCCAACCGGCAACTCTTGTTTACAAATTGATGGCTTCAGTTCTCTTAATTTGTTATCAATTTCTTCGTTACATTCTTTTTGCCATGAACAATTTATTACATTTATAATTTAGATTGTAGAACTTTTCAAGGTCCAATGTTTATAAATTAAAAACAACTATATCATATTATAACCTCCAAAATGTGACAATCTGTCAAAATGGAGTAGAATTTATTTTAAAACGAAGTTCAATGTCAGCTTGTCAAAAATAAATAGCTAATAACAATTTCTATTACTAATTGTTATTAAAAACAGCAATTTTAATTATTCCACATTTAATTTTGTGCAACTTTCGAATTGTGAAAATTTATTTTACTAACAACGCATGCGCACCAACTAAATTAACTAACCTCAAATGAAAACACGAATGTGCCAAGGCATGCATTATTCTACACCAAGAACAATTACAAAATAATGAAAACGAGTACACCTTTAAACGCAGTTTAAAATGTGTTTTTCTCGTGTTTTATCCTCTCACTTGAAGTAATCTGCCTAAACAAGGACTACACAAAACACAAACTATCTGACATCTTTTAATGGATACGGGGCTTAAATTTAGATGCTTTACAACATTTTTCAATAGCCCATAAACTTCATTGTTTGGCCATTCTTCAGATTATGTAAAAGCAAAACATCTGACTTGTAAATCTGACGGACAAGGTGTTCTTTGATAAGATGTGTCAAGGCCTTTGTGGCGAAGATCAGTTTATGACACCTGACAGGTAAAAAGTGAGGTTAACTTTTATGATAGGTACAATACTTTGAATTTGTATTGATATCTAAATACAGCGGTACACAATGTCAAAATATATATGTAGATTGTTAAAAAACACTGTTTTAAGAGTGTTTATTCAATTATAATTTTCTGTAGCTACAGTAACACATGTTTATTCTATTACTAACAAGGCAGAGCGATTACTATCGCTAACACTATTTTACTTAAAATTAATCGCTACTCTAGCTTGCAGATAAACCTTATCCTAAACAATTATTATTAACCAAATAAATCCAATAGTTATGTATCTGACCCACATTAAACCTTGCTATTTCTTTAAATTCACCCTGGAAATATTATCTACTACATGATAAATTCTTAAACTAACAACAAACGAATTGTGAAAGAGCATAGTCCATTAAATATAAACAATAATATATAAAAACTATATAAATAATATATTAATACTAAATAATATAATAAATATATTAAACATAAACATTACAATCCGCTCAAAATAAATAATGGTGATTCTTAGAAAAAAAAGTATAAGAACAATTATTGTAGATAATTTCATGATCTACAACTTTGGTCTGATCTATTTTTTTGATAAAACTTACCGTTTACCGGAAAAATTGGAAAAACCATTTTTGTTGACCTTTAATCTTGTATAACTTTTTTTGTAGATGTGCGAAATGTTTTTTTTGTCCGGGTTATTAAGCAATAATTGTAATAATATTAATTCTTAAAACTAATTAATGGGCTTGTGTCCTATGTCTTAATTTCTATGAAACTGTACTATATATTGATAAAGTTGGTTACTAGAACCTCAAATGTTCAATTATTTTTTAATAACTCCTTATATGTTAAGAGATATTAGCAATTAAAAACGTCATTTTGTCTCTTTAATTATTAAGGGGATTCAACGTTGTAAACATTCCAAGTGCATGTGACATCACAATCCTTGTGTAAGGTTACCAACCTTACAGATCTAAAATCTCTGCTATATATATTAATATATCACATATTATTTACAGCTATTTCAAGGAACAATAAAATTCCAATATTATGTCTGCCTTAGCAGGGTTAAATAAAACAAAAACTTATTATTCTTTGATTTGACTTGATTATTTCGACTACCAACAGCTACAGAACATTACCACAGCACTGACCTACTCAACAAATAACTGTCGTTAAAATGCATTTCACGTCAAACAAATATGGCCGCCCATTTCTAGCGCTAAAAGTACAATTAAAACTTTTAATCTCCGTCAACATTTAGATATTTAATAAAATAGACACACCAATTCACATTTATTAACATCAATTTCAATCAACAATTGAAAAAGCGACCACTAAAAAATGAGGACACAAGCCCTTTACTTTTTTCATATTTGTTCAGATATATGTAGATATAGTTAAAATTACGAGAGTTCGGCGGTAATTCATTCTTGAAAGAGGTTATAAGAGCCGTGTAAATCTACGATACGATACTGAATTATATATTATTCGTTTCTATATACATTGTAAAAAAAATGAATGATACATTGTTTTTTCATTGCATTGTAAAATTATATAGTACGACTTGTATTAAGCAAGAGACAGCGACGAACTCTCGTAATTTCAACTATATATTAGCGGATCGCCCAGTATTAGCGGCGTAACTAGCCTGGTGCAATGTCAACGGACAGTGGTTTAAAAATAAAGTAATATTTCATTCGGCTTACAGTGAGTAGAATGCACAAATCGAATACCCTACTGTTTAATTAGGAACAAATTCATGAAACATGGAAGTAGAGGTTCCAAATGTATTTCATTACTTATCCAGATGACATAATTTTCGTCTTTGCCCCGAGTCCCATAATTGTCAATTTACAAACCTCAATAAATGTTGACTTTTTATAAAGTATGTATTCTTATTCCGCTGTATTCTTATTCCGAAATATTTTAAACTCAGGAAAACAAACCAACAAATAAAAGTGAACAATTTCAAAATAATTGACTCGAATTTTTTGAAAAAAAAAAAAAACTTCATAAATATGATGTAGTATTTGAAACTAATACTATAGCCAAAGAAATAATACAACAATTGAAAAATATACGAAAAAAACGACAACAATTCAAAAATAATAGATTTGTGAGGTCTCGTTTGTTGAAAATCAATAACCGTGAAATACGATTGTTGGCTTTATGTTTTGTAATTGTTAAATTGGCTCAATTGTTGAACTAGAAATGACAATAGTCAATTGTTGTATTAAATATTTTATAAAATTTAAAAGATTATCATATTATATTTAATCGGTATTTTGAAACTTTATTAAAAAATATGTATTTCGTTTTTTAAGTTGAAGAGAAAGTGAAAAAATTGGCGAAGTTGTACCTGTTTGAAATTTCAAATTATTTTCACTCGAATAATTACTGTGTGACGTCAATGGGCTTGTGTCCTCATTTTTTAGTGGTCGATTTTTAATTGTTCCTTGAAATAGCTGTAAATAATATTTGATATTTTGATATATATATACATATAGCAGAGATTTATGAGCTGTAAGGTTGATAACCTTACACAAGGATTGTGATGTCACATGAACTTGGAATGTGTACAATGTTGAATCCCTTTAATAATTAAAGAGACAAAATGACTTTTTTAATTGTTAATATCTCTTGAAATATAAGAAGTTATTAAAAAATAATTGAACATTTGAGGTAACCCACTTTATCAATATATAGTACAGTTTTGTAGAAATTAACACATAGGACACAAGCCCATTTATCAGATGTGGCATTGATAGTACGTTACATTGATGTAACGTTTTCATTAGCTTGTACCAACCCATCCAATGTGAATGTATATGAGAACTGGAATATGAACCTTGGGACAAACTTATGAGAAGCTAGCAAGTGTGAAACTTTATAGCAAGATAGTTTTCTATCTGGGTCCAGTTCCAGTTATGAGAAATCAACAGTAAAATCGTCCGCTACTTAAAAGAAATTAACCAATTTTATTACCACTTATTTTTTATTTATTTTAACTTATAACTTTTTTATTATAAAAATTACAACAAAGAGTTTTTAATAAAAGTTGTAGATAAATTCATTATCTACAAAAAAGCTATTTAGAAATTTTTTGTGAGAGTTACAGTTTTCGAGATAAATAAGAAAAACTTATTATCCCTTTATATTTCAGATGGCGACCGAAAGAGGGATCCAAGAAATTCAAGTTTAAACTCAAGTGTGACCTTTTTATATGAAGAAAACGGACAGATTGCTACAATACCTTAAGTGCACAACTCAATGACAAGTTCCCCTGACTATATTCTAAATATTTAATATACTCTAATGTTATTATTTTTTCAGATTTTTATGATATTTTTTAATATTCAACATAACCTAACTTTTTAAATAAAAGTTTCTGCAATTCAATTAACAAACACACCCAGTTCATGTTCCGTCCTGAAAGTTACACCCATCTAATGCAAAAATACTGATTGGAAAATATCAAATGAAAATGTTTTGTGTTCTAAAAAAATAAAACAAAAAAGCAATAAAAACAAAAGTTGTTAGTTTTAATAAAAAACAAACTTATCTTCAGGGGTGGATTAGTAAATAATTTAGTATATAAAAACAGTACCATATTTAGAGAGCTATTAAAAACATCATTACTATTACAAAAGTTGGCCTAAGCATATTTCATGATGGTTTAATGTAATATGTTTTTATTTAAGAAATAAAAATAGCTAAGAAAGTAAAAAAAACATAAATAGGATGATATAAACCAATCCAAACAATGGATCATCAATAAATAATGTTATAGAAATTTCTTCATTCTTATGGCGTCCGCGCATGGGGCGACTGGTTGCAAACCTTAGCCCCGAATCTGTCCGAACCGAATGAGAATGCAACTGTGTTGTTTGTGAGAGAACGAACGTGTATACGAGTGAGAGAAAACACACGGCACGAACGAAACTACACTGATTTCAAACTGGTTTTGAGTACGTTGGTTGGTTGCATGCTTTTGATGATGACGTCCTGAACAGAGATGTGCACGAATACTATCGAAAACTTAAACTAAATTTAAATACATACATACAAACAAATACGACACAATAAAATCCCCTATTATGCTATTGTTAGAGTCTATAGAGTCACGGAACACGGCTCGACTACCAGATTAGTTTCATTCGTGCTTTATGTATTCTCTCACTCGTATACACTTTCTTTCTCTCACTAACAACACAGTTCCATTCTCATTCGGTTCGGGCAGATTCGGAGCTAAGGTTTGAACCAGTCGCCTCGTATACAGAGGCTCTTATTTTCCACTTGTCACGTCTTAATATACACTATTTCTTAATTTTTTATTGTAATGGTTTTGTCATTGGGCACTACATTCTTCCGCCTTAAATCATCAAATTACATTTCATTGTGATTAATTCATTTTTGATCCTTATTCTATCTACCCAATCTCATTCCTTTCAAAAAAAAAAGAAAAATACAAACAAAATATATAAATTTAAACCCTTACTGCTTCCCTCTTCCTGCTACTCTTCCTCCTGTTTTTACTCTACCATTCCTTCTCTTTCTTCGCTCCTCCTCTCTGTCTTCGCCATCCACCGCTTCCTTTCACACTATTGTGACGTCATAAATTTGAAAAAAGTAATTTTATGTCTTATTTTATTTGTTTGACTTACATCCTTTGGAAGTTTAATATTAGATCGCATGTGATATAAAAAAATTATGATCCTCCCCTCCCTTGTCGCGTCTTGTCACACTTTAACCCCCCTACCCTCTGCTCACACACTTTCCACCCAATACGTGTGAAATAATTGATGGAAGACACATAACCACATAAGATGGATTTAACCAACTCCTGTAAGCAAACGGGTTGACCGATCTTGCTTATATTTGGCGTAGTAATTTAGTACAGTGGTACCAACTTATAGAAAAAAGGTTTTTTTAAAAAAATGAGTGCATTTCGTGTAAACTACATATTATGTTGGATAGAGAGTGTGATATATCCGAGTTTTTAGTTATAAGTTCTTCCAGATATATAGTACATATATATCCAAATATATACATGTATACATAACAAGATGGCGCACTGCTCAATTAAGACAGCGACAATTAAATCCTAACGACTAGTAATTACTCGCTGTGTATAGAAACAAAATGGCGGCCCACAATTAAAGCGCGATCAGGCGCGATAAAATTAATTAATATCTAACACAAGGAAAACGGTTGAATAGATTCTCCTTCTCGTTCTATTCTATTGTTGTCTCTTTCATGCACATAGCACATTTGTATGCTGTATATATTCTATGTAAAAGTCTATCTCGTGGATTACAGTAAAAGCGAGATTGTTGGTAATTTTCTACGCACCGTTCTCCAGAAACGCTTTTTTTAAATCACTTAATCAGGAAACAGCTTCTGATTCCGAATATGTGGTTTACAAGCCGTAATTTTGAGGATTTAAGCGTTCATTATGAAAAAATAACGGGTAATATCGTTTTTTTGCAATATCTCTTTACCAGTGCGTTGTACGATAAAAGTAGTTATTATCAATCTGATAGCGGACTCAATTTCCTACAATTTTTTTATACAACATTTTTTTGTATGTCTGATAGATATTGAGCTGCACCGCTTGAAAGTAGAGCACTTCACTGACATTCAACAACGCTTACAATTTTGCCCATAACTCTTAAACCCATTATAGTATCTAAACTTATCATACGTCATTTTAAAGGATTTTTAACGCTCTATAACTTTTATTTAAATATTTTTTCGATAAAATTAATAGTTTACATATAAATTAATAAAACAATTTCAAATTTCTTTTATTAAAAAATGTTAAAACTTCCTTATGCGTCATATTTATGTGTTTAAATATAGAGATATACTAAAAAAATCCTTAGTCCTCGCTGCATACGACTTCCCCCTCGGTTCCTTTCTTCATAAATTGAATATTGTTGTGCTACATGTAGCTAGGTTATGAGTGCTATACAAATACACCAACTTTGTTTAATCAACCTATTCAAAAGGTTCATGTCTTCGATTGTAACTTAGGAATAAACCCCGACCAGAATAGCTCAAGTGTTTTATTTCTTGGTTGCAAATCGTAGACACGAACATGAACGGGATGGACGGATTTTTATTAACAATAATTTAATAAACCAGAAGAGATTGAAGAGCGCGACTTTAAACACAGCGGTAAGCATTTAGGAAACACTATTTTCACAAACTAATCTCTGGATAAAAAACTGCATTATATAAGCTATGCATTGCAATTTATTTCAAACTCCTATCTTCATTTTTAGGCAAATGCCAGCCTTTCAAAAAGTATCACTTCCTATTGAACCATTAAAGCCATCTGAAACTCCAAAACTTATGAAATAACTTTACACTAATATTAATTAAAAACCAGCAAATTTTATATAACAGTGTATCATGGCCATTGTCCTTCTTCTCCCTACTCCTTCTCAGCTTCCCCATCGTTTATTACAAGGAATGAGGGGGAGGGGGGGGGAGAACCCTAGCCGCCAATGTGAAAACCTAATTAAACACTTTATTACTGGATCGTTTAGCAACGAGCTTAATTATCCAATAGGGAGAGGGTAAAGGGAGGGGGAGAGGAGGAAGAGGGTGAGTGGTAAAGTAGAAGGAAGCTTTGCTCAACCATCTCTACTACCACTCTTCGCTCTCCCGTTGAATTTGCTGGTTCATTCAATGTTACAATTTAGAGCGAAATTATTTTTAGAAGATGATTTTTATTTTATAAGTTGTATACAAGTAAACGTATCGATCTCAAATTTTTATATAGAATATTGAACGGGAACAAAATGATTACAATGTTTGAAGTGATAAAATTAGCTCCAGCGGCGGGGGTGAATTGAGATGAATAAGGACGTTTAAAGTAAAACTTTCCGGAAAACATTTGGATATACATACTATATTATATTTATCGTACTATTTATGTATATTGTACATCCTATGTATGTACTGTTGTGATTAAAACCTACACTGTATGTCATATGTATGTGCAATATATATTATATATGCAGGATATTATTTTCACATTATGGAGCATATATGAATATACAGGGAATATCTGATGTTATGTGGGTTATATTAGCAAGTTAAGATAGAATTTTTATAGTATAAAATATATAGATTCAAATAACAGTCTCTGAACACGACCCTGATATCTAGACTGGTTATACGCTACCGGTATTTTCAGGGGGCGTAAAATATTTAACTAATTTAAATATTGCTTTATTTCTAAAACCTATAATTCTATTTATACACTTGGTTATATTTGTTATACTAAATTACTACTTTTTTGCATTTGATATTTTGCAACGTTGATTTATAATATCTAATCACAATCATTGGACGGCTTTGCAACTTGTTTCGAAGCTGCAGTCAATCGTGTTATCCCTGAAATAGTCATTCAAATGTGAGTGTAGGAATCGCTTTACAGATGACGCTAGCGTATAACCAGTCTAGATAGCAGGGTAGCGTTCAGAGTCTGTTATTAAAGGGAATTTTGTAAAGTTTTAACTTTTTTTTTTCATTTTTTTTTTATTAATTTATATTCGAAAAATTCGAAAAAACGAAAATTCGAAGTTTATTGGAGTAAAACTGTCGAAGATGTTGAATTTTAAGTCTTCTCTCTGGTCTGGTTTCGTTTTACTTTGAAACTTTTAAACGTGTTTTCTTACACTTGGCATTTTCAGAGTCTATGTCCTCTCTAGCTCAAAATCTACTGGACCGATTCTTTTGAAATTTTGCACACTATTTCTTTACATAAATGCCGAGGTAACGCTGTTGAGTTTTTTTTAGTTTTTTAATTTTAACGTATTTTAAAATAACAAAGTTTCTGATTTTTTTTATGAAAAATCAATAAAAAAATTTCAGTAATAAATTGAAAAATCAGTAAAAAAGAAAAAACTCGACAGCGTTACCTGCAGAAACTTAACAACTGATGAAATCATTTTGGATTTTCGATTTCAGAAAATCCAGGGATGAGTTATCAGTGGCACCGCAATGTTACTTTTTTTTGTGACGTCTGCGGAGAAGCGCTGTCAATGGCTCGTTTCTTGATATTTATTTATGAAAATTTTATTACAAAGTATTATTCAAATGTTATTTTATCATGGAGTAATTATAGAAATAATTATATATTAACTGTGTCGTCAAAAAACATTATCGAAAATATGCTTTTTTACCCCCCAAATCTACATGTGTTATACTTTAAAAACGGTATCTGAATTCGTATAGATCTGAAAGATTAAACAAAAATAAAATTACTATCGTAGATTTAAACCAATTATATTTTAAAAAGATAACAATTCTATAAAAACGTTGAAATAAAATTTGTTTGTTAAATTAAAAGTAGTACCTAAGGGTCGTGGATTTATTTTAAAACCCTTTTGTAGTCAGTTGGTAGGAATAATGAATGATAACATAGCTTAATTAAAAAAATAATGAGCGCAAAGTTTAAAGGGGGACGCTTGCCCCGCCATCTATTGTTGGCGGTCTGTACTTCGTTTTATTCTGATCTTCCTAATTATTAAATGATGGAAAATTTGCAAGAAATTGTTTTAGGAAATGAAATATGAAATGAAGAGAACGTTTGCAAAACGAAGTTACAAGTACGTAAAGTTTATTTAATGCAAGAAACTTAGTGACATGCCCAAGGAGCAGTCGTATTCAATCTGCAGAAAGATCCTCCCATGTAAACTGACATGTTTAAAACATGTGTACAATAAAAAACTTTCCGAGTAGTGCGACATTGTCAATGTATGCCAATAAATGCATGCAATATTCATATTTGTGTATCAATATTTTGCTTTTATTTTAATTATTGTTAGATTTAAGATTTCTTTGTCTTAATTCATTTATATTTTATGCCTAGTTATTTTTATATACACTGCTCTCTGTGGGCAAACGACAATATTTCTTATGTAAACATCTTTTGTTTATATGAGTTACTTCTCTTGGGTTCGACACTACGCATTTGGTCCTAATTCGTTCTTATCGCTTCAACACTCAAACCTACAGCACACTTAACCTTTTGGTGCATATACATAAAATAATAAATACACATATTTTTATTTATAACTTAAACCGCGACTTACATTTACCTAGTGTCGCAACTAGTATTCTTATTAACTAAAGCATTGAATCAATTTATACATAATTCAGTAGTGTAGTTTAAAATAAATGTAATCTAAAAAAGTTCTGATGTTTTGCTGTGTCTTTTGATATAAATAAACAATTGCTCTTAATTACTATATAGCTAAAAGGTCCTTCGTAACAAAATTGTGCGCCCACTAAGCTATTGAAAGGAACTGAGCGACATTTGCCGTTAGAGAATTTGGATACCGACGACAGATCGCAGATACGCCGTAGCAGCTTATTGATCTCAATAAGGTCCAAACTTCACAACCAGTCAAGTTGCAATTTTCTTGAACAAAAGTAGTTCATTTTCAACATATTCTATAAAGAAACGAATACCGCTTGCTTTAATTTATATTACTTTTTTTCAAAACTGAATAAAACCCAGTGTATGAATCAGAAATTTTTGATTTGTTTTTTATAATGTAGGCACATACATAAAGTTTTGTTTTAGTTAGTTTTGAAGATCAAATCAGGGAGGTGACGTCCCCCATTCTCAGTACACTGAATAAACCGATATCTGGCGTTATGTTGCCAATTTCTTCCTGGATGTTCTTTGGACGATTCACATAAACACGGGATTTTAAAAAAACCCGTAGAAAGAAATTGCAAGTGGCCAAATCAGGAGAGCGGGGTTCCAGAAGAACCTCACACGCGTGCCTGCGAGAATTGAAGTCAGAAAGTTCCCGCACAATCGCTATCTTGTATGGATAAAATGAAGATCATCATGAAGAATTTTCCTCACAGAACGATCGAAAAGTCCAAGGGCAAACGCATGTTTGCGCACAGAACGCCGTGGTGATCGTAACATTGAAGCTCTTACTGCCTCAATGCTCTTAGGTGATCTAATGGACCGATGGATTCCAGTTCTTCGTCTTGTCGCACTTGCAGTTTGTCTGAACGTAGTGACCCACGCAACAATTGATTTCCGGTCAGGGACAAGAGCCAACAGGGCTAAATTAAAGCGATTCTGAAATGCACGCTGGGCTGTGATCACAGAATATCCACTCGAAAAGTAGGCCTCAACGCCAAACGTATGCTCCTTACTGTTCCAACGCATGATCGGGACAAAACTTTATTGTCCCGCCTCCCGAACAAGCCCACTAACGCTTCGCTACGATATCAACCGACTGAATTGCCGCGTTTTTTAAAAAAGGAAGTTATGCTGTTGCACCTTGTATCACAAAATATCCGTTGGTGTTAATGTTAGGTTCGTAGGTCAAAATATAAAATTTTTTATTGATTATGGTCATACATAATCGTACATTTATTAGGCAGTGGTGTAGCCCACATATATGAGGCCACGACACCATAAATACTGCCAACATTGAAGGAGGTCGTCGGTGATAGGACTCAGCATCGGAAATAGGCCGACGTTAAATAAAAAAAAAAAAAAAAAAAAAATATATAAAAATTTAGTACCGCAAGGAGTATTGAAAATTTCTCTACGTATAAAGGACATTCATCTTATATTATAATGTCCGAGGTGTATGTTTGTTTTCTTATATTCTTATATGTTTATATGTTTATATTCTTATATTCTTATATGTTTACGCGATTCGTATGGTAGCTCGAAAACGGCTCCATGGAAGTTTTAAAAAATTTCCTATTTCGTAGAGAAAAAAATTCTAAGACTTTTGGCGTCCCCGGATTTTTCCCTGAATTTCCTGGAAACCCGTAATTTTGGAAAAACTGGAAAAAAAGTGAACCCTTTTTTGCTGTATTACTTTTAATTCGTAAAAGATAGAAAGTTGAAATTTTGCATGTGTATGAAGGTATTTAATGCTGACATTTCTCAAAAATTAGAAATTCAAAAAGTAAAAAAGGGGGGGTTGAGGAAATTCGGGGGCCCGGTAGGGAAATTTTGAGACAGTTCATATTCTGGATTCTAGAATAATTAAGTATATTATTAATAAAAAAAAATTCACAATTCCAAAATTTTATTTGGGGGCACGGGGGCAGTATTTGCCGAGAGTAAAAATTGTGCTAGAAAGTTGAAATTTTGTATATAGGCTAATCTTAGTAACTTATTTACGATTCGAAAAAAAAATCCCAAATTTTGAAAAAAAGTTGGTCAAATAACGCATAAATTGAAAATATTTTTTATTTTGATAAAAAAAATATATTTTTTTAGTCAATTTATATGTGTCAATGTATATGTGCGAGTTTATTTATTATTTCAATTTAAAAATAGAACAGTTAAATATGAAATGTAATTACGAATTATTTTATTGGATTCAAATGATACACGCCAAAAAGACGTCGCATTGCGACGGGGGTAAACTCAAGTATATTATAATGTCCCAAGTGTATATTATATTCTTATATGTTTATGTGTTTATATGTTTGGTTCAAATTTTGTATGGCATCTCGAAAACGGCTCCAGGGAAGTTTTTAAAAATTTCCTATTTCGTAGAGAAAAAAATTCTAAGACTTTTGGCGTCCCCGAATTTTTCCCTGAATTTCCTGGAAACCCGTAATTTTGGAAAAACTGGAAAAAAGTGATCCCTTTTTTGCTGTATTACTTTCAAGTCGTAAAAGATAGAAAGTTGAAATTTTGCATGTGTATTAAGCTATTTAATGCTGACATTTCTCAAAAATTAGAATTTCAAAAATAGAAAAAGGGGGGGTTGAAGAAATTCGGGGGCCCGGTAGGGAACTTTGGAGAAAGTTCATATTCTGGATTGTAGAATAATTAAGTATATTATTAATAAAAAAAAAATTCAAAATTTTATTTGGGGGCACGGGGGCAGTATTTTCCGAGAGTAAAAATTGTGCTAGAAAGTTGAAATTTTGTATATAGGCTAATAACCTTGGTAACTTATTTACGAATCGAAAAAAAAAATCCCAAATTTTGAAAAAAAGTTGGTCAAATAACGCATAAATTGAAAATATTTTTTATTTTGATAAAAAAATAATATTTTTTTAGTCAATTTATATGTGTGTATATGTGCGCGAGTTTATTTATTATTTCAATTTAAAAATAGAACAGTTAAATATGAAATTTAATTACGAATTATTTTATTGGATTCAAATGATACACGCCAAAAAGACGTCGCATTGCGACGGGGGTAAACACAAGTATATTATAATGTCCCAAGTGTATATTATATTCTTATATGTTTATGTGTTTATATGTTTGGTTCGAATTTTGTATGGCATCTCGAAAACGGCTCCAGAGAAGTTTTTAAAAATTTCCTATTTCGTAGAGAAAAAAATTCTAAGACTTTTGGCGTCCCCGGATTTTTCCCTGAATTTCCTGGAAACCCGTAATTTTGGAAAAACTGGAAAAAAAGTGATCCTTTTTTGCTGTATTACTTTTAATTCGTATAAGATAGAAAGTTGAAATTTTGCATGTGTATTAAGGTATTCAATGCTGACATTTCTCAAAAATTAGAAATTCAAAAATTGAGAAAGGGCGGGTTAAAGAAATTCGGGGGCCCGGTAGGGAACTTTGGAGAAAATTCATTTTCTGGATTCTAGAATAATTAATTATATAAAAAAAAATTTTAAATTTTAAAATTTTATTGGGGGGCACGGGGGCAGTATTTGCCGAGAGTAAAAATTGTGCTAGAAAGTTGAAATTTTGTATATAGGCTAACCTTGGCAACTTATTTACGAATCGAAAAAAAAATCCTAAATTTTGAAAAAAAGTTGTTCAAATATCGCATAAATTCAAAATATTTTTTATTTTGATATAAAAAATGTATTTTCTTAGTCAGTTTGTATGAAAAATTAATTGTTATTAAATGTTAAATCAATATAGGACGAGTTTATTTATTATTTCAATTTAAAAATTAAATTTTGACTTGAAATTCAAGCCACTCACAAAAAACAAACGTCGCTTGCGACGGGGGTAAAAGCTAGTAAATATATATATTCAATATTGCAGGACAATATTAGCAAACGTCAAAACATCAGGTTTACGTAAATGTGACAAAGCAAATAAAGTACACAACTCCTGCACGTGTTTGTTATCTTAAATGATTGGAAAGTAAATTTACAGATTCTAGCATTATTTATCTACAACCCCTCTCTGTGTAGTCATCCCCTATATTACGATAATAATCTTATTTATAATATAATAGATGCAAAATATTTTCCCCTGCAGTAGATAAAGTAAGATTGTATTTAATTAAATCTATTATACAGAGAGATTAGTATAATGCAAGCAAATTATCGTAATCGCACGAAGCTTTACGGAAACAGTCGAAAATAAACGAACTGTGTATATAACTAAAGTTGTGTAAGTGCTGCATATTTCCTTTGTGCCACCCAAAATTAATAAATGAGCACTCGTTGCTGATTCACTTGTTTGAGGGCATTTATATTTATGTATTTATATTTAACGTTCATTTAGTGATGCGTCCTAATACACCACCCGTAATAGAAGAAGTATATAACTTTGTAAAGAATTATGTCATATTTAAATAGTGGCGGCGTAGCAAGTACTTGATCCATACTATGATCTACTACTGCCATCTATTGAGTGTTAGTTTACTCTTCTTATACCCTTGTTACTTTTCACCAAAAAAACATTTTTTATTTTGGAACACGATATATGTTTTTTAACGTAGTTTTTCATACTGATTTCAATTTTGCAAATAATTTTAAATTAGCTTCACGAGCTTTGTTTCACGAGACAATAAATTTTTAAACGCTGATTGATTGAAAACTATAACAGATAATTAAAACTGGATTTTAATTTTGAAATCAGCATTCAAACCTACTTTAACAAACATATATTGTGTGCTAAAACAAAAAATGTTTTTTTGGTAAAAAGTAAACAGTTTAAGAAAAAAAATGTATAATTAGTTTTTAGGTAAGTGTTTTTTTTTTATGAGCAACCCTGCAACCCTGGGGTTGCACCAAGAAATCGAACATTAAAGAATTACAAACGCTCCAAAATAAAGTTCTGCGAGGAATAGTTAATGCACCGTGGTATATCCACATAGTGACCTGAAGATTAACACAGTCGGAGAAGAAATCAAAACTATAGCAGCAAAGCACGATTTGAGACTTCATAACCACGAAAACATCGCCGTGACGCAAATGTTGCTTGATAGTAATGATGTTCGATGTTAGTAACCTATGTAGATGTAGAATTGTTCATTGGCTTGTGTCCTTTGTCTTAATTTCTATAAAAGTGTACTATATATTGATAAAGTGGGTTACTAAAACCTTAAATGTTCAATTATTTTTTATTAACTTCTTATATGTTAAAAGATATTAACAATTAACAAAAGTCATGTTGTCTCTTTAATTATTAAAGGAACAAATGTTGTACAAATTCTAAGTGCATGTGACATCACAATCCTTGTGTAAAGTTACCAACCTTATAGATCATAAATCTCTGCTATATGTACTTATATATCAAAATATCAAATATTATTTACAGCCATTTCAAGGAACTATCAAATTTCAATATTATGTCTGCCTTAGCAGGAATAAATAAAATAAATACTTATTATTCTTTGACTTGACTTGATTATTCGACTACCATCAGCTACAGAACATTACCAGAGCACTGACCTACTCAACAAATAACTTACGTTAAAATGCATTTCACGTCATACAAATATGGCCGACCATTTCTAGCGCTAAAACAACAATTCAAACTTTTAATTGCTATATCTTCGTCAACATTTAGATATTTAATAAAATCGACACGCCAATACACATTTATTAACATTAATTTCAATCAACAATTGAAAAATCGACCACTAAAAAATGAGGACACAAGCCCAGTATAGAAACGTAAGCCACTAGATAAGTATATCTATACTTAGTTGTAGTAGTATAGAAAATAAAGGATTTAAAGAATCCATACTATCAACTACTACTGCCATCTATTAATTGTTAGTTTAATGAGATTATGTATGCAGTTAGAAACATGAAGTGGTAGGAATTATACATATATATATATATATATATATATATATTATAACAATATACGTTTAAACGTATCTATATAGCCATCGTTTTTTCCTGTATTCTGATTTTGATTGACTCCGAATGGAGTTGATTAATTGCTTAGATATTTTTTGCACATTTTACACATTACTCATTTGGTTCTGTTTGTGTTGGTGAAACGAGCGTCATCACGTGAAACTACAACAACAGAATAACGCCATCGCGACCATCTATCAGAAACCGTTACTTGCAGTGGTACCCTTCTTTGTCAGAATTAAAAAGATTTTGAATGTTTTACGGATTAGAAGTTATTTATACTCTTTTTCTATACCTCTGGCAACACTTTTTACAAATACCAACTATATATATGACGGTCGACTGATTGCAAACGCGATCCCCGAATCTGCCCGAACCGAATGAGAATGGAACTGTGTTGGGAGTACGGCTTCTGGAACCGACCCGACTCGGGCCCGAACCCGACAGGTATTGGCCATAAACTCGAACCTGAGACCTGGGTGAAAAACCCGACGGATCTGACGGACCCGACAGTCGAATGCTTTTGCTGGTGTAATTCCAAAATTCCAAAAATTTAAAATATTTCTTAAATATTTATTTTTATACCTGTATATACATATACTTAATATGATACTACCGTCAATAAACAAATAAATCATAAAATTTAGTAAGGGATTAGCATAAAGTGTTATATATTAAAATGGATGATGCTATTATGATGTCGGGACGATCACCAGTCACCAGACTAATAAAAAGAAAGAACTAACAGGAATAAAGTAATTTAAGTAGCTATTTAAATGAAAAGAAATTCTTAAAATTCAAGGACGCACTTCATTGGGTTGTTCAGTCATCCTGATTGATTGTAATTATTTGTCTAATTAACAGTTCGTCGATGTTCATAATTGTTTCATGTGTAACTTGTATTTTTTTTAATAATTGTTTATTATTAACCGCGAAAAGTTTGGACGAAATCGTAGCAAAAGTGGCCGCTGTAGATGGCATATCCATAAGAGCAATCACTAGATCTGAGTTCTAGTAACCCCCTTTATCAATATATAGTACAGTTTTATAGAAATTAAGATATAGGACAATTCTACATGATTAGGTTACTAGGTCCGAGGGTTTAGTCCTGCGAAGTCTTCGAACATCCTTACTATCAAGCAACATTTGCGTCACGGCGATGTTTTCGTGGTTACGAAATCTCAACTACTTTGCTGCTGTAGTTTTGATTTCTTCTCCGACTCTGTTAATCTTCAGGTCTCTATGTGGATATACCACGGTGCATTAACTATTCCTCGCCGAACTTTATTTTGGAACGTTTGTATTTCTGTAATGTTCGATTTCTTGGTGCAACCGTAGGGTTGCAATCCATACGTCCACACTGGCTTTAGCACTTGTTTATAAGCAGCTTGCTTTCAATGTTTAGTTCAGAGCGTCGCCCAATTAGCCAATACATATTCCTGTATATAATCTTTTTGATTCAATATTGTTGGTTATTACTTATATTTAAGAACTGCTTTATTACATTTTATTAAATATCTACTGTTCTCTGGCTTTTATGCAATCTTTTTAAATCATGTACCTTTTTTCTAAATTGTAGGTTTTTTATTTTAATAGTATTTAATGTAGTTTCTTACGCTGATGTCTCATAAAAAAAAACACTTACCTAAAAACTAATTATACATTTTTTTTCTTAAACTGTTTACTTTTTACCAAAAAAACATTTTTTGTTTTAGCACACAATATATGTTTGCTAAAGTAGGTTTGAATGCTGATTTCAAAATTAAAATCCAGTTTTAATTATCTGTTATAGTTTTCAATTAATCAGCGTTTAAAAATTTATTGTCTCGTGAAACAAAGCTCGTGAAGCTAATTTAAAATTATTTGCAAAATTGAAATCAGTATGAAAAACTACGTTAGAAAACATATATCGTGTTCCAGAATAAAAAATGTTTTTTTGGTGAAAAGTAACAAGAGTATAGTCTTATAGAAGAGTAAACTAACACTCAATAGATGGCAGTGGTAGATCATGGTATGGTTCAAGTATTTGCTACGCCGGCACTATTTAAATATGACATAATGGGCTTGTGTCCTATGTCTTAATTTCTATAAAAGTATACTATATATTGATAAAGTGGGCTACTAGAACCTCAAATGCTCCTTATATGTTAAGAGATATTAACAATTAAAAAAGGCATTTTGTCTCTTTAATTATTAAAGGGATTCAACGTTGTACACATTCCAAGTGCATGTGACATCACAATCCTTGTGTAAGGTTACCAAATTTACAGCTCATAAATCTCTGCTGTATGTATTTATATATATCAAAATATCAAATATTATTTACAGTTATTTCAAGGAACAATCAAATTTCAATATTATGTCTGCCCTAGCAGGGTTAAATAAAATAAAAATTTATTATTCTTTGATTTGACTTGATTATTTGACTACCAACAGCTACAGAATTTTACCACAGCACTGACCTACTCAACAAATAATGGACGTAACGTTGACAATCAAATTTCAATATTATGTCTGCCCTAGCAGGGTTAAAGAAAATAAAAATGTATTATTCTTTGATTTGACTTGATTATTTGACTACCAACAGCTACAGAATTTTACCACAGCACTGACCTACTCAACAAATAATTGACGTGACGTTGACAATCAAATTTCAATATTATGTCTGCCCTAGCAGGGTTAAAGAAAATAAAAATTTATTATTCTTTGATTTGACTTGATTATTTGACTACCAACAGCTACAGAAGATTACCACAGCACTGACCTACTCAACAAATAATTGACGTTATTGATTGACGTACGTGATTGATTGTAATTATTTGTCTAATTAACAGTTCGTCGATGTTCATAATTGTTTCATGTGTAACTTGTATTTTTTTTAATAATTGTTTATTATTAACCGCGAAAAGTTTGGACGAAATCGTAGCAAAAGTGGCCGCTGTAGATGGCATATCCATAAGAGCAATCACTAGATCTGAGTTTATCCGAGAGTTTATTACAAACCGTGGATATAAGTTGCCCAAAAATGAGAGTGACTGATTTACGAACATTATGAATTCAAGAAATCGTTTTCCAAAAATATCACTATATTAGAGCAAGCAAATTTAAATAAGTAATATGTAATTACTTAAATAATAAATAAATTTAAATAATAAATTACTTAAATAATAATAAATTACTTGATAATTTAGATGTTTTTTATATTTTTCTAAATTTGGACCAGACCCGATTTTGAAATCCCCGGGGTTTCAAAAGCCCTAGTTGTGAGTGAGAGAATGCACAAATTTGAATGGAACAAAACTGATTTGAAATTGGTTTTGAGCGACTGTGTTTCTAGGTCGCAGGGCACTTACGTTGCCTGCTTTTGATGGTGAACATCATGAGCAAAAGTGTGCAGAAATACTATTCAAAAGTATTTAAATACATACATACATACAAATACCTAATAATACGACACAATAAAATCCCTATTAAGCTATTGTTAAAAATTCTATAAAGTCACAAAACACTGCTCGACATGGCTCGTTTTTAGTTTCCGTTGGAAACATCGTTGCGCGACTAGTTTGGAATCAGTCGACCCGTGTGCGGACGGCCTTTGACTTATTACTTATACTGACTTATATTCACAGTTTTATTTGTCTGACCTGGCACCATGTGACTTATCTGTTTCCCAAGGTCAAATCTGTATTAAAAGATGGTGAAGCTGTGAAGAAAATGCGGCACGTGTCATAAATAATCTTTTAAAAGGAGACTTCCAGAACTGTTTGGAACAATGAAAAATCCGCATGGAGCTCTGTAGTGATAGAGGAATGATGTATATTGAAGGAGATAGTAATTAAATACATATAAATTTAAAGTAAAAAGTACACGCGCATTCAACCTCGAATAATCGGCAATCAGTACAAATAATTTAATACGCATATGAGAATACTCCGCGCCTCTTCCGCGCCAGATGTTAGTTAGATTCATTATTAAAAAATATCAACATTAATTGAACGTTGTCCTAATACTTCAATGCAGCGCTCTCTTCCCCACCATCCTCTTTTCCCTCAATGTATTTCAGAGTGATTTTGATAAGCTATCATTCCCCACTCCCCACTCCCTGGTTTGCGTTTTAGGTGAGGGAGGGTGATTTTGCAGCGTGCGCAGTCACAACGATATCCTAACTCTAATGGAAGGGGTATATAACCCCACTTCCCCCCGGCCCGTCACCAATAACATAGTCGGTGGGGTTGAAACCACCCTTGCACCCACGCACGGTGAGAATATGTGAGGGTGCGAACTTGTTTTGTGAGCATAATTGAATGTTTAGTACAGCGATGAATAAAAGAGGGGTTGTAACAAAGAAGGAAGGGCAAGTGGGGGAGGATAGACGATTTATTAGTATAGAAATATGTTGGGTATAAAAATATTGTTTTAATTTATATGAATAGTTTATATTAACCCTTTAAAATGGGGTTGAAATTTGAAATTTGAATGTTTGTATATCTTGTTATATCTAGATATTAAAGATATCTGAAAGTGATGATTCGATTTAATTATAGCTTTGATTAACTCATCAACATCTTCAAAACGGTGCTCATACTACTGTCATTGCGATGACATTTGGCAAATATTATGTTCCATTATTAACTTCAGAATTTGTACTTTAGATTAAAATAAGAATATCACCACTTTTCACGAAAACATTGCGCCTTTCTTTGAATTTAAAATGACACCTCCTGCTGAAGTATTTTTTAATTTGTATATTTAATTTTATTATCATTCTTAATTCATTTTCGGAAAAACGTTTATATTTTCAGAATTTGAATTGTAAAGGTTTTGTTAATCGGAGTGTGAGATGGAGAAAGAGGTTTAGAGAGGAAAGAGTAGTAGTGGCATAAAGGGGTGCCTATTGAAATCACAACTAGAGGGTAGATTAGCTATATATGATAACGATTGATAAATTGACGTGTTTTTAAATAAAATAAGGGTGGGTTTTTGAAAATAGGGGTTAAAGAAATCTACTGACTACGTTTTAGCTACTAAATTCAAGCTCTCAAATTCAATAATATTTGAATATCGATACTGATTGATGAATTACAAAAAAAATATACTAAATTCTAAAGTAAAATTTGCATATTTAAATTTAATTTTTAATCTAACTGCGTTATATTGACACACAAACAAATCCATGTTCCAGCGAAATGATAACTTAAATTGTAAAAAGTTAGATAATTTTTAATTAAAAATTAACACAATTTTCACTGAAATATCAAATGGACATTTAGCCCTAATAAAGAAATTTAACTACCGAACAATAACTCTACGTGTTATCTTCCTTCTCGTTCCCTCATCCCTTAAAAATTAGTCGTATCTCTTTCTCTCTTACATAATTTATATAAACATCTATCCCGCTCTAACCTTCTGACACCATATCATATTTTTATTGCTTGCGTTCAACAATAGACTCAATTACGGCCAATACAGAGCTCTTAATCTCGCTATATCAAATATCCGGTGGCCACGAAAAGAGGGAGAAATGAGAAGAATGTGTAAGGGGAAGGGAATGGGAATTGAATCCCTGTCTTTCTCCATAGCTTTATCTACATCCGGTTTTACGGATAGCTCACAAGGAGGAAGAGAAGATCGTATTACCAACTCTAGTTTCTATGATTTCAAATTTATTGTTGATATTCATTTTATGTTTATGAAATGAGTTACAAATTGATTAGGAATTTATGATTTTATCGCTTTCAAAAATTGCTCTCATTCCCACTTACTGTACTGATATTTAATTTACGTTTTTATTTAATGTTTTATATAGGAATAGGTATTCCTTGTCACGTAATTTAGTTGGTAATTTGGTTAGTAATTTAGTTGGTGCGCATGCGTCGTTAGTAATATAAATTTTGAAAGTTCGACAGTTGTACAAAATTGAACGCGGAATAATTGAAATTGCTGTTAAAACAAGAATTATTAATAGAAATTGTTTTAACTTCTTTATTTTTGACAAACTGACATTGAACTTCTTTTAAAAATAAATCCTACTGCATTTTGACAGATTGTCTCATTTTAGAGGTTACAGCTTTTTAAATTTCAAAATATTGGGCTTTATAGGGTTCTAAAAACACAAAGAAAACGTTAATTAAAATTCTAAATAAAAAATGGTGCAGGGAATGACTACGCATATTCCCATATGCTATGCAATTTAAATTAAAAACAAAATTAAAACAGTAAGTGCAGTGCGAATGATACTTAAGGCTCTCAAATTGGATTTGTTAAACCAAGATCAAAAACAATGATTATATAAAAATGATAAAGGGTAAAAGAGACAGCATGCTAAAATAGCTATTTCACTGTATTCTTATATAATTTCCTGTTTCTAATAAAAACACAAATATTATAATTTCCTAATTTAACAGCGGATATTACATGAATATATTAAAAATAAAGAAAAGCTAATATGTACCCATAATGCATAACGCATGCATCACATACTATAATCAACCTGTCAAAAGTTAATCGATGATTAAGTCGCGTTAACCGACCGTTTAGTGTATTTGGTTGATTGTAATACACACATAAAAAAAACACATTCCCCTCTTTAATAATATCTGTCTGTGCGTCTGCCATAAACGATTTAAGATTTAACCGAGCGTTAACAATACTAATCCCTGCTTAATAATCTACATGACTACCCTTTCATTAATGTGTTTTCTTACATTCTGGAATACTTTGCAGTACCTGTTGTGTTTATTTGTTTACTGCAGGAGCTGAAAAAAGGTCATTCTTTTGTCACAAATATATATTTATATACCTGAAGCCCATTAAATAAAAACAGGAAAAATGAAACATGTTTAATTGACCTTGGAAGGTTTGTGCCCAAACAGTTGAATCGTCTCTGAGTTCCAGGACAAACTGACCAAATATCGAGACAGTACCTTTGAAAACGAATTTTTCAATTCCCAATTAAATGACTTCTGGCCTATTAAAATGATTGTTTGATACATGCAGATACATGTAATAGTTTAATAAATACTAACTATAATTATTGTCAAAAAGTAAATAATTCATTCTCGTTTTCGCTTCAATTTAAATTTTTCTCTCCTTTTCCACTTGCAACGTTGTCGGCTCATATCACATTTACTGTTTGTTACTGCTTTTATTTAATTATATTTATAGATCCACACCCTTTTGATAATTTTCTTTTTCAAATTGTTTCAAAAAAGATTGTTTTATTTGCTCGTAGTTTTTGAAAACCGTGTCACTATTTTTTCATAGTTATAAGTTAAGTATATGATGAAGTTAAGCTAAAACTTATGATATATGAAAATTGGATATTTTAAATCTATTCTAAAGAGAAAACTATGAACCCTAGAAAACTTAAATTTTGAGACAGCATGTATTTTAACTATTTTATCGATGTCATAGCATTGTCACCTCCTTAAATACGAATCTAAAAGAAAATTTCGATTGGCACTGGTACCGCAGAGATTTATCTCAAAATCATTATCAACAAAAGTTAATGAAAATCAAAACTTTTAACTTTATTAATTTGAAAACATGTTTCCAAGAATGTAAACTACGAACTTGGTAGAATTAACATTTGTTGCAGAAGCGAAATATATGGTGTTAAAATAAAACATGCCAATAGTCAGTTAACCAAGGTTTATTGATACTTTTGTATCTCTGCTGTTATTCATACTCCAGCTGAACAATATTGTAGTTTAATCAAGCTAAATATCTGGGTAACATTATCGATGGTTAACTGTCCAAAATTTGATTTATTATGTTTAAGCAAGAGACACTTGAATAAAACACATGACTGTATTTACATGAAGTAGGTGGCAAATTGAGTTGTAGATCTCTGCATTTTAGGCGCGCTTTTTAAAATTCATATTAAAATGCTTGCTAATACTTGCGTTCAGAAATTCAATTAACAAATGAGCCACCCTGCAGGCTAGTCTATATTTGTTAATTGAATTTCTGAACGCAAGTATTAGCAAGCATTTTAATATGAATTTTAAAAAGCGCGCCTAAAATGCAGAGATCTACAACTCAATTTGCCACCTACTTCATGTAAATACAGTCATGTGTTTTATTCAAGTGTCTCTTGCTGTTCTTAGATTGGTTGTTGTACTTATAGACTAGCCTGCAGGGTGGCTCATTTGTTAATTGAATTT
Organism: Panorpa germanica; assembly: GCA_963678705.1. Classification (NCBI taxonomy): domain Eukaryota; kingdom Metazoa; phylum Arthropoda; class Insecta; order Mecoptera; family Panorpidae; genus Panorpa; species Panorpa germanica. The sequence goes on from OY783206.1 coordinate 21,875,226, forward strand.
CTGAACGCAAGTATTAGCAAGCATTTTAATATGAATTTTAAAAAGCGCGCCTAAAATGCAGAGATCTACAACTCAATTTGCCACCTACTTCATGTAAATACAGTCATGTGTTTTATTCAAGTGTCTCTTGCTGTTCTTAGATTGGTAGTTGTACTTATAGACTAGCCTGCAGGGTGGCTCATTGTCAGGTAACTATCATATAAAGTGGGGTATCTCAACATATTTTGTGTATTCCTTAAAGATAAGGCTAGGGTATAACAAACCTGCAAAAGAGAGCCAACGTACCAAATACAAGTAAGTACTTTAACTTTTACTAAATATTAATTTATTTATTATTTTCCATAAGTAAGGCATGTGCTTTTCATCTTTACAATTTCTTGATATTTATTTGCACAATTGGCACAATAAAGACAAAATAATTTAGATAACCTAATTAAAACTAAAGTAAGTCTTTCTTAATTGTTCTGTGGCGATTTCAAATGCTATTTGTAATTTGTATCCTTTGTTGCTATCAGCACCATTTCAAAAAACATTGTTTCTTTTTTATGTTTTTCAATATTTTTATATCATGTTTGAATTTCTTTCAGAATTTAAGATGTCTGCCTCCGACGTTGATAATTCAAGTTCCGACGATGATTTTACATATGACTACGATTCAGACATGGTCCATATGGATGATGATTCCAATCAAGGAATAGGAGATGAAGTTAGAACAAACTTCATATGCATCAAGAACATTGAGGAGAGCGTGCCGACAGTCAAGAAGCTTCTAGAGCCAACCTACAAAGTGAATCATTACAACCCACAAGAAGAAGACATGGAATGTGAGACAACAACGTGTCAAATATGCTTCTACGATGTTATAAGCATGGTTGATTTGCCATGTGGGCATCAATTCTGCCAAAATTGTTGCCAAACTTATTTCAAAACAAAACTTCTGACAGAGGGTGGAGGGCCATCGATTGCTTGTCTCGAAGTAAACTGCACTACTTATGTCGATAGCGCAATAATCACGCGGCTCGTATCTGAAGAAGTACTCGCAAGATATCGTCAATCTCTAATTAATTTACACGTTAAACAAGACGATAATTTGTCATGGTGTCCAGCGCCACATTGTACGTGTGTCATAAAAGTAACAAACCCAGGAAGCTTTCCAGTGCAGTGTTGTTGTGGATGGTCATTTTGCTTTAGATGTAAAGAAAAGGATCATCATCCTGTTGACTGTGATCGATATATGAGATTTAAGTTACACATTTCGCACTTTCGGAACGATAAAACTGAAGATATTAAGAACCTGATCTGGATGAACACTAACACTAAGCAATGCCCAAAATGCCGGAAGAATATAGAAAAAGCTAGCGGATGTAATCACATTATTTGTCCGCCATCGTGCAACTTCCACTTTTGTTGGCATTGTTTAGGTGAATGGAGTTTCCATATTGACGTGGATGAATGCAATCTCCCAGAGGGGGGAAGACCACGTCCAGCAGAAAACAGAAACGAAGACTTACAAGGGAAATTATTAAGCGTAGGCAGTAATCCTTACGTCTTAAAATATTTATCCCAAGTGGAATCTTTGGAGAAGGAACAGTATCACATCACGTATGATGCTCAAACTTTAAGACGCATCCGTGAGACTTTGATGCGTTTGTACGCGTTTGCATTCTATCTTGATAAAAGAAGTCCATCTGCTGTCCTGTTTGAAAATTCATTGACTCTCTTAGAGAATTCCACGGAAGGTTTAGCTGAATTTATTGCCGGCACCAAAAGGCTTTATGAAGGTAATGTGAATTCAGCTGACGAATGTAGAACTCGTAGTAGACAATTAGTCGATTTTGTAGCTTCAGGATACAGAAACGGCTCGTGGTCATTTTTAGATTAAATAGAATGTCTTAGTAGAATACAATGTCAATCTTACAATTATTCGGTCAATGCGACTGTGCACTGTAGATTATCTAAAATTTATTAGTTTAAATAAAACTAAATGTTTAGGCAACATATTTTCTTTTGTGAGATGTTTCTCAGTTATTATCAAGATCAACATTTTTGATTGTGTTTTTTTTATAAACAATAAACTTTTTTGCATTATTTTTGTATATTCTTTAACTCAATACTTATTTTTAATAATATTTTATCCCTTAAACCTAATTACTCCTAAAAACTCCTAAGAAATAAAATTCCAACGCTTTACAGCCACTGATAGCTGGTTTTACACCACAGAGACAAAAGAACAAAACGCGAACAAAAACACAAATGTTTTGTAAAAAGTAAAACGTTTTTGTCTTTAAAAACTGTTTTAGTAAACAAAACACATTCCCATATGGAGTCGGTAAGATCAAAGGAAAACACGTTTGGTGTTGATTTTTAGTCTGCTTAGTTTGAACTGCAGTTTTGTTCTTTGTGAACATTTGCGCTGGTCGGTTGTTTTTCATCATTTGGTTTTATTTTGTTCAACTATATTTTAGAATATGGTATTTTTCTGGGCGATTTTACGTCCTACCAAATTAATTATTCTTTCAAAATCAATACTTGATATTTTTGTAAAGGTGTGAAAGGAAGATCTCAATTCTCCATTTAACCCAATGTCGTCAGTACTTAAATCATGCAATAATTCTTCTATGCCATAATGAACTCTCCTTTTCAATAGAGAACTCATCCAACATCTCCGTTTATTCAAATTGGTCACTCATTAAAAAAAGCCGCATAAAATCATTGTCGTCGGACATTTTTATGGGACACACAGAAAAACACTAGAAACAAAACCATTCTGTTCAATGTGAACAGTGTGTTTTCGAAAAACAGAAGTGTTTTAAAATAAAACAAAACATATTTTTGTTTTGTTTTTTGAAAACAAAACTGCCTCTTTGGTGTAAAACCGGCATAATATAGTTCTATGCTATAGTACAGTGTATAACATAGTTATTTAAATAAAATTTACAAAAATAAACTTTTCAATTTCCAATTGAATGTTTTTGAATGTTAAAATGATTCTTGGATGCATGTGATAATTTAATAGTTAATATTATTTGTGTGCCTTTCGGCTTTACAATCTACATTATTATATTTCTTAGTGCATTTCATATAAATTCAAAGTTAAAACTAAACTTAAACTATTCTAGACTATTACTACTTCGAATAGTACTTTCTGTTTCTTCTTTTCTTGATCCTCTCTCTTCATATCTCCCTACTTCACCTTCATTTACCGTTTACTGCTTCTCGTTCCTTATTGCCTGCATCTTCATCTATCACCTCTTGCCGGCCTTGTCTCCTCTCGACAAACCCTATATTATCTTTTCACTATCCTTCCTGCCTTCTCTCTTCGTTTTCACTTCTCCACTTATGTCTATTACAGGCATAAACACTCTATATTTACTATTTCCTCTTGACTCTGTTACTTTACTATTTCTTCTTGACTCTCTTCCTTTACTATTTTATTATTGTCTCTATCTCCGTTATCCACCTCTTGTCCTTATCTCCTTTCCGCAAATCCCCTATTTTTCTGGACTGAAGTTTAACTGTTTCCTCGCTACTTCTTTCTTTCTCCTGCTTCCCTTCACTGCCTCTTTTAGTACTTCCTCTCTCTTTATGTTCCTTATGCAACCCAGCCACGAGCTTATTTATTGTCCTGATTTTTCTTTCCTTTTTTCTATTTCCGCCATCCACCTCTTTCCTTCACTCCCTCCCTTTAATAGCTGGCCAATATTCATCTCGCTCACTACATTTTCCTTAAAATCAAACTTAATGTGCTCCAGTGTTTCGTCCTCCGTTCCACACACTTTACACATTCTTTCCTCACTACTTTCCCAATATCTGTTTCCTTTTTCCTCATTTCCCAATCTAAACCTTGCTGTTCTTCTTATGTTTTTTATATATTTTTTTATTAAGTACTGAGGTATATTACTTTCCCAAATCCTTTTATATCTTGTATTGTAATTGCTTTTTTCGATTTTTCCTATTCTTTCCTGTTGTTGTATCTCCTTATCCCTTCTCCTCAGCTCCTCTTCCACACTTGCGCCTCCTTCTCTTCCTTTGAATTTAATAGTTAATAAATTATCTATAATTAATGTTAAGTTTATATTAATATAATTCAAATAAAATACTTTGAAAAAGTCATAATAAATTTGACAACATTTACTATGTTTCGTAAGGCCTTATTCTGTAACTTTTAAAAAAATCGACATTATTTTTTCAGCGGTGGAAATATTTAATTTTTCCACCGCTCGAATAAAGTCGCTGTATTTAAAATATCTAAAGTGGTATTGTGTATGCAAAATTTTCCATCGCCCTTATAATATACAGCGGTGAAAAAGTATAGTGACGTATTTTAAGACGTCATCAATTTTAAAAATATTTGACCAATCACGGCATTCAGAATATTAGAATATTTAAAAATTCAAACACTTGACAAGTACGAGTGCATGTCAATTGTTCAAGTCAATTGACAACCAACATAACCTCACTTTCTGATATATTTATATTTGTATACTCATATGACTATACATATACTGTGTTTTAAAAATTTAGTACGGAAATTCAAATTATAATTCTAATATATTGTATTATAATTTACTGTATATATATATTACTAGCTGTCCCGGCCACGCGTTGCTGTGTCTAACGTTTTTGTCATATTACATTACATAGCGCCATCTATTGAATATTTACTCAATCTAGATAATTAATAGACAAATAATTTGCAATAAGATAATATTGCAATCATAAATTGAGATGTAAGCTATCCTATCTTTCCAGTTGGATCAAACTGCACACGGTGTACACATTTGATTAAAATCGGTTAAGTAGTTTAGGAGTCCATCGCGGACGAACAACGTGACACGTAATTTATATATATTAAGAAGAAGATATACAGAATACCAAATAAAGAATCATCGCCTTTGTGACGCCAATTTACAGCGATGAAATTTTTTCACCGGTGGAAATACTTTACAGAATAAGGCCCTTAGCGGTTCTATTTAATTATTTTCGAAAATACCCATTCGTCTGATTATTTTCTTTCTTTAATATGTGGTTTTTGAAACCCAAGTCATATTTTCCATTTAATTATTGAAGAGATTCAACGTTATAGAACATTCCATGACATGTGACATCACGTCCGCTAAGTTACTATCTCTTTTATACAACAGAGCGTACTACTTAACAGAGAACTCTTGTAGAAATAAGTGACCTACCATTTATAGTTAGACACGTTACGTCATAAATATGGCCGACACCTGTGACGCTAAAGCTACAATTTGAATTTTTAATTGCTATATCTCCGTCAACATATAGATATTTAATAAAATAAAAACGCCAATATTACATTTATTTAGACATTTATTAACATCAATTTCCCAAAAAATCCCTCCCTTATCAATATCCGCATTATTTAGTTTGTGCTTAATACCTGACTATACTTTCGCCTATGATTGCCTCTGGTTAACTAACAAAGAAAGTTTTATTTTATTGGAATAATATACCTACACTCCTGAGAACAATAAAGCGGATTCCAGATCGTGTAAATTATATACATATTGCATATTTCATGTATCATACACTTCTCTGTAACACAATACATATAGTACATATATTATACTATATACCTTATATAACATTATTATTATAATCAATATAAAAATATATCTATCTCTTTCTAACATATATTTTTATATATAATCTATCCCTTTCATATGTTAGGTGGTTAAATATATTATCGCAATATAATAGAGTCACGTGTACAATATATGACGTATAATAGAGGAGACGCGTGCTCAATGTAACATTATTATTAGATTATGATAGTGTGTAAGTGTAATCGAGCCTTATGGGAGATGGGGGTAGATTGTAATACACGTGGGGGTTATTTATTATATGTAGTTTCAGATAAACTGAATTATATATTTGTTTTTTGTATTATTATTATATGATATGTGTTAGAGGGAGATGGAGATATATATAGATTTAATAATTGATGACTTTGATTGAAATGCCATTTCATCATTTCGGAACGTTTTATCTTTTTGGTTTATATATTTATAGTAATGTAAGTTGTTTTGTTTTATTGCTGTTAATATAGTTCAGATTTACATCATGTTTTACTTCAGTATCTGATGAAGTTTTCTAGAAAAACATATTTGTTTTTAAAATATGGCAAATATTTCTTTAAACTTTTGACACATTCGTTTAAATAAATTAAGAGTTAGGTTATTACAAGTAAGCCTCATTCCCACTCACTGTTTTGATGCTAAATTTACAATTTTATTTAATATTTTAATCTCAATTTCATGTTTTTAGAATAGGCATTTCTTATCACGTTCATGTTTTAATTTGAATTTAGTTAAATTAGTTGATGCGCATGCGTCGTTATTAATATAAATTTTGACAGTTCGTAAGTGAATATTAAAATTGCCGTTTTTAAAAACAATTAATAAAAGAAATTATTTTAATTTCTTTATTTTTGACAAAATGACATTGAACTTGTTTTAAAAATAAATCCTACTGCATTTTGACAGATTGTCACATTTTGGAGGTTATAATATAATACTCTAATTTAGAAACATTTGACCTTGTAAGGTTTTAAAAAAACAAAGAAAACGTAAATTAAACCCTAAATTAAAAATGGTATATATCGCCTATATGCTATACAATTTAAATTAAATATAAAATTAAAACAGAGAATGATGCCTTACTTATTTACTATAACATAAATACTGGACAAAAATTGTTACTTATGGGTAACAAACGTTCTGATACGTTCACACTGAGCATTGTAGGTTATGTTTTAATGTCATAGTCGTCAACGCATGTGTGCATCGAACCTCGGACATGGCCGAAGCAAATATTCGGACAGTTTGATCTGTTCTATTTATCGACACTAAACCGAAAAAGTTCGTTTTCATGTACGGATTCCAAATGTTTCCCGAATATGTCTGCACCTACGTGTTCGTCGAATATTCGTACTCGAACATACATATGTGAATCTCACAATACTGTTTCAAATTATATCGCAGTATCAAATTACTATTTCCTTATTTCCTGTTCAACCCCACTCACTGTGAGAGCTATACGAACGTGAAAATGAACCCACTCTCACACATTTACCCCCGGTATCCCCTAACACTAAACTAAACAATATTGCATTATGAATATAATTACAATATTTTTATAAATATATTTGATTTTTTGACGCGCGGCTTATGCTGCCATGATACCCGTGGAACTTATAAAACATCCCTCAAAATAGGGGAATAAATACACATACATATTATATAGGGGTTAATTTAGAGTAACAAAGGCGTACGAAAACACTCAGTGTTGTATACACAGCGGTGTTTTAAATGAGTCGTGTTTCATTACTGCTGATTGTTTTAAATGAGACAATACCTTTTTATTAGAGCGGCATTTCTTTTGTAAGAGGTTCTGATAGCTTATATTTGGAAGGTATTTAGTGTAAACGGTAACAAACTGTTATTATATCTTATAACAATTTAGGGTGTATTTAAATATAGTTTCTGGTATGTTTCTTAAATGTATTTGTTTCTATTTTATTTACTACAAGTTGTTCCAAATGAGACGATACCTTTATAATAGATACATACTTTATTATTTGTAGACATATAGCCCAGACAATTATTACTATACAGACCAATTTATTACTATACCCCATAAAAATTTATGGTTTCTTAATACGGTTTTTAGTAACTTAAATGTATATCCTTTTAAAATTATTCCAAATTGTTCCAAACGAAACGATACCTTTTTCTGAGTGTTCCATTTCTATTATATACGGTTATACCATTTTATAGCCCTATTTAATTTGTATACGCCACTGGAATAACTACAACACCCCTTCATTATAATTGTACATTGATAAATCAACCTACTGATTTTATTAGGGTTGTTTTTTGCATTGTAATTAGCTGATATGATTTATTTATTTTAATAAAATAAATATTTTGCTAATATTACACCCTTCAAACTATAGACCATACGAAGGAAATCGAACATTTGCTCTATGGCTTATACGCGGTCTATTTTAAGACACGTTAGGATCAGTTTGGAAAGTCAATTTAATATTTTCCACATAAAGATAAATTTTTTATGTATTAAATAAATTTTCTAGCCTAGTTTTTTACGCTAATTTCAAATCTGCTACTTATTTTTAAATATGTGTTTTTGTTTTCGAGATATTAGCGTATTAGGACGTATATAATGGAGATATTTAGAAATGCGCTACAATTTTGAAATCAGCTTAAAGAAGTACGTTAGATAACATATTTAAAACGACAAAATAAAAATATGTTTTTTTATTGAAAATTATATAATCTTTATTTTATCAAAGTACTTGATGTAATTTTTTATGCTGATTTAAAATCTATAATTTAGGTTTGGATGAGTGTCACGGTATCCGAAATATCTGCACATACGACGTAAACAATGTAGAATTTTAAAAATGGTTTTTAATTTTGAAATCAGCGTAAAAATTTACGTTAAATAACGCCTGATTCCCACTCAATGTTTTAATATATAATTTACTTTATATATTTTATTCCAGATTTCACGTTTTTAGACTAAGCATTCTTTATCACATTCGTGTTTTAATTTGAGTTTAGTTAATTTAGTTGGTGCGCATGCGACGTTAGTAATATAAATTTTGACAGTATAACAGTTGGACAAAATTGAATGCGGAATAATTAACAATGGTGTTTTTAAAAACAATTAGTAATAGAAATTGTTTTTACTTCTTTATTTTTGACAAAGTGACATTGAACTTCTTTTAAAAGTAAATCCTACTGCCTTTTGACAGATTGTTACATTTTGGAGGTTATCGTTTTTTTTAATTTAGAAAGATTGGACCTTGTAAGGTTCTAAAAAAAACAAAGAAAACTTAAAAAAAATTGCACTGGGAATGACTACGGATAATGCCGTATGCTAAGCAACTTAAATTAAACAGAAAATAAAATAAAAACAGTGAGTGGAAATGATACTTAACATATTTAAAACGACAAAATAAAAATGTGTTTTTTATGAATATTTTATAGATTATACTCTTGTTAATTTTAATAAAGTAAAGCAACCTCCTTATTCAAGGGTATATTTTCTCCAAGTTAAGAAAACAACCCCTTTGTAAATATTTCTGTAACAGTGTAACTTTAACTCGGGTCAGATTATCCCATCATAGGGTGTGAAATGTAATATTAAGTTATACCGGTTTTATTTCGGTTTTTGGGGGGTGTTAGAGCATAAAAACTTTCTGTCATCCTAAAAACATCGCAACCCCTTTCCAACCCCTCAACAACGACTGCGGGATGTTTAATACTACTTCGGGGGTGCAGGCAATGGTCTGTGCGGTGGTGTTGTATAACAAACCTACCCTTCCTGCAAGACTTCTAACTTTGCCACCCGCCGGATATACCATTTCGAGGGCGCGTTACTTACAGAAGTGTTATATGAATATTTTATTTTCGTATTATTACATTTTGAAATTTTATTAAATTGCTTCATATTTATATGGGTAATGCTAAATAGAGATATTTTCGTTCTCACATATATATATATGTATACATTTATATATGATGGAGTATCACGGTGTTAGAAAGAGATGGCCTACCACTGCACTCTTCTACAATTTATTTTGAAAATTATTACATATAATAATTCTTATGGGTGACATTATACTACAACATTATTTGATTAATATTTTTTTTTATTTTAGTCAAAGTGCGTAGATTTTTACTGATAAATAATATAACACTTTATCACTTCTTAATTAATAATTCAGCTAATTACAAAAATAAACTTGTCGCATTTAACGCATTTTTTAATGTCAGATATTTTAATATTAAAAAATTAAAAATTCAAATTTCTGCTTTCCCGCTTAATTTTTAGGTATATTTTGTCATCACATTAGACTTGAAGTCTGTAAAATATTAATCCGTTAATTACGAGTACGTCACACGTAAAAAGGGGAGAAGGGGGTCCACAAAGTATAACAAGACGTGACAAGTGTTACAGGGGTGTAGTCATAAGCTTCGTGGCGTAACATTTAATATAAAACTTTCTAAATTAGGAGCAGGAGCTGAATAAAATAATTTTACTAAAGGCTATTTACATGCGTCTCAACGGAGAGAGAGAGAAATTCTGTAGTGTGTGACATGGTGTTACAAGGGAGGGTAAGGCAACCATGAAATTTGTAGGAAGAGATTTATAAATTACTCTTAGGTAGTTGCTTTTTTTTTTTTAATATTCATTTTTGGTTTCTATATTTGGTGCTATTGGTAGTCATTAGCACTTTTAAATCAATATTACATTTTTATTATACATTTTTTTATAGCACATAACTTATACAATATATAATAATTCTTTTTTCCATATATTATTTTTTCTTTCCTTATTCTATTTCAAATTCCTCCGTCGGTGCTTCTCCAATCACCTCCTCTTCCACCGTTCAACATCCTCATTCTTTTCCTATTTCAGCATCTCGATATGACACAGGAATCGCCTCAACTATGATGTTCCCAATTCCATTGAATCTCTTCTAAACCTGCCCTTTCTTCTTCTTTTTTCCTCTTTACTTTTACTTTTTCTATTTCGCTTCTTGATTTTTTTCTTTTTGTAATCATTGTTTTCCATATTCATTTCTATGGTTGCACACAACCAATTAAATCTGATTTTACCAAACCCAGAAAATATAACTCTGGCCCGGGGATCGAACCCGGGGACACAGTAGTCAGAGTCGTTGAGTAATTGATTTTGATTGATAGCCGCAAGTACTTTTAATTAAATAATCAATTGAAATAATTTCATTTGCTTGTTTTGAAGATAAAATATTTTGATAGCCAATCCGGAAGAATACAGTTCTTTTCTAGTAATAATTGCCTTTAAAAATTGTATATTGATTGTAAATGCGTTGGAAACGACGAGGGTCGGGTCTTAAACTATAAGGCCTGTCGCACACTGCAAGCGACAAAGCCGTCCGAATGCAACAGGGGTGTAGGGGGTTACGTAGCTCTCATACTGGAACCTTATTACAGCGAATTTTAACCAAGCAAATACATACTACAACGCAAAACCTATCCGAACCTTGTAAATGCAATCAGCCGTCTCCAAGTGAAGGAGATTGCAATAGTCTCTTTCATAACAGTGGTTTATCAATAAAAATTAAAGTAAAAGTTTGCTCTCATGATAAATTATGTTAGTGCAAAACAACTCCAATACACCATATAGTACACAAGTTTGACTTGGCGTACTGTCGTATCGGTACATGGTATGTATGTATTGTGATGTAACACATGCAAAGAACACAGGAGTAGGCTTGCTTTGTGAGTTCTAGCCCCTCAACCAAGTCACCGATTTACGCCCGAATTCATTGTCATTTAAATATGGTTGCAGTGTGCGAATGCTGAAAAATATTTAAACGTAAATTTTACAAGGTGAACATTTTCTGTTCCAAAAATGCAGGGCCTGTAGTGTTTTCTAATTCTGTTATATGTCTACTCTGGCACTGTTTTATTTCTATTACCAAAATATAGAACTGTCAAAATTAGTTCCCAATCGTCCGCTAGACGTCTCTGGCGTACTTTCCATCATACTCTCTTTCGCTATTTCTGTCCTCAACTCCTCACGCCTGTTCGTCGGCCTGGTTCTTGCTGTAATAATTATTTTGATTCATAATAACTTTCTTCAACTTATAACTTTATTACCTCGGTTTACGACGGCAGTTTGAGCGTCGTAAAATTCCCAGTTAGCCCTACGTTGAATTTACTGGTACCGGTTGTAGTGTTGGTATCACTGGGTTGACGAATTTCTTGCGTTGGAGTTCACTGAGTTTTGTGTATGTATTATCCGTTACACAGTAAAATAATATTTAGGAAACATTACAAAAATTTAGTCAAGTTTCAAACCTTCTTAAATGGGCTTGTGTCCTCATTTTTTAGGGGCCGATTTTTCAATTATTGATTGAAATTGATGTTAATTATTGTATATTGGCGTGTCTATTTTATTAAATATCTAAATGTTGACAGGGATATAGCAATTAAATATTTGAATTATAGTTTTAGCGCTAGAAATGGTCGGCCATAATTATGACGTACATGTCGCACTATTAAGGGATAGGTCAGTTATTTGTTATATGTATAAGAGTTCTGTGTTAAGTATGATATCTCTTTTACGCTCTGTTGTACAGCAGAGATAGCAACTTAGCGGACGTGATGTCACATGTCTTGAAATGTTCTATAACGTTGAATCTCTTTAATAACTAAAGGGACAAAATTACTTTTTAATTGTTAATATCTCCTAACATATAAGGAGTTATTAAAAAATAATTGGACAATTGAGGTTCTAGTAACCCACTTTATCAATATATAGTACACTTTTATAGAAATTAAGACATAGGACACAAGCCCATTAGATATTCGTTAAGATTAGGCGATTCTTCAAATAACAACGCGATATTCGAGTTTCAACAGGTTTATCAGCATAATAATTTGTTTGTAGTATGAGTTATGCGAGTAATGAATCAGATAGAGGGTACAATTTTACGTATTAGAGATGTATCACTAATGAATCGGGTGATAGACATATATCACTTGTTCCATTTAGCTGTAAAAGTCAAATTGTATTTAGTTTTCCTTGGTATCGTTGTCGGTGCATATAACATTAGTGAAAACAGTCGTGTCTGTGAAATTAGTTGATTGAGAGAGCTACAGATGACTCGAGTAGTTAATATATAGATGTACAGTGTTAGCAAAGCCACAAAACGCAGTTAACACGTTAATCGCCATGTCAGTCATATGTGTCTGACGCTAAGGTGTTCTACAGGAGCCATGTCAGACATATATGTCTGACATACGCGATTTTTTAGAAGGCCACGTCAATCACAGATGTTCGACGCAAACGATACATTTGCATAATGTTTCGAAAGCTTGGCCTATCAGGATCATAACCTGAAAATTTCTTGGCTTACTACAAACAATAAAATGAAATAAACATAGTTATATAATGGTATATTGTTTATGGTATATGGTATATATTTATTATGGATAATGGTATATTTATTTTGATATAATTAATTATATTCATTTATTATGCTGTCCAAAACATTCTATGCAAAAAAAGGGCTGTTGTTCGCAGTCTGAGCAGTACGTTGAAATTTTTTTTCCTTTTTTTCTTGCTGCATCTCGACCTTCTGCTTCTTTTATTTGAGCGTAACATCCAGTGCACATTCTTCTTATTTTCTTTTTTTCAGCAGTATACATTATTTTTAGCATATGAGTTTAAATTTTTGGGTTTTTAGTTTTGTCCGAGCTTAAGCTAAGCATTTCAGTGACCAAATTTTCCCGAAATTGTCTTATTCCTATGTTGCTTTTATTATTGATTTTATATATTGTATAAGCATTTACTACTGATATCCCAAGAACATATTCTATTGCTAACTTCCGGTACCATTTTATTCCTTTTCTTAGAGTAGTTGTATCTTGTTTGGATGCGTCGCGTCAGACATATAAGACTGACACGGCTTGTCGAGAAAACAAGTTTTAATATAGGGCCATGTCAGTCATATATGTGTGACATAAAAATAAGTGTTTTTCCGGGAATTTTGGCAAAAAAATTTTTTTTCTGTGATACATTAAGTTTCCTTGATACATTTTAAACTAAATTATCTAATAAAGTTACCATGGCCCACGAGGAAATTTTTCTAAAATTACCGTGGCGATTAACGTGTTAAACAAACGAGATTTGATCATATGTACGACTTTTATTATTATTTTCACCATTTCTAAAGACCCGACCATGACATATATATAACCTCTGTAAAATGTCGCGCATTTTCCATAATAATAATATCATAAATTTACACCATTCGCAGTAAAAAACTTTTCCCTAGAATTTTAATTCAAATGATCACTATAATTTATTACATAAAATACAACGTTATTACGCTATAACATAAATCCAAGCGCGCCTCTAGCGGCACCATTAGAAAATAAACTTTATTTAATGATATCACCGCTACGCGGCGTTAGTATCTACAATTTAACAGTCAGAATTGTAGAAAATACCATATTAAATGTAATATTAATGTCAACGTTAAGTCCATTGTGACGTATGAGGCAATAAGAAACGAATCATGGAATAAGAATAAGAATATAAGATTAAATGAAGTGAAAAAAGTGTAAAATCTCAGTTTAGGGGCTCCCCTTTTCACTCCACCTAGTGTCTTAGGTACGACAGCGTGAGAACAGGGTACACTGAAAGCAGAATAATCAAAAAGAAAGTTACTTATTCAACATAACCTAGAAGCCTGCTGTCTATTTGCTTATATCTTCCTTATAATAAAAATTACAACAAAAAGTTATAAATAAAACTTGTAGATAATGTTATTATCTACAAAAAAGATTTGAACGAAATTTCTGTAGGAGCTATAATTTTCAAAATAAACATTAAATTTGTTATGCACTTAATTTCAAGATGGCGACTTATTTTATAAAAATACTTTTTTTTTTATATTTAATTAATATTTTTAGATTTCAAAATTACTTTTCAGAAGCAGTGAATATGCACTAAAAGTTTTTTAAAACAGAACTAAATAATATCCATTAGTTCATTACATAAATAAATTCATAAAAACTGGCCCTTTAATTTATTTTAATTAATACCTAATCCTGCTTGCAAATCTTAGTGTTTCTTAACATTTCTCTGCTCTAAAATGCGTCAAGCCCTTAAAGGATGTCTTATTACAAAATCACCAGCTTTATTTCCTTCCCCCTGCTTTCACCACCCACGTTATTTAAACAACCACCCCCTCAAACTGTTATATTCGTAATAATACTCGGGAAAACAGCGAGGAAAATGGAAAAATGAAAAATAAAGTTTTCATAAATGGTTTAGGCTATTATTTCAAATGATATTACAATTGGAGTAATGTTGTAAATCTCCTTGGAAGCGTCGTTACGCTATTCTGACGTCACGACGCTTGGCGTCCTTTTAAAAAGATGAAGAAAACTGAAATTATGATAATGGTTATTATTCTGGTTACATAATATGGAAATTAGTACACTGTTATTTATTCTTACCAATTTTTATTTTTCATTAGTTGCTGATTATTTATATTAATTTTGAAATTAATTTGATATTACAAGTGAAAACCTAAAAATAATTTGTAAAAATTATAAAAAATTGTAATAATTGTAACCTTTGTTAATCAAAACTTGAATATACGATATAAATTCATTATATTCAGAGGCGGCCTTAGGAGATGGCAAACCGAGCAACTGCCCGGGGCCTCGCTCTTGTAGAGGTTTCGCACACTCGCGGATCAACCGAAGTAGAAAAATTCTTTACTATGTTTGTACTTGAATCTCGCGCGTCACGTTTTAGAAAACGCACTAAAATCATCTTTTAAGACATTCATGTACCTTAGGTGTTCATCATTAATATTTCTCGTCTTTGTGCTTGTTAACTTTTATAAATCGTGCAATATAAAATTTTAAAATTCTACATTTATTTATTTATAAATTTCTTGTCAATGGGCTTGTGTCCTACGTCTTAATTTCTATAAAAGTGTACTATATATTGATAAAGTGGGTTACTAGAACCTCAAATGTTTAATTATTTTTTAATAACTCCTTATATGTTAAGAGATATTAACAATTAAAAAAGTCATTTTTCTCTTTATTTATTAAAGGGATTCAACGTTGTACACATTCCAAATGCATGTGACATCACAATCCTTGTGTAACGTTACCAACCTTACAGATCATAAATCTCTACTATATGTATTTATATATCAAAATATCAAATATTATTTACAACTATTTCAAGGAACACTCAAATTCCAATATTATGTCTGCCTTAGCTAAGTTAAATAAAATAAAAACTTATTATTCTTTGATTTGACTTGATTATTCGACTACCAACAGCTACAGAAGATTACCACAGCACTGACCTACTCAACAAATAACTGACGTTAAAATGCATTTTACGTCATACAAATATGGCCGACCATTTTTAGCGCTGAAACTACAATTCAAACTTTTAGTTGCTATATCTCCGTCAACATTTAGATATTTAATAAAATAGACACGCCAATACACTCAAATCAAAATTGAAAAATCGACTGTTAAAAAATGAGGGCACAAGCCCATTATTATCAAAAATACTTACTTTCAATTTACATAAATTACACAAAGAACAAGGATCTCGCAAAGTTCTGCCGCCCCGGGACCTCGCAAAGTTCTACCATCCGGGGCCTCGCAATGGCTAATGCCGCCCCTGATTATATTCGTCATTAAGTGCCGCACATCTAGGTCTTCTAATTTCGGAGGACATCCGAAAATACACACTAGTTCAAAATTGATGAAATTACAGCATCGAATGAAGCAAAGTGAAAAAAACAGAAACATTCAAGCCAATAATTAATGATGTAATACTAAAAATATTATTGACAATTCCCATAAAAAGAGCAGTCAGTCAGTCAGTACAAACAGAAGTTGAAAATAATATGAGAAAGTTAAACAACCGATTAAAAAAGTTAACCATAAGTTAATCCAGATAACATTGCTAAGCCCTAAAAATTCAATTGACTCTCCGTTAAGCTGCAGAGTGCATTATTAACCGAGGGTGAATTTATTATGGTTTGTTACGTTGTGATTTTTGATAGGGGAGGGTTTTTATTACCCCCTGATTATTAGTGTAAGCCAGACTATTAAAGTTTTATATTTATCTAAATGTTTTATTATATGTAGAGAAAATTTATGTGCGAAAAACTATTATTCAATATTTCAATCAGAAATGTAAGACGATTTTCTGTCTGTGGGTAGAAATTATAATTAAAAACGATTTCTTAAATACTGCTTTAAATTTGTAACTAATTGTTAATGTTTTGGTTTCTGAGATATCAGCGTGTTAAGTCGCAAATAATGCAGATATTTAAAGTAGTTTTCAGTTTTAAAATCACCTTAAAAAAGTATGCTAGAAAATATATTTAGTAAGTCAAAATAAAAATGTGTTTTTCATTGAAAAATTTAAAAATTTTACTCTTGCTATTATCATAAAACTTGAAATTTTTGTTTTGACAGTTTTATCATGGTCTGTAATTATAAATCTGTAATTTATTTTTAGATAAGTCACTGTGTGTCACTTAAATGTCACTGTGTTCGAGATATCAGCACGTATAGTCGTAAATATTGCAGATATTTAAAAATGGTTATTAAAAAATTACGTTAAATAACATATTTAAAAAATCAAAATAAAATTGTGATTTTTATTGAAAATTTTATAGGTTAATTTTATAAAAAATTTAAATTTTGTTTTGTTTATTTTATCATGGTTCTTGACGTAGTAATAAATGCTGATATCAAATCTGCAATTTATTTTTAGATAAGTGTCGCGGTATCCGAGATATCAGCATATTAAGGCGTAAATAATGCAGATATTCAATTTTGAAATTAGCCTATAAAAGTACGTCGGATAACATATTTAAAACCTCAAAATAAAAATATATTTTGTATTGAAATTGAAGGTTATACTATTGTTAATTTTATTAATATTAATATTGAAATATTTGTTCTGTTTAGGTTATCCAAATGTATAACATTAGTTAAAAATAGATGAACATTCACTTCACAACCAGACGGGCTAACTTAAAATAGGGTGACTGTATACAACAAATAATTTTAAAAACAAATGCGATTTTTATATACATATTGTTAATATTTGACTAAATCAATTTAAATAAAACTTCTCGTATCTCCCACTCCTTCTAACATAAAGCGGGTGTAAAGAGGAGTTAGGGAGAGGTAGAATCACACTCACAGCCTCCCTCTATTTACATACAAACATACAAAAAAAGAGCAGCAGTTGAATTTCGAATAACTAAAGTTAAATTTAAATATAAAGTGAGTTCTGCACATAAAATCTACAGTATGTTGATGCTTGGAGGGGGAGGAGTGGTAAAGAGGAGGGGTGGAAAGAGTGAGGGTGTTTTGCGACGTGATGTGGTTGGTACATATAGTGATTGCTACATATTCACGATGGTTTTTTCCGATTTAAAATATGTGTTTCATTTTAAATTGTTTATAACAATTGTAATTTGCAATTAGTTAATTATCTACTAATTGTTTATAAATGTGTAGGCCTTTAGCTTTAAATTGCGCTTTGTTTCATCCCTTTACGACTAATTAAACATGAGTTATAGTGCAGGCGCTATAGATAGTTGAGTATGCAAAATGTGAGGACTGGCAACTATGGTCGGCTCTTATACCTGAGACCTCAAATAATAACAAAACACATCTTGCCACCAGCTGTGATGGTCCCTTCCCGCTCAATTCACATCCCCTCTCTTCGTTCTTCGTTTCTTTTTTGTGTTCTTCGTAATATTTTCACAGGTGAACTTGCTGAAGAATCAACTTCGCGATGCTTACTTAATGTTAAAGGAAATGGGGAGTCTCTATTAAATACATACGAAAATGAAAAATTAGATAGATAGAAAAATTAAAAAGATTAGAAAAAAGTATAAATTATTACTGAAATAATCATTAAAATGATTTTATAGATTGTACTCAATACATTTTCTTTACAAATAAGTGTAGAGTGGTAAAACAAAAAATGGACCAAATATTTGACTGGCAAGATCCGCATTATTAATTTTTGATCTTTTCTTAACTTAAATCCATTGGTGGAATTCGGTCCTCACATTTTGCATACTCACTTACCTCTAGCGCCCGGTCTATTATTAATTATTTAAGCTACTCAATGTAAACTAGAATGTTTACAACATGTGTACAATAAAAAATAGTATAAATGAAGTACTCCACTCACATGAGTAGAAGTAAAATTTAATCCTAGTTCATCATTTTTCCGATTTTGCGAAGAAACGACTTGTTTATATTGGGTTTTAGTATTTCGTTCCTCCCACATGTGAAACATTGTGAAGTCACGATTTTCTAGTCGATAACGATCAAAAGTAGCTCACTTTCAACATATTTTATGAACAAACGAATACCGCTTGGTGTAATTTTCTTTACATGATATTTGTCATATTCCCAATGAATGATTCTAAGTTTTTCAAAAGAATCGTCAGTAAATTACCATTGTTATATCATAGAACATCCGTCGGTGTCAGTGTAGGGTTCGTTAGTAGAAATGCAAATTTCAACAGTCAAAATCTAAAAACCTAGTACCGCAGGGAGTATCGAAACTTTTTCTACGTATAAACGACATTAATAAATATTTGTATTTTAATTTTTAAGATGATCGTAAGGAAAGTGATTTTCGTAATTATTGCTGTTCCCTAATACGTATGCAATACTTTATGCGTTGGACATATTTTATGCAAATGAAAAGCATCAGCAGCTATAAATCTTGCAGCTCCCGAATTGGTCATCGGAAATGACGCCCTCATGTTCCATCCAGCGGACATTAGACTAACCCTCTAATAAATTTATTGAACAAAATAGTGTTCGAAAAACAGAGTATAAAATCTGAACTAAAAATTTTAAAACTTCTTTTCTTCTACAAATTGAAAATTTTGTTTTGTTTATTTTATAATGGTTATAGACGTAATTTTACAAATCAGCTATTTATCTTTATTCAGGGTGTCTAACCGTAATTCTAATTTTTAAATAACCCAAATGAATATTTTTTAAAACGTTAAAATAAAAATGTGTTATTCAATGAAAATTCAAAAGGTTATATTCTTGTAAATTTTATAAAAACTGAAAATTTAGTTTCGTTTATTTTGTAGTGGTTTTAGACGTAGTTTTTTGTGAGGATTTCAAATCTGTAATTTATTTTTAGATAACTGTCACAGTGTCCAAGATATCAGCAGATTAAAACATAAATAATGCATATATTTTAAAACGGTTTCCAATTTTGAAAGCAGTGTAAAAAATTACGTTAGATAACATATTTAAATCGTTAAAATAAAAATATGTATTTATTGAAAACTTTAAAGGTTGATTTTAGGAAAATAGGAAATTTGTTTTGCCTATTTTGTTATGGTTCTTATGGCGTAGATTTTTATGCTGATTCTAAATTTGTAATTTATTTTTAGTTAAGTGTTACGGTGGTCGAGATATTAGCAAATTAAGGGCAACACGTCGTAAATCGTAGCAAATAATTAAAAATGGTTTTCAAAATTAACATTTGACATTTTCTAACATTAAACCTCTTAAAATGGCCTCTAACAAACACCCCATTAAAACACAAACGCGTTTGTTGCCCGAGATTAATTCCAATAAATTATTGTTTAATACACAATAAAAGTAAGTAGACTTTTACAAAGCAATACTTATTCAAATCGAATTGAACAATAACGCCAATCTTTTAAAAGCATCTCGAATCAGATAAATAGAAAATGCTTGGTGAAAAAAAGCAAGCAATTTTATTTAAATAGAAAAAGAATTCGTTCTAAAAATTTAAATGCAAACGTCTTGGATAAATGGTTTAGTTTGGAGAGGAGCTGGAGCTGGAACTGGAACTGGAGCTACTGAATGGTGCTGCTGGGATTTCAGAGAAGTGTCGATAAGGATTCGAAACCTAGAGATGCAGATTTTGAAACGCGTTGATACTGTCATGACAAGGCATTTGGTAAAATTTATAATAAACTAGCTGTCCCGGCCACGCGTTGCTGTGCCTAACGTAGCGCCATCTATTGAATATTTACTCAATCTAGTCAACAGATTTCGATTTACTCAACAGAATATTTACTCAATCTAGTCAACAGATGTCGCCATCATCGTCGCCCGATGTCATATGTCATATACAGATAATTAATAGACAAATAATTAGCAATAAGATAAATAAATTGAGATGTAAGCTATCCTATCTTTCAAGTTGGGTCAAACTGCACACGGTGTACAAATTTCATTAAAATCGGTTAAGTAGTTTAGGAGTCCATAGCGGACAACACAGTGACACGTAATTTATATATATTAAGATAAAAGAACAACCTGGTATAGTTATTATATTTAATCATTGCTTGCTAGCTTATTCCTTCTATGGATGGTGATCTAAGATCGATTAATCGAAGAATCGATGTTTTAAATCGATTTTAAACAATATATCGATACCGTGAATCAATCTCAAACACTCGAAAATCGGTATTCGATTTCTTTTTGTAAGAATGCAACTATGCAATTATTTACATTATTTGTTATAAGCTTGGACATGAAATATTAGGAATTATAATTATTTTATTTTATAATAAATAACGTACATGATTTTATTGATTAATCAAACATCACTCTTCACTTATTCTTTAATTATAAGAAAGTCTTGTATTTTTTTTTAGAAATTTAATAAAAATAAAATCGATAAAAAATCGTTTTCTTTTCTTTTTCTTTTTTGGGTTAGTATCTTTTTTCATAATCGAAAAATCGATTTTTGAGAAATCGATCTTCTAGACTTCGATTTTTTCTGAATCGATTATTTGGACTTCGATTTGAATCGATTAAAATATCGATCTTTTTTAAGAAGAATCGCCATCCCTATCGCCTACCTCACTGCTAATCAGCCAAACCAGCAGCAGCAGTACCAGCAGAAACAGATAGGGCACTCGGCAGCTATCTCTCTCTTTGCCTTTATCGTTTCCTCTTACACGTGGTCGTACCCCAGTAAACAATTTGGTGAAGTGCCCTATTTAGTGAAGTTTCTATCACTATTTCACTTCAATTATAATTCGCATCAACTTTATCTTCATTTGTATTCCGACAGGTGGAGTAATTTCGCCATTTGTAGTCGATAAAGTAGACATTTTGTATGAAAAAATGTGAGAAACTGAACTATAAATGAACTCTTTAATGACAAAAAAATCATGACGCATCTTCAATATGATGTCAAAGTGACTCCAATGTTTACTGGGATCTCTATGGTCGTAACAGTCAAAAATACCATCGATCAGCCATTGTATTCACCAGATTTGTCACCGTGAGTGTTTTTTATATTCCCGAAACTATAATTACTGCAGATGAGCTCCGGTTTTGACTCGATTAAAGCCATAAAGCAAAAATCATCATTTACCTCTGAAATGAACTTATTCAACCAGCTGTTGTAAACAAAAGAATTGATCAATCCTGCTCATATTTAGCGTAGTAATTAATTACAGTGCTACCAAGTTACTGAAAAAAGATTTTTATAAAATAATTATTTTAATAAATAATTAAAATTATAAAATAAGTTTTGAAGACACGCTTATACTAATACTTACATTTCTTTTTCTTTCTCGTTATTCTTTTCGTGAATAAAACATATAATAGCTTTAAAAATATTCTAGTATTTATTAGTGGTACCAATAGTCACGCTTTTACAGTATCAAAATCATTTAAAAGTCAATTGGAATAGGATTGAATTTGGTTACTAGATGGAAATAAAGAAATAAAAACGAAGAACGGCTAAAAATATATATACCAACTCACTACACTGGAGATGTTTATCGCACGATGTAATTTATTACTCTATTATAGAGGCTGGAGAGCTAGAGAAAGATTATAAAACTAAGGAGGGTTTTCACCTGTATGTTTTGAAGGTTTTCACATTAATGTGTTGCGGGTTTTCTCCTGTATGTGTTATTAATTATTTTCATCTGTACGTGTTGAGGGTTTTCACCTGAATGTATTAAATATTTTCACTTGTATATGTTTAAGGCTTGCACCTGTATCTACTGAGAGGTGTGACGTATATGTGTTGAGGGCTTTCTCCTGAATGTAATAAGAGTTATCCAAAGTGTGCTTTTCGTTAAGGGGTTAAATACAGTTATTACACCCAAAAAAAGCGATTTTTTAAGAATTTTTCCTGAGAAAACTTAGAAAACTTTAAACTGAGAAAAGTATTAAAGTAAAATTTTTTACACATATTATGGTAACTTTTAACTGCATTTTAACATTTTTGTATTTGTAAAAATAATAATTTTAAAGCTGCTATAGCTGATCTCCAGGACCCTCTCTCAAAAAAAGCATCTGCGGTAACCACGATATCTCTGGATTGGATCATCTAAAATGAAAAAACCAAACGGATTTCATTAAAGTAATGTATAATCTAGTAATTAATCGAAGGAATAATCAAAATAATTTATTTTGGTAAAATGGCGAATTGATAAAAAAAAATAATTACTAAATTAGATTAGATTAATTACTAAGAAAATATACTTAAGAACAGTGGCGTAGCTAGGTAACCCGGTGCAAAAAGAAACTGGGGGCCCTAACCAATCTGTTTAGGTTATATCAAGTCCTATATATATAAGAGTAATTCATAAAATGTTTCACTCATGTTAATCAGATCTGTTCGATCACAATCATTGTTCGCAAGACTCAGGAATACGGCCACCGGTTAGTACTGCATACCTCATAACAATGGTCTATCTTCGATAAATCTAAATCTAAAGTGTTCTTTTTATAAAATGAAATAAAAACTGTGATTTCTCAAAAGCCTCAATGTTAAATTCAAAAATTCAAAGTTCAATATCTTTTTACTGGATCTTATTATAATCTACTAATATGCCAAATTTTAGAAAATATTAAACGGTAACTCTCTGACCGACAGTACTACCTAAAACTCGTGTTGCAACCTATTTTATTTACATTCCAAATGTGGGAGATTTTTTAGCTAGTACAATACGAGGTTCGCTGGTCAGGGTCTGAGGGCTCCGGTGCCCAGCACCTACTGGCCCATACCTAGCTACGCCAGAAGGTTGTGTTAAAATTGAAGACTGATCGGTTCAACCGTTTCCGAGAAATCTTGGTCACCGATTTTGAAAACACAGTTTTCAGAAAAACGTGTTTAAAGTTTCAAAAGCACTATATAGCACTAGAGTAAAAAAAAAATTTTTCAACTTACATAATTTCGAAAATAATCGTCGGATTGACTTGAAATTTTCTGGCTGTGTACTTAAATATATGTACATTACGAAAATGATATTTTTTTTTTAAATATTACCTGTATGGTATATAACCCTCTATAAGCCTCTATGTAAACTACACGGCTATAGATTTTCATAATTAATAATTATTTTTAATTATTAAACGAAACTTTAACAATTAAATAATGGATTTGAATTGTCGATCATTCTACAAACAGAATTAAAATCTTGACGAAGTAAGGAGAGATATTTGAATACAATGTAATAATTTTCTATATAAAATAATTTTTTAAAATATGAAAATGTATCTTTCTTAAATTTACCGCTTCGTGGTATTTCAATATGGCGGATATTGTTAAGGTTACGTCGTTTTGTTTAATTCGGCGTAATAGATAAGAAAAGTGGCTAGCGACGTACAGCCGATCAATTAATATTGTTAGCACCATACGTAGCACCGTAATTATCATAGAGATATAAGAATAGAGTGCGTAAGAGACTGAATACTGCGTCCTCTTTGTCTCTTTCTAGCTTAGCACTGCGTCTGCTTGCTTGTTTACCCCCTACCTCACGGCCAATCAGCCAAGCCAGCAGCAGCGGCCAAGCCAACTCGGCAGCTATCTCTCTTTTTGCGTCTATCGCTTTCTCTTACACGCGGCTGTACTCTTCATGCATTCTATTCTTATATCTCTATGACATTTATAAACAAAATCTACTATCTAAAATTATTCATGTGAATAATTCATCGCACCATAAATGTAACATTTGGACAAGCCTTAAGGTAGTAAGTGTTATCATTTAATTATTCTGAAAATTTAATATCGGAGCTCGAGATAAATTCACAAGACAAATGTGAGAAAAAGTGCGTGAGAGCATTGATGCTGGCTGCTGTATCTTAGGGTTCGACCTCTTGACCCGAGTTATAATTTCAGTGTTTGTTTGTTATCAAATTAAACTGATGAGGTATATACGTAATCATAAACTTATGAAGCAGCGGTGTAGTTTATGAGTTCAAGATATCACACAAAATAGTCGGTCATAGGAATAAGCATCGAAAATAGACCGACAATAAATTAAATTAAAAATAAAAAGCAAGAAGAACTTGCCGTCGCATCACTATCAAACGAAAGTTAAGAATAAGAACTCCAGATCTGATTAAAATTCAGTTTCAGACGAATTATTCAATTGCTGTATGTGTAAGAGTAAAATATGAACGTTGGATTTGAACGAGGATGGAAATCTGAACTTGAGTCAAATGTTTGCCTCCATCGTGTGAGTCAAATATTGAAAGATTGCCATGGCAAGTTTCTTACTACACGGTGGAACGAATGTTTGATCCGAATGATTTATTTATTTTATTAATTTGTTGATATTATTGACACTGACACTGTTTAACAAAAACTTTCAAGTAAATAAAGAAACTTCGAAGTATAAAACCTTCCACTGTTGGACGATTCGTGCAACAGTGCATGAAACGTGGATCAAGTGTGTGGTGGGGGTCTAAAAACCGACAAGAACCTGAACTTCTTCCAACGTGAACGTTGAACACACTTAGTTCCAGCATTGACCACACGATGCGTCCAACCATTTTGGTAGCGGCAATAGCATGGGAAGAGTAATAAAATAAACTACAGGTGAGTTTTTTTAAAAGGCTTTTCCTACATAAGATTAATCGAGTAGACATTAAAACCAGTTGGAAAAGTTTTCCAACAGTTCAGTGAATTAAGCCAGTGTACACTATTTTGAATCGAGACCATAAAGCAACTCAAGCGTAAGGCTCCAGATTAGGATTTGGGATCGTTGTAATGTCTCTACGAGACCAACGCCAAGCTGCAGCGTCGCGACGCTTTCACAGACATCTTTAGAAATGATGAAACTGGGAGCAATGATGAGAAGGGGATGAACTACAGCCACCAATAGGGAAGCAGCGCGTTACTAAACTATTCATAAAAAGAAATCCACTTCATTTTTATATTTAGCATATTTAATATCACAAAGAGATTGATTAAACTTATCGAAGGAATCGGCGCGATTCTATTGTCTTGGTTTTAGCAGCCACAGTGGCTCACCAGGACATTCTGGTCTGCTCTTTTGTGGAGGTCTATTAAACGGAGTGCATGCACAACAAAATAAAATGTACAAAGTTAATTTTGAAATACCAATCCGTGGTAAACCGACATTGTCTGGTAACAAATGAAATAAATTTAAATTCTACAAGACCAGTAGCAAGAAATCCTACCAAGATATATATACATATACGAGTATATACAATTGTTATTTATTCAATGTATATATCAATTCAAATCGATGTCCGCCATTTTAAGTGCATAAAAAGAACAAAATGGCGAAACTTAATTAGCTACTGGGAACAACATAGTTTGAATTTAACATTCATGTTACAATTTTGTATCAATTTAGTTAAAATACAGAGAGTTCTAAAAGTAGTGTACGTAAAAATGTTTGGTTGGTACAATGGGTACAATGGACTTGTGTCCTATGTCTTAATTTCTATAAAAGTGTACTATATATTGATAAAGTGGGCTTCTAGAACCTCAAATGTTCAATTATTTTTTAATAACTCCTCATATGTTAGGAGATATTAACAATTAAAAAAGTCATTTTGTCTCTTTAATTATTAAAGAGATTCAACGTTGCACACATTCCAAATGCATGGTACATCACAATCGCTGCCAACCTTACAGCTCATAAATCTCTGCTATATGTATTTATATATCAAATATTATTTACAACTATTTCAAGGAACAATAAAATTCCAATATTATGTCTGCCTTAGCAGGGTTAAATAAAATAAAAACTTATTATTCTTTGACTTGACTTGATTATTTGATTACCAACAGCTACAAAACATTACCACAGCACTGACCTATAGGTTGAGTATACTCAACAAATAACTGACGTTAAAATGCATTTCACGTCATACAAATATGGCCGACCATTTCTAGCGCTAAAACTACAATTCAAACTTTTAATTGCTATATCTCCGTCAATATTTAGATATTTAATAAAATAGACACGCCAATACACATTTATTAACATCTATTTCAATCAACAATTGAAAAATCGACCACTAAAAAATGAGGACACAAGCCCATTGTTTAGGAGATGAGGTGAATTAAAATTAGCTTGATAGCTATAACTAACCTCAAATTAATGTGATTTTTGTTGAGTGGTAGTCGTTAAGAAAGATGTATTTATTGAAGTGAACGTATTCTGATGAATGAAGGCTCAAAGTAAGAAGAGATGAGATGTTGGAAGACGAAGATCTCAATCGTTGGTATTGATAACTGTACAAACCATCAAACAAACTGTAGTTGATGTGTTCATTCATATCATAATCATTCAAATCATATGTGTTCATTCCTACACTTGATAATAGTACAATAGTTGATATAAATAGTGAAGAATCTACAAAAAAGCTACAAACAGCAGTTGACAAAATAAATAATTGGACAAAACGATGGAAAATTAAATTCAATGATTCGAAATCTTTTCATATAAGATTTACAAATAGAAAGATCGAGAACATCCAAATCTATATCAACAATAATGTAGTTCCTTACTCAAACACAGCGAAGTACCTGGGCTTCACACTAGATGCTAAACTGCGCTGAAAGGAACAAGTTAAGAAGAAAAAAGAACAACTTAAAATAAAATACAGTAACATGTGCTGGCTAATTGGAAAGGATTCCTCTCTGTCACAGATCCTTGAACCAGTGTGAACTTAGCGTATCCAGCTTTGGTGCTATATCAGTCAGAGTAACAAGGATTTAATCCAAAGGTTCCATGCTGATGAGTAAAACCTCTGTTAAATTGCTTAATAGTTTTCACCTGAATGTGTTTAGGGTTTTCACCTGTATGTGCGTATATGTGATAAATCAACAATCAATATATCAACATATATATTATAGCAACAATATACATTACGAGCTAACGAGCATTTGCAACAAACCAGAATGGTACAATACTGAAACATGTAACTCTGAATCAAGAACACATTCACAAAAATTTTACAAAAACATTTCGTCGAAACTACATAGTCTATCTAGAATTATACAATTAAAAAAAATAAAGTTTTAGTTTTACTATTAGTAGAGTAAATCTTTAAGTATTTAAAAAGAAATTGTTGCGCTTCTGTAGGACTGTAATGTTTAATACCTAGATTTGTATTATCGCAACAAAAGGATTTAAAATGGCTGCTTTTAGAAAAGATATGAAGTGCGTTTGTCAATGAAATGATGCCTAACTTGCGCCTTTAATATACTGATATTATCACTACAATAGCATAGGAGTACTAATTTAGAAAAATAAGTTTTATGTTTTCCCGCCACCTTGGAAAAAAGGCCCTATTTCCTGACGCTACAACGCCGTTGTTATTAGCTTTAGAAAAAAGTTGTTGAGGAAAAACTTGTTCAAAATTATATCCTCTTTAAGATTGATAATAATTATCAAATCTCTAGAACCATCCAATGCAGAGATATTTGAAGAAAACGAAAAACAGACAAAAAATTCGCCACAAAAAGTTTCTCTAAGGTCTTGTTTTCGCGGTACTGTTTTCTATTGCGATCCGCATGTTATTTAGAATAAATATATCATTTTCCAAACATTCTTAAACACCCTATTTATTATAATAGTATCATTTCACTATACATACATTTATTTATTTTATTTTTTATTTTTATATATTTATATCTTCTTCTTTATTTATTTTTATTTTATTTAAGTTTTTCTTTGTTGTTGTTTTTTATAGGTTTGACAGTTGGTAAAGAAGACAACTCAATAGCCAACGTAACAAAATAGAAAACAAAAGAATAATAAAATCAAAACTAAGCATATTCAGCGTAGTAGTATACTCGTACATAGTGTCGTTGTTAACTTACGTTACCTTAAGTTGGTAGTAGTGGTTGTGTTTGTGGTTATAGCCGTGGTGTGGTGATGGCGTTGTTCAAATCGAAACATATATTGAATATACAATGAATATAGATACACATACACATAGTCAGTCGTTGAGGAATATAAAATATAAACAAGTGCCAAAAGGAATATCCAGAGCCCTAACAAGTTGCCACCACCGTGAAGTTGAACTGTAGCTAACTTCAACGTGTGTGTCTTCACTAACGTGACGTTTAAACAATGCTGGTAACATTCAAAAATTAAAATTCTTTTGTTTTACACAAATAAGGTATTACACTTCATTTTAAATGTGTTTAGGTTTCAAATTGCTTCACCTAATTGCTAATTGGAAGGCTTGTAATTATAACTTAGTGTATGAGAATGTTATATTACTATTAGAATCATAAAATTACCTTGTTTAGATAATATAACATATTAAGTAGAAATAGAAACCTATTAAAGTATGGGCAAATTTTAAATCTTTTAATATGTTTCATTTAAGTAAAATTTGACCATTACTTAACGTAAAATCATATTTTGCGGATAACTTTATATTTTTTAAAGCTATTATTTACCTTGCTCTTGGTGTTTGTTTTTCGCTATGGTCCAAACGTTGCAATTACAGAAGATTTGATTGTAAAAGTACACTACTTAATTTTCGATTTACTTTTGCTTATAACTTTTTTATTATAAAAGTTATAACAAAAAGTAATCAATAAAAGTTGTAGATAATTTTACTATCTACAAAAAAGTTTCTTACAAAATTTTTGGGGTTATAGTTTTCAAGATAAACAAAATATAGTAATAAAAACAACTTAGTAAAATAAGATGGTAGCGGGATTTAAATTTAATTTCACTTTACATGATTTCTTTTTAATATTTATTAAGCTTTGGGTTATACAGCAATCTTATTATCTTGTGCCCGCAAGCGTATTTAAGCGACGGCGAATTCGGGCGTAAATCGACGACTCCTGTTTTCATAGCATGTGTTGTGTCACAATACATACATACCACGTACCGATACGACAGTACGCCAAGTCATAATTTATCACTTAAGCAAACTTTTACTTTAATTTTTATCGATACACCATTGTTATGAAAGAGACTATTGCATTCTCTTCCATATCCCTTCCAGCCTGAGACAGCTGATTGCATTTACAAGGTTCGGATAGGTTTAGCGTTGTAGTATGTATTCGCTTGGTTAAAATTTGTTTCTATACGGTTTCAGTATGAGAGCAATTCTATTTTTATTATATTAATTGTTTTCTTTTCGGTTTTACAATCTACATTATTATATTACTTAATGCATTTTATATAAATTCAAAGTTAAAACTAAACTTAAACTATTCTAGACTATTACTACTTCGAATAGTACTTTCTGTTTATTCTTTTCTTGATCCTCTTTCTTCATGTCCCCTACTCCTCCTTTATTAACACCGTTTCCTGCTTCTCCTTCCTTATTGCCTGTATCTTCATCTATCACCTCTTGCCTTCCTTGTCTCCTCTCGACAAACCCTCTATTATCTTTTTACTATCCTTTTTGCCTTCTCTCTTCGTTTTCACTTCTCCACTTATGTCTATTACAGACATAAACGCTCTATCTTTACTATTTCCTCTTGACTTTCTTACTTTACTATTTCTTCTTAACTCTCTTCCTTTACTATTTTATTATTGTCTCTATCTCCGTCATCCACCTCTTGTCCTTATCTCCTTTCCACAAATCCTCTATTTTTCTGGACTGAAGTTTAACTGTTTCCTCGCTACTTCTCTCTTTCTTCTGCTTCCCTTCACTTACTCTTTTAGTACTTCCTCTCTCTTCATGTTCCCATGCAACCCAGCTACGAACTTATTTATTGTCCTGTTTTTCTTTCAATTCTTACTTCTTCATTCCATTTCTTTTTATCTAAAACGTAGCTTTTGACGTACGTATAACATTGCTTCGTCTGTTATCCCGATGGCGCATTTTCTGTGAGAGTCCCACAAGTCCCTCGGAACACCCATAGGAAAAAAATATTTTCTGTTCAAACACATTTTGCGCGCACAAAACACATTGCGCATGCGTAGAAAGTGTTGCTCACAAATTCAAAATGTCTTAAGAATGACTTTTTTCTGTACACTCCCTAAAAATCGCACGCTTTTCAAATTTAAACTTTCTATCGCTTAAATATGTGTAACAGGTTTTTGAATCGTACACATATCATCAATAAATTTAACGACATTATTTAAAGAACAAAATAAAAATGTCACCCGAAAAATAAACCCGATTCATTGTCATCTCTAGATTTAGTTGCCAGCGTTCCCTCGGATAAAGCGGTCGTTCTTATGCAATTATTCCAGGAATAAATTTAAAATATCCAGGAATATTGTAAAAATATTCATGGCATATAAAGAAAACCGTATATAAATGGGCCAATTTTATATTATCCGACATTTTGGAGCTTAGCTATAAATACCGACGCCATTTTATATATTTAAATGTCGTAACTGTGAATTTTGAGTTAGACAGTTAGTAGAAGTTGTGATGTGGGTGATATTATTAGAAGAAAGTTTAGCTGAATGGAAATATGACACTCTAAGAATTATCTAATTATTGTATGTGTAAGAGTAAAATATGAACGGAGATGGAAATCTGATCTGATAAGCCGACTCCAGACGATGCGGTGAACGTTTGATTCAAATGTGCCACCAACGTATGTGTCAAAATTGGAAGATTGACATGGCAAATTACCTACCACACAACAGTGGAACAAATGTTTGATCCGAATGATTTATTTATTTTATTAATTTGTTGATATTATTGACACTGACACTGTTTAACAAAAACTTTCAAGTATAAAACCTTCCAGTGCTGGACGATTCCTGTAGCAATGCATGACATGTGGATCAAGTGTGTGGTGGGGTAGAAAAATACCTTTAGACGCGTGTCAAAGGAACGACAACAGCCCGAACTTCTTCCAACGTGAACGTTGGACACACAACATTGAACACACAACATTGAACACACTTAGTTCCAGAAACGACCACACAATGTGTTCAACGATCAAGCGTCCAATGTTGGCAGGTGTTCGTTGCATCGTTTGGTAGCCGCAATAGCTCTGATAAAGCACACTATCCAACACAAATTAAACCATTTGATTATCATTGTCAATTTACGAGATATAAGGGCATGAAATGTTTCCCTTTTTGTTTGGATTAGCTAATTGTTTTGTATAAAGCCTCATTCCCACTCACTGATTGATATTAATTGATATTTAATTTACGTTTTTATTTAATATTTGAATCTAGATTTCAATAGATACTCCTAGTCACATTCGTGTTTTAATTTAAGTTTAGTTAATTTAGTTGGTGCGCATGCGTCGTTAGTAATATAATTTGACAGTTCGACTGTTGGACAAAATTGAATGTGGAATAATTAAAATTAGTGTTTTTAATAGCAATTAATAATAGAAATTGTTTTTACTTGTTTATTTTTGACAAACTGACTTTGAACTTCTTTTAAAAATAAATCCTACTGCATTTTGACATGTTGTCACATTTTGGAGGTTATAATATAACATCGCTTTTCTTAATTTAGAAACATTGGACCTTGTAAGGTTCTTAAAAACAAGGAAAGTTTAAATTAAATGGTACATTAAAAATGGTGCAAGGAATGACAATTTAAATTAAAAACTAAATTAAAACAGTGAGTGGGAATGACACTTAATCGATAATTAAAATTGGTTTTTAATTTTGTTATATAACCTCAAAAAACATAATAACCAAGTGGGTTTTTCAGATAAAACTGTTTAAAAGTTCTACTCTTGTTAAAGTCGTAAAAATGAACAAAATAATTCTTGATAATTAGTTTTCTGCAAATTTCATCTTTCGATCTCTATTTTTCAACACTCGCTTATGTGTGAGACCCTCAAAGGAGCTAAAATATCTTTCTACTATGTCAACAAAGCTATTCCTTAATATTTAGTTTCCTTTAATTCAAAAGAAACACAAAACGAACCTATCCTTTAAAACATTAAAACAAAATAAATATGTAAACTAGGATTATCCTATTAATATCCTGTGCAAACTGTACTGTATCCTTTATAATATGCATAAGAACACCGCTCCTGGATCCTGAAACAAAAGGATCAAATATAACAAAGAATCTACCGAAGTTAATAAATCAACATCTGCATTAACATTAACGACATTTGTGTTTTAAATCAACAACTAAATTTAAATTGTTTAAATATTTGTTAAGTGTTACAAATCGATTGAGAACTAAAGAGCCTCTTAAAATCCCATACGTACCCATATAGTACGAACTACGAAAAATGGTACTAACTAAATAAAAGTAACTGTGCCATGTAAAAATTATCTTTTGGGTTGTTAAAAGCATTAAAACCATCGCGCATTAGAGACACAACTGACTTAAGACGTTCTTTTGGTTAGCATTAAGGCTTCACACGAGCACGAGACATTTCTCGTCTCGTTTCGCTAGTCGTCTAGTAAAGGCATCTCGCCGAGACGGGACATTTCTGAAAACTATTGAGATAGTACCGAGACCACATACAGCGAGACCCGAGAGTCTCGTATCTCGTATCGTTAACGTTTTTAAAAAAAAAATTGCAACATAAACATTCAACCTTTTTTTATTACAAAAAAGGTTAGGTGATACATTACCGAAATATAAAATCTGGTAAACAAACATCTGTTAAATATTTTATTTTATAATTTTGTCTTTTACACCATTTTGTAGTTGAACGGAAACGAATGTTTTAGGGAAAAATAAATGTGAATATAAATTATTTACAATGTAATATTTGAAGATATTTTGCCGCAAAAATGTCGTTGAGTATAGTTGTTAGTAGTGCCAACCTGAGAAAAAGGCCGAGATTAGATGAAAGTGAAAGTGAGCCGAAATAATATAATCAATAATGAATGACTTTGTTTAGGACTATCTTAAAAGTAAGTTCTCAAAAAAACGAAACGAGAAAAAATGTGACGAAACGAAACAAACTATTATAAGACGGGAACGAGACTAAAACGGTAGCTATTTTTTAAAGTAACGAGAACGAGGCGAGATTTTTGAAACTCTCGCCTTATGTTTTCTCGTGTGAAGCTCTAGTTAGCGTCTATTAATGCGTAAGCGAGAGAAGTAATATATGAGTAGCATGAGAACAAACGAGAGAGATAGTTGTAGAACGTTAAATATCCTTTAAAATGGTGTATAATAAGTTTAGATACTATAATAGGTTTAAGAGTTATGGGCAAAATTGTAAACGAAGTTGAGATTAGTGAAGTGCTCTTCTTTGCAGGAGTGTAGCTCAATATTTATCAGACATACAAAAAAATGTTGTACTCACAAATTGTTGGAAATTGAATCCTCTATCAGATCGATAATAACTATTTTTATCGTAGGATCCACTGTTAAGGAGATATTACAAAAAATCCATTCACAGTGCCATTTTTTCAAGATGGAGACATAAATCATCATAATTAAAGCTTGCAAACAAAATGGTCGAAATCAGCATACTCAAATTAGTCAGAAAAGTTTATAAACCAAGATTTCTGTCAATTTACCGCATTGAGGTCTTGCTTAGAACGAAATATTCTAATCATCTATTCATTCTATGTATATTTATATTAGATTTATTTGTTTTGTAACTTGCAACTTTAGTTGGTTGATTTCTCAAGAGAGGGCAGCACTGTGGGAGGGTTCATCTGTATATTCGTTATTCTCACAACAAGAGGAAGACATCGATGGCTTGCAGAATTGCTTGTTAACTCTAAACGGCAAAGAGAGAATAGATTCAGGAATATAATATGCACATGAATAAAAAACAATATATACGTTTCTCAAACTGTGAGGCATTCGAAACTGATAAAACTGAGAATGGTAATTGTCTTACAATTGTTTTGTAAAACTTAGAATCATTCATTGAGAATATGACAAATATCCTGTAAAGAAAATTAAAGCAAGTATTGGTTTCTTATAAAATATGTTGAAAGTCAGCTACTTTTGATTGTTTTCGATCGAAGGAAGATCTAAACCTCAACGTTGCTCAGTATTTATTTCTGCGCATGTTGTAGAGTGCGAAAAAGAGCGCTTAGTTAGTTTACGTAGGCCCGGTTTTATGGTTCGTCTTACTACAGAACTAAATAGCTAACCCTCGAATTAAACGAAAAATGTGTTTTATCAAGGATTAACGCTAACTCGGAACTAAAATCGCGGAATAACATATCCCGTCATAAATCAAGGTTTAAGTATGATAACTCGCACTAAGTGTGCAACAGAGATAAAATATCATGCTATCTCAGCCAGTTTAGCTCTCATTATTATAATATTTTAGTTGTCATTATACAGCATTATTCAGGTTATAATATTAATAAATTAAATTGTTTATTATGAATTTTGTGCGTGACCATAATCAATTATCAATAACAGATGATGAGGAAGATCAGCTATTATACAAATATAGTACTAAGTTGAGAAATTAGAAAGTTATTAAAAAGAGACCAAATTATTTGCATGACTTAAATGATATTCGCTTCCAAAAGGCAACTGTATTGAAGATTTCAGCATAACCGCATCTATTAGGGCTTGGCAATCCTCAATAGTAAAATTAAACGTACGTGCTCTCTTGCCAGACATTTTTAAAACAATAATTAAACTGTATCTGGCATTATCTTGGGTTTACTAACGTAAACAAATATTCGAATTTCATAAACTTTCATAAATCTACGTACCACTTGCCGTAAAATGAATGGTTTACGTTACGGTTTATTTACTTTGTTTCAGTATTAACTAACACGGAATTAAATTGAATGATAAAACCCGATACAAAAATAAGTACTGAACTAAACTAACTCCGGGTTTCATAATCCCCGAAGTAAATAAAAAACCATAAAACCGGCCCTTAGTGAGATTTTCCTGTGGGTTTACCGCGATTGTTTTTTAGGAACGTCCTTACAAGAAATCCAAAATATTATAAGTTTTCTTGTCTGCATAAAATTCGAAATAAATTTCAACTCTTCATTCGGGAAGCACTGGTTTGTAGCCGTTGCTGCTAACGCCACCCAGCGGATCTCCATGAGAACGAAGAGGCGATTGTTACAGGTCTTGAAGATAGCCACAACAGAGGCAGAAGAACTTGATGGTAAATCCAATATCACTCACCAAAAATTACGTAAAAATGATCAATTTTTTTTTGGCTTTAGCTAGGGCTTCACACGAGGCAAGAGTTTTAAAAATCTCGCATCGTTCTAGTTAGTTTAGAAAAAAATAGGTATCGTTTGTTTCGTTTCGTCACATCTCGTTATTGTGAGAACTTTTTCCTAAGATAGTCTTAAATAAAGTAATTCATTATATTATTTCGGCTAATTATTATTTTCATTCTAAATTTTTATATGCTAAGCATATCGCTTTCTTCTCACTACTAATTTTATCAAATTTAAAAGAAAATTTAGTTTTCTTTTATACACAGATGACCAACTCGTTCAATTTTACTTAATGCATCATCACTTTTATCTAATTTCGACTTTTTTCAGGTTGACACTACTAACACCTACGCTCAACGACATTTTTGCGGCAACTAAAGCCTAAAATGTCTTCAAACAATCGCATTGTAAATAATTTATATTCAATTTATTTTCTCTTAAAACATTCGTTTCCGTTCGGCTACAAAATGTTGTAAAAGACAAAATTGTAATATAATATATTTAACAGATGTTTGTTTACCAGATTTTATATTTCGTAAATTTACGACATAACCTTTTTTGTAATAAAAAAAGGTTGAACGTTTATATAGCAGTTTATTAATTTTTGTAGCAATTTTTT
Organism: Panorpa germanica; assembly: GCA_963678705.1. Lineage (NCBI taxonomy): Eukaryota > Metazoa > Arthropoda > Insecta > Mecoptera > Panorpidae > Panorpa > Panorpa germanica. Next base: position 21,911,801 of record OY783206.1, read on the forward strand.
TTTCAAATAACGTCAACGAGACCAGAAACGAGATCGCAGGGTCTCGGACGAGTAGCGAGACGAGACGAAAAAAGTTTCGCGCTCGTGTGAAGCCCTATTTTTAGCTATTGCAGCCTTCTTGTCCAAGTATACCCATTACAAAATATGTTACATTTCTTCATATTATATTTCCTATAATTAAAACTATCTTATCTAAATGATTATACTAAAACTGATAAAACAAAAAAGAAACATTACATATAAATAAAATTGACTAAACTTTTTGAACTGGTTTGACTTATTTTTCTATTTGCTGGTTTATTATAAATTGCACAAGACATTAAGCCAAGGAGAACATATGTTACGCATTTTATATATTTTTTCATTGAAACTGTCCTCAAATTTTATTGAATTGAACATTGAATATTGAACACTGTTTACATAATATTCAATTATTCAAATATTTTATTGTTATATTGTTATGCTATTCCATTGTAAATTGTTTCAAAAGTTAAATTATTTTGTTAGTTTTAAGTTAGTTTTAAAATAAGAGTTGCAATTATACGTTCATAAGGTAAAAGTTAAAATATATTGTATTAAGCTTACATCCGTTATTTTCTTCACAAATAAATCACTACCCCTAGATTTCGATTTATAAAATAAAAAATATATAATTAAATTAAATAAAAAATCAAATAATAAATTTCGCGCTCGATTACGTTCTTACGCGACGTCCCTTATAGAAAACCACAGTTTTTTTATAAAACTTAACACAACTTTCGAATCAGACATTAAAAATACACGTGTGATATCGTTTACGTTAAGATTTAGCATAAAATAATGAAGACTTAAAAAGATTTGAACGTATGAAGACATCAGCATCACTATTTATTAAAACAGAAGAATATATTTAATGAGAGAGCTAAAAACAGCTATTAAACCCAGCAAAGGAAACAAACGGAACTGAACAAACTATCCCTCACCCCACATGCCATTCAACAGCTGCAGCACTTCGTAATAAACATGAAGTTGTTTACATTACGATTGATTTGCTCTAACGTATAACTAATATGGCCGCCATATTTAAATTTAAATATCGTTAATTTAATTATTTGGTTATAATTAAATGGTTTGATTATGTTAATTGCGTTAAGAAACATGGCAAGGGCACTGATTAATTAGTTTTATATTGTAATTAATTTAGAGAAGCTAATTAATTGAATTTTAAGAAATTTAATTGTCGTGTATCATTTTAACTGGTTGTTATTTTTGTATTTTACGAACAACGATATTAAAATTGATTGTACCAAGGAAGATATTCAATTAATAGTAATTTTAGTTAAAATTAATAATAACTGATTTTTAATAAGGAATAGTTGAGTCAATAACTAATAAATAGTGTTATAATGATAGTGCAAGAAAGCGAAAGGAGTGTATACACCAGTAGCATCCAATTCAAAACTGTTACAGTGTTACACTCTCGATGTAACAATTAAATCGCAACTGTAACGTGAAAAGAAAATGTCATTACAAACTTAAATTAAATTACCAAGCCCCTGATTAGACGCAACACACATTACGTATTAATAATTAAATTGGTCATGAAGCAAATAGAAATGAATAATAATAATTAATAAATAAAACAGAATAATATTTGAAGACAATGTTGAAAATACTTTAAATTTTATGAAAAACACGTCACAGTTCGTTGTGGCTATCTACGTTGATGGACGATTCAAGTGACCATCTCTGTTAAGAATAACATTAAACTGTAATAATTACATTTTCTTTTCTTATAATGCGTCTAAATTAAAAGAATTTGATGGTGTCTTGTTATGGCTACTTTATTTCTGACATTTCCATATTCTTCTGCTGTAACTGCAACACACATTTTAATGTTCTGCGGTAATAATGCAGTAATCTGGAATCTGCTGCAGTACTATTTTGTACCAATTGAGTTAACACATAGAACTACACATTTTCTGGGGTTGCGTTATTTGTTCAAGTTGCGTTTTATTAACAATTCTGCAGCTATTCATTATTCGTGCATTTATTAATGTAAAATAAGTCAGACAAAATGTTTTATATGTTATAATTTATTTGTAGCTAACTAGAAATAAAGAAATCAAATAATTTCGAGTAAAAACGAGGAGGAATTTTATTTAAACATTGTGTCAATGCTTAATAATTATTTCCAGTGATAGTTTACGAAGGTAAGCGTTCTTCAGGAGATGCATCACCATGAAAAGCTGAAATTATTTCCGCTTCTTGAATCGTTTCTTTAGTGAAATGAAAAATAAGGACGACATGAAATAATCAACAAGGCAAATAGAAACGGCTACTTAGGATTTTTATTAATCCCAGTCTTCAAAACGTTTTGTACAATTATTGGAATGCTACACTGTAATTAAAATTTATATTAAAAGTTCGAAATCCTTGAAATTTTTTATCAGGAGATGTATTAAAAAGCTAAGAATAGCAACATGAAGGGAATAAGGCCTGCGAGGAAACCCATTGAATATGTAGTTGATAATAGAGACATTAAATATCCTGCAATTCGGGCGGCGGATGACGATTCAGAACCTCCCGCCCCTCCAGGGCCGTCTTCGATGTTTCCTCCTTTGTATAAGGTAGGCCGTGTACCGAATGCTCCACTTCCTGTAAACAAACACAAGGCGGTTATTTTCACTAGGTTTGTGTGCGGTAATGTGAGTGCTGGTGATGTTGTGATGTGTAGTGACTTACCGGCAGGGCATGCATATGTTCCTTCTTCCACGTCTGATTTACCCAAGCCGCAGCGACAGTTACAATCTGCCACTTCCGGATATTCGTCGCAGCATTCCTTATCATAAGTCAGCCCACATTGTTGTAACTCATCTTTTCCTGGATCATCTTCTCCACGTTGTGCCCATTTATCTGCAAGCAAGAACAAAATCACAGTACAAAAACGCTGATCCACGCACAAACAACATTCAAAAACAAAACAAACCAAAAAAAAAGTGGGAAATTAAAAAAATAAATAATAAGAACCAATTTAATTAAAAACTTAAAAGCACAATTAGGTAGTTTCCTTAATCTTAAACTCTATAAAATTACAACTACTTGGTCTTATTACACGATATATTTTTAATTAAAACTGCGATTTAAAGGGACAGGATAACTAGTTGTAACTAATGGAATGCTTAAATCAGTACTCACTCTTAGAGTGCTGGATTTCCCTCTTCCTGAATTCCTTACGGAAGAATTGTTCGTCATCTACAAATAAACAAAACAAATTTATTAGAAACTGATTTCTGAATTTAACAGCGAATTATTTAAACAACGGGTCCAATATTTACCAAACTCGGACGTGTAATCATTACGCAAATCATTAGGAGAATCGTCATCGTGTAGTAAATCATTGTCTTCAGATAGGGGTAAACGGGTGGTAATAGAGTCGTCATTCGGGGAGGAGCGGGGGTTAAGCGGATCGAAGGTTTGTTCAGTCAAGTTTGCGGCTGCAACAAAAAAAATCATCAATTAAAACTAGAAACGAAAACTGATAAACTTTGTAAGAAGGAATCCTTAAGATACTTACATTGCCGGGGTTCAGTGTCGTGCAGGGTAGAGGTTCCAGTTTGTGCGTATGTTAGCATTACCACAAAGGTAAATGCGAACATCGCGATAAAAAGGACCCGAAGGTCGTTGAAGTCCATTTTGCTTATGTATAAGCAACCGTTATATAAAAATATATTTTCTTCTTGAATGAAACTGATTAAATATATGCGTGCGTTCACGCGGACTATTTTTTGTTTTGTGGAACTTTATTTGTTTCAAAATGGCGGGTCACTTGATTACGCGGTGTGACAACAATTAAAAAATACATTTTAACGATTTTCAAATAATTAAAAGCTAATTTTTTTTAGTTGCATTAGCAATATATAGATTAATTGAAACGAATCGTAAATTAATTATTTTTGTTAATATTTTATATTTCATTTTAAAGTGGGCTTGAGGAATGTCGTTCAATTTTGACCAAATATAGAGGAAAGTAAGTAAATTTGAGTTATTCAAGGTTTTTGTAACATGAGAAAAGTTACATGTTATTCAAGTTCCTAATATTTTAAAGGAAACGTAAACTCAAGTAATATTTAATGAAATAATCTTTGCTTACTGTTACGTTTAATTATTTACCAATCTCTAAAATAATGCTGTAACATTATCATTAAACTAGCTTTTACCCCCGTCGCAAGCGACGTTTGTTTTTTGTGTGTGGCTTGAATTTGGAATACAGCAAAAAAGGGCTCACTTTTTTTCCAGTTTTTCCAAAATTACGGGTTTCCAGGAAATTCATAGAAAAATACAGAGACGCCAAAAGTTTTAGAATTTTTTCTCTTTAAAGTCTTTAAAGTCTCTTTTAAAGCCCATAGTTTACCCCCGTCTTTTTGGCGTGTATGATATTGACGCAGATGCAGATATCTGCATACTAAATTTCAGGTTTTTATTTATATTTTAGCATTAGTACCTCCCACAAACCTCCGCTACTGAACGAGTTTGTCAAATTTTAGCACGGGGATCTATTTTGTTTGTATCTAAGAACATATATTTTAAACTATAGCCTTTCATCTCTATATATTTTATATTTCTGGTTTTTGGCCCCCAGCGCCCGCCGCCACTGGAAATTTGCAATTTTGTTTAATTTTCCTTTAATTACTATCTATATAGGGCCTATGTTCCAAATTTCAACGTTCTAGCTCTATTGCGACATTGCCCCCAAAAAATCACGCCGCTACTGAATTAAAATTTTGGTAATCCAATTATTGGCAAACATGCGCAATTAGTGTTTTAATACATACCCTAAGTTTAAATACTACTTTTTCAATATTTCCAGCTTTTACTGTCTCAACTCCCGCCGCCACTGGAAATTTAGGGCTGTTAATTTTTTTTCATTAATTACTGTCTACAGCGACCCTACATATTAAATTTGAACATCCTAACTCTATTCTAACATTGCCCCCGGAAATTTGCGCCGCTACTGAACTCAAATTTCAAATTTCCAACTATCGGCAAATGTGCACAATTATGATCTCAATACACATACTAAATTTCAGTTTTTCATCTTTTCTAGTTCGTCAGATATTTGCAAAAGTATTTTTTCAAATTTTCCAGTTTTTCCAAAATTACGGGTTTCCAGGAAATTCAGGGAAAAATCCGGGGACGCCAAAAGTCTTAGAATTTTTTTCTCTACGAAATAGCAAACTTTCAAAAACATTGACGGAGCCGTTTTCATTCTACCATACGAATTTCAGCAACAAACAAACATATAAACATATAAACATATAAACATATAAACATATAAACATATAAACATATAAATATACACCTGGGACATTATAATATATGATGAACAAAAAAGACATTAAAAATCTTTTACTAGTATATTCATTTAATGCGTAACATTGTATAATTTTGAAGAAAAAGATGTATTAACCTAAGAAAACATAAATTTATATCGGAAGATAATTTTTGTTATGTAACTTTACTTTATATTACCCTACAAAATGTTCTATGTATTTTTTTGTGATTTTGTAGACATGGAGTTGATTCAACCATCGGAAATTTATCAGAAAAGTCTGCAGGAAGTGGTGATGGTACTGAAAATGGTCAGCAACCACATTTTATCTGTGGAGCCCACAAAACCAATATCTCGCATTGCAAAGACAAATGTCAGGTTAGTTGTTTATTTTTGAGCTTCTACATTATAAACGAGTATTTAAAATCATATGGGTCAGACTAATCTCCAGAATATTTTTGGTTAACGATAACTGTTTAGGATTACAGTCAGTTAGAGCAAAAATGGATGAATGATATAATTTATAGGGTTTTTTCAACAAGAACTTTGTTTTTTTAATAGGGGCAACAACAACAAAATGACAGTTTTGGCATTTAGTTTCTTGATATAGACCAACTCCCGATTGTTCGACGGCGACTTATACTTATAACAGCGGTATAAATTTATAATACGATAATGAATTTTATCTTATTCGTTTCTATATACATTATTGAAAAATAAGTGAGTCAGTGCTTTTTAGTTATATCGGCAGTTTATACCCCACAACTTGTTTTATGTATGAGTCGCCGCCGAACTCTCGTAATTTTAATTATACATCAGTAGTAGATGCTTTGGCAATTGTTACAATGAATTCAATTTTGTTATGTGGTCTGTAAGCGTGATTGGGCTGTTTTTTCTTTCGAAGATGCGATTACGGCCAATGAATTACGCTATCGAGAGATGTTAACAACTTAATTTTGGCCCATTATTAATGATATGGATATCACTGATATGTGGTTTCATCAGGACGGTGCCACAAGTCACACAACTAACGAAACAATGAAATTATTGCAAACCAAATTTCCCGATCGCATAATTTCAAGAAATTCAGCTGTTAACACCACTGGATTATTTTTTGTGGGGTTATGTTTAAAGACAGAGTCTATACGGACCCAATCGAATCGATTGCAGGCTTAAAACTCAAAATCCGTGACGCGATTTACGAAATAGACCCGCCATTTTGCCAAAAAGTGATTAAAAATTTTGATAAAAGAATAGAAATCTGTCAACGTGGTCGTGGTGGACATTTGTCCGATATCATTTTTCATTCATAATTGTCAAACCTTACTCTTTCTAATACAATAAAAATTTGAATCATTTTCAACGAAATTCCTTGTTTTATTTTGTTTTAGAAAACAAAGTTCTTGTTGAAATACCCTATATAAACATAACGATTCTAGGATCGATGTCTTTTGAGGTTTGCCTGTTAAAGAGTAACGTTTTGTAGCTGCTGACATATATATAATATATGTATATATATAAAGAAATTATATTTCTTTAGTTGATACAAAGTTCGTCTGTCTGTAAAACAGTGACCGTTCAGTGAAAACATATACTCATGAACGCCACAGATGCCACTGTAGGAATAACGGTTAACACAGTATGTTTGGAGTGCAGAGATCTCACGTTTTTAGTTAGTTAGTTAGTTAAGTGCATATTGTGAGGTTAAAATAAAATTAGATAATAAGGAATTGACAATTTATGGTAAACAATAAACCTTAAATATTGTTTCTTTAAATTTCAGGTATGATTTAAGTTAAACAGTGTAATTATTAAAATATGTATGTAAATTAATAAATTAAACTTTACATTTCAGAAGCAACACATGAGTTTGTTTAAAATTTACAATTCCTAATTAAACTAGAGATATTGTCTTATACATAGGCGGCCTCAAGGGGTGGCAAGCAGTGCAATTCCCGGGGCCTCGCATTCTCGGACAACAACCCAATTACAAAAATTCATTACTATATATCTATTTGAATCTCGCGCCTCGCTCTGTAGAAATAGCACTAGAGTCAGTGCGTCTTCTTTTAAAGCATTCATGTACCTTAATTTATCATCATTAATATTTGTCACCTTTGTGCTTGTTAACTTTTATAAAACTTCCAATAAAAATTTTTATTTCTCGTCAATTATCATTAAAAATACTTACTTACAATTTACATTAATTATACAAAGAACAAGTGCCTCGTAAAGATCTGCCGCCCAGGGGCCTCGCAAAGATCTACTGCCTTGGGGCCTCGCAATGGCTAAGGCCGCCCCTGGTCCCATGTATATATACATATATATAAGACACCACTCAGAATATCTCTACCTTTACCTTAAGAACTGCAGGTAGTCAAAGCTCAATGATTTATGGATCTAACACAAAACGAGTGGACCAATTTTCTGTCCAATTGACCGATTTTAAAAAAGTCAATTTCTAACAATCGACAAATTAGTCATAACTTTCAAACACATCATTTTTTAAATAGATTTTTTTTATTTACAACTATTTTTATCTTTTTCTTAAACTTATTTTTATTGTTTATTTTTTTTTTCTGTGTTATATTTAAAGTATACAAACCTTTCATCTTTGAGTTTTTCCCATGAACGCAAGCATAAAGACTTGTGCAGGAGAACCAGATAATGATTATAATGAACTTGTGGTTCTAGGTTTGGGGAATTTTTGGCAGGTGAATGTCGAGATGTGTTTAATAGGTCTTGTTAATTGCTGCTAGAAATGTTTCACTAGTTTTGGGTAATTAAAAGGCAGATAATGATAAAAAATAAACAACTTTATCGATTACCTGTCGTTAAGTAGATGTCGTATAGATATAAAGTCACTTTGACATCATATGGAAGATGCAACATGAAACAATTCAATTTGATTTCACTCGTTCAAGGAAATGTCAGTGATATGAACTACAAATGGTAAAATCACTTCACCTGGCCTCACTACCGTACCAGTATTGAATGAAGTTGCAAATAAACCGTTCAAGTGTAACAAAGACAAATAGATCTTGTTTCTTTTTCTATGATATATTTCTACTAAAATAAATATTTTCAAATGTAAAAGAGATAACAACTATATATCCATTTAAATGTATGATGTTGAAAAGAGAAAGAATATTCTTGTTAAAAGATTCTGATATTTATTTTTCATAGATGACATCTATCTGAAATCTGAGTAAAATATAATTGATTTCTTGACTGGAACTTCACCTAGCTATGCCATTTCACAAATATACGCAGATTAGGGATTAATGAATTTGTAATGTCGTTTTATTGGACCTCAATGAAGTTATCGCTAGATTAATTAAAAGTCGGTGAGTTGTAAAGCAATTTCAATTTTAAATTCAACATTTTTTTTTAATATATTCTCTTCAAAAACCTATGATGTCAAACTCGTCAAGTCGTTGATTTCAGTAATCACTTGTTTATTTGTTTACTATTTCCGTTTCATGTTAGGAAACAAAGAAGGTAATGATGGGCTGAGTTTGGAGAATAGGGAGGATGTAAAAGTAATGTATCGTGCAATTTTAGTAACTGTGCAGTTGCAATGGGCTTGTGTCCTACGTCTTAATTTCTATAAAAGTGTACTATATAATGATAAAGTGGGTTACTAGAACCTCAAATGTTCCATTATTTTTTAATAACTCCTTATATTTCAGGAGATTTTAATTATTAAAGGTATTCAACGTAGTAGAACATTCCAAGACATATGACATCACGTCCACTAAGTTACTTTGTCTTTTATACAACAGAGCGTAAGAAAAAATAACTGACCTACTCTTAATAGGGCGACATGTTACGTCATAAATATGGCTGACGATTTCTAGCGCTAAAACTACAATTCGAATTTTTAATTGCTGTATCTCCGTCAACTTTAAGATATTTATCAAAATAAAAACGCCAATATACATTTATTAACATCAATTTCAATCAACAATTGAAAAACCGACCCCTAAACCCATTAAGTATATTGATCCCTTATCACTACACGGCGGATGACGATTTAAAGTTATACCCTCGCATATAATACAACTAATTCAAAACAATAAAAACCAGTAAAATTCAAAAATATAAATAATTCACACACGCCGGTTAAATACTTAATTAAAAAATAAATAATTGCAAGAAAAACATTTTATGTTACCATCACATTAAATTAAATTACAGATCTGTCCGCCATTTAAATTTATTTAATGTTATATCATTCAAAATGGCTACCTTTTGCTAATTGCTACTTTATTTTAAGTTTGTAATCATTAACAGCTTGTTAGTTGAATATTATTGATAAAAGGTCATAAGTGTAATATAATGTTTTATAATGTGTTTGTTAAAAGGGTGTAAGTACCTTGTATTTTAGTTAATTAAGCGTTAAAAATAACCGATGGTCTGGATGATAAAATCGCAGTTTATGACCGGTTTTATTAACATCTTATTTGCGGACTGTGTATATATATAGTTATATACATACATCGTACAATAGCTTTAACACAGAGTGTGTTTAAAAGGCCATTCTCACCTATTCTTTTAAGTTTAGGTATTAACCTATTAACATATATTAATAATTATTATTTTTCTGTTGTTAATCCTAATATTGTATTATTATTTACTAGCTAAACCCGGCACGCTTTGCTGTGGCTCGGTTTGATATGAAATGAATGGGAAACTAAATAGAAGACACACAGGGACGATCATCAACAGGAAATTCAGGGAAAAGTCGGGAACGCCAAAAGTTTTAGAATTTTTTTCTTTCCCAGTAAACATTTTGGAGTAAATTCTACTTCATTTCTATTACTTTTTGTCTGGAACGCGTTCGTTTTCTATTCAGTCGTTCATATCAAAGGCCCTTTTTATGAGCAACAGACATCGCAACGACGGCTCACTACTGAAAAAGCGACTACGGTTTATGATTTATGACTTGACACTAGTTGAAGGCCTGTTGTCTTCGTCAGGGATGGCAGGGGTATAAAACTTAATGGAATTCTACTTTTTAGAGTCTGCAAAATATAAATATTTAAATGAAGAAATAAATAGATGTAATCTTTAGTACGGATCGTGATTTTTTTAATGAATATTATTCATCTTCAACAATACCCGTTATAGTAGTTTTTTACATTGTTTTGGTGATTCAAAAATCCACGATCGGCAGGTCTGCGTTAGGTTTAAAACCTCTGTCTTACCATCGCTGCTTAGAGTATTCGTTTAAACACATTATATTCGGGGATTGAGGGAGACAGCGTGTGCCTATTACCATTAAAGAAATATTTGTTGAAAAAGGATAGCATATACTTTAAACATACTGTACTGAACGAAATACTACACAAGTATACAAGTGTAACGGTGAAAAATATATTTCACTTGTCTAACCGCATCTCGTTTCTCTCTCACTTTGAAATAAATGGAATGAAAACGAACTAAAAAAAAATATATCCAAGTGTGAAAGAAACAGAAATACTTAATGAATGATGTTGGAAAAAGAAAGAATATTATTATAAAAAAATTCTAACAACTAACACAAAATCTGTGACAGGTAGTGAATCAATTTGAACTAAAAGCGACTTTTGGGTACCACTTTTGAAGTATTAACGAACTTGCTAAGACTACATATATCAGATGTTATTTCACAAAATCTTAACAGGTAGGGAATAATTTTGAACTAAAATTGCCGTTTTCTTTCTACCATACGAATTTCAGCAACAAACAAACATATAAACATATAAATATACACTTGGAACATTATAATATTGGATTACAAAATTTTTACTTTTATTTCTTTTACATTATTTTTATATTACAAAGATGTTACATGTTATTTTGGTTTGGACGTGTTGTACAACACTTCCAACAAGTGTTTGCTGTCGCAGGTTGGTGTCGCACTAATTTGGCCAATGCGTTAGACCTACAATAAGTAATTTAAACAAAAATTTTAATTTTCTTGTAAAAATATACGCATTGATTGTTTGCAAATTATAAAAATAGCTATTAATAGTTGAAGTAGACTGTTCTGAACAAATTAGCCAGTAATTCACATTGCGTGTTCACGTTGCGGCGTGTAAGCCTAGCTCTTCGTGCTCTCGTGCTGTGTCGCCAATAAAACGATTTACTCGCTGTTATATTCAATTTATAATTCATACTTTAATAAAATTACGTTAAAATTATGTTTCTAATCAATTTGAATCTAGGGCTACGCTCAAACTTCTGTTGGAAACTTCTAGTCTAAGTGAAGCACACAGAAATGTGTTCCCAAATCATTCACTGGTGGAAAAGATGGTAAATAAAATTGACTACAATTTGTGTGTACAACATTTTTTTGTATGGCTGATAGATATTGAGCTGCACCGCTGTAAAGTAGAGCACTTCACTAACATTCAACATCGCTTACAATTGTGCCCATATCTCTTAAACCCATTATAGTATCTAAACTTATCATACATCATTTTAAAGGGATTCTAACATTCTACAAATTTTATTTAAACATTTTTTCCATAACAATTTTTTTTTGATACTAAACGAATTTCATTGTTAATAATATTAAGCGTAGCTCAATGATAAGCCTGCATGTAGAGGTAAATTTAATATAAATTGCATGTTTTACACAAATAATAAACCTTTTTATAGTCTAAGATTAAGAAGTTTCACTCCTCTAATGCGCAAGGTATACTTAACTCTCTTTATGATAATTTTGTAAAGTTTCTCCATGAATCTTTCAACATACTGATAACAATATACAATTGAAAACACTGTTATAGCGTGATAATAATTAATTAAACGTGAAAGCACGTGGAAATTAATTTTAAATATTAGGAGAGATGATTTAACGGAAAATGAAACACATTTATATTGTTGAAAATTGTACAAAAGTAAAAAATAACGAAAAGTGTTTCCTTAACCGTCGTACGTGCCACTTAAACATGTGACACCCAACATTTGTTGCAAGAAGTCGTTCAACACGTCCACACTAGTGCGACTTGCAACTTAATACGTCGCAAGCTTTCATATTTCGAGCGTATTCCTGGAAAAAAATATGTTTAGAAAAAAAAGTAATAACTCAGTTCTTTAACAATAGGCAAGAGTCGATAAGGGTCGATCAGGCAAGCGTATAAAGCGGTATCATCTTTTATCAAATTTATTAAACTTATAAAAATTAAACCCTATTTTCAATTATTTTTATTTATTTACTAAACACACAAGAAAAAACGTTAACACACAGTGAGATTATACTGGAGACACCCTCTTCTTCGAGATCACATTCAAAATCACATAAAAATACTACATAGAATTTTTTTAAATCTCTTAAGTAAGTGTTTTATTAGTGTCGCATGTTTATATTGCACTAGTGTGTAGGACACATTACATAACCAAAAGACAAAACTTGCGCTAAAGTGTATATATATATATATATATATATATATATATATATATATATATATATATATATATATATATATATATATATATATATATATATATATATATATATATATATATATATATATATATATATATATATATATATATATATACCGTGGAGAGACCATAAACATTCTGCCTGATAGAATTAATAAAGACATTAACCAAACCACTAATTATAGGAATAGTAAAATAAATGTTAACGACTGGTTTAACGGCAGGGGAAGAGTGGGAGAAGGCTGAGGGAAGAGTCAGTAGTAAAAGTAATGAGAAAGAGCTCGACTGGACGAAAGTAAGCTATAAGTTACTTGAAATGAATTTGTTAATTGATATAGGTTTGTATTCATATATTTTTGGTTACATCGCAGAAGTTATTTATCGAAATGCGTTTTATAAGATAACGAATTTAGGCAGGACGTATACGCGCTACTACGCTTTACCTATCCGAACCTTGTAAATGCAATCAGCCGTCGCAGACTGGAAGGGAATGCAATAGTCTCTTTCATAACAATGGTGTATCGATAAAAATTAAAGTAAAAGTTTGCTTTCATGATAAATTATGCTAGTGCAAAACAACTCCAATACACCTTACAGTATACAAGTTTGTTGTGACACAACACATGCAAAAAACACAGGAGTCAGCTTACTTTAAGAGCTCTAGTCGCTTAACCAAGCTGCCGATTAACGTTCGAATTTGCCCTCTTTCGGTTAAAGACGTAGGAGAAATTTTGTACTACCCCCACGCTAAGGCACATCCCGCAAAACATGTAATATTTAAGGTAATATTTTTTACATAACATTACATTTAATTATTAACAGTTTTGTTACATTGTCATTAAATAAATGCAAAAGACATTAAAAATATTTTACTAGTATATTAATGCATTATGTAAGTTTGGAAAAATAACTTTATTGACGCTAGAAAACACAAATTTATGTCGATAGATAACTTTTGTTATGTAATTTTGTTTATATATAGAGACTATTATATAAGCCTCACATATATACATACTGTGTTGAACTGGAACAGAGTTCAAACCCATCTTAGCCTAAACCTAAACCTAGTAAATTAATTTTCTAATGGTCGATTTCTACAATTGTTGATTGAAATTTATGTTAATAAATGTGTATTGGCGTTTTTATTTTATTAAATATCTAAATATTGACGGAGATATAGCAATTAAAAATTTGAATTGTAGTTTTAGCGCTACAGATGACGGCCATATTTATGACGTAACATGTCTGTACTATTAAGTGTAGGTCAGTTATTTTTTCAATGGATAAGAGTTTTGTATTGAATATGCTATATCTTTTACGCTCTGTTGTATAAAAGAGAACTTAGCGGACGTGAAGTCACATGTCTTGGAATATTCTACAACGTTGAATCCCTTTAATAACTAAAGAGAAAAAGTGACTTTTTTAATTGTTAATATCTCCTAACATATAAGGAGTTATTAACAAATAATTGGACATAGTAAAGTTTTATAGAAATTAAGACATAGGTCATATGCCTATTACCTTCTAGTATGTTTAATATTATCTCTTTGCTCATTGTAAACTTGAGCGCGCACCTTCACTAAGTCCGTCACTGCTTCTTTGCATACATTTTCAATTCGTTTCAAATTTAATTTTAATTAGATAAAAAAATATAAACTTGTATTTATGAATTACGTAATAGTTATGAATTAAACGGCGAAAATATCGAATTACAAATCGAAACGAATCGAATCGAAACGAAACGAAACGAAATGAGCTACGTAGTTAAACGGAAGGAAAATATGTGAAGTCGAAACAACCTCTTGATTTATTATCGTTTCCCAGCATCCACGAACTTAATTATTGTACAGGGTGTTCTGGAAAAGACTACAAATGCCAATGTTAATAAATTATTTACACAAGATAATTTTGTTCTACTTTAAAACCATAAATACTCCCCGCGTTAAAAGTCTTATGCCTCACTCCCACTTACTGCTTAAATTTTGCATTAAATTTAAATTGTATAGCATTTGTCGTTCCCTGCACCATTTCTAATTTAGAATTTAATTTACATATTCTTTGTTTTATTTATAGCCTTACAAGGTCCAATATTTCTAAATTACTGTATTATACTATAACCTCCAAAATGTGACAATCTCTCAGGAACTCAAACTCAATCTCTCAAACGCAGTAGGAATTTTTTTTGAAAGAACTTCAATGTTAGTTTGTCAAAATTAAAGAAGTAAAATCAATTTTTATTACTAATTGTTATTAAAAACAGCAATTTTAATTATTCCATATTCAATTTTGTTCAACTGTCGAACTGTCAAAATTTATATTACTAACGACGCATGCGCACAAACTAAATTAACTAAACTCAAATTCAAACACGAATGTGACTAAGAATGCTTATTGAAATCTAGATAAAATATTACATAAAAATGTAAATTAAATATCAAAATAGTGAGTGGGAATGATGATTTCAAATTTATATGTATTTCATCACTATCGCTTTTAAGACACACACCTTTTCTATTCGTGATAGCTCAATGCGCATTTTCCATTGTTCTAAATAGTGCTGGAAGTCTTCTTCTGTAAGCTCGTTCATAACGCGTTCTTTTTAATGCAGATTTGACCTCGGGAAACACATAAGTCTCTTGGTGCTAGATCAGGCGAATACGGTGGGTGCTCTAACACTGAGATTGCCCGAAAAAGAGAAAGAAGTATTTTGAAAGGAATGACGATCGAGGAGGCATAGAGGAGAAGAGAAGGAGGCGCAAGTGTGGAAGAAGAGCCAAGGAGAAGGGATAAGGAGATACAACAACAGGATAGAATGGGAAAAATCGAGAAAAGCAATTACAATACAAGATATTAAAGGATTTGGGAAAGTAATACACCTCAGTACTTAATAGAAAAAGATATAAAAAACATAAGAAGGACAGCAAGGTTTAGATTGGGAAATGAGGAAAAAGGGAACAGATACTGGGAAAGTAGTGAGGAAAGAATGTGTAGAGTGTGCGGAACGGAGGACGAAACACTGGAGCACATTAAGTTTGATTGTCAGGAAAAAGTAGGGAGTGAGATGAATATTGGGCAGCTCTTAAAAGGGGGCAAGGAAGGGAACAGATGGATGGCAGAAATAATTAGGAGAAGGAAGGCTGAAGCTTTTTAAATCTTTTTAAGGCAGAAGACTGAAATGCCGAAAGTGAAGGGAATACGTGGATGGCGAAGATAGAGAAAAAACTAGGAAAGAGAAGGAATAGCAGAGTAGAAACAGGAGGGATAGTAGCAGGAGGAGCGAAGCAGTAGCAGTAGCAGTAGCAGTTTTGTTTTTATTTTTATAAGGAATTTTATATATTTTTTTTTCGTTTGAAAAAAATAAGAATGTTTAGATTTAATAAGGATCAAAATTGAATTGAGCACAATGACATGTATATGTTAAGGCACAAGAATGTAGTGCCAAATGGCAAAAACTTTAAAAAAATAAATAATAATTCACTAGTTAATCTAATACAATCTTAATTTTAATGAAATTTATTTCACTTGTTATAACTAAGCAATGATGTTTGTTGATAACAGGAAAGAAACGGGTTTGTAAAGAATGGAATGAATGTGAAATGTTTGTAGGCAGTTGAATTAGATAATGAAATGATTTGATTAGGATTGAATTGATTATTGGTGCGATGTCTCCGCAGGGCAGGGAAGACTGCACGAGGTTAGGCTATAAAAACGTTTAGATAAAGGAGAACAGAGTGTCTTAAGGATGGATATAACTGACAAGTACATCTATAATTTCCAACAGACAATATCAAAACAAATGTTTTGGACCATAGATGGTGCTAGTGTTGGTTTTCGTTCAGAGATGTTTTCCTTTGTTTTGAAGGAAATCATTTACTGTACTCTAAACAATTCCAGTGCGATCTCCATCTTTCCACGACTATAGAAGAATCATCTTAAGATATTATAACGGTTTCTTTAACAAACGATTCACTGACATTTTTGAACACCCTGTCGTTTTTTGCTCCGGCTGATGAACGCTGATTTATACACAGAACATCAACAAGGTTTGCGGAATACTGAATTTGATTTATGTACTTTGAACAACGGATGGATGAGTGGTACAATTATTAACCAAGCGTCTTTACTCTTCTCTGCACTGAAGCAGTGGAAGACGCTGGCGATACCGGCCATGGATGAAGAACGGTAGGAAGGCTGATGGCTCATTACCCAAGAAAAAAACCACACCGGGAGGACGGGCTGTCTTAATTAGGAAGACTTTATTACTTAAGACATATAGCTGTCAATTTTTTTAAGGATTTAATTATATAACGATACTAACTACCGCCTATTTGCATATTTAAATTAGTAAAATGTTGGGATTGAAGACACGACTGTCTTAAACTATTCTTTTTGGTTAGTATTTATCTACCTAAAGCTAAACAAGCAACACTTACTAGATGTGTCTGAAAAGTAGAAGGAATTTGTAATTTAAAAAACCCGCGTTAAATATCTAATAAAAATCTCTTTTTTTCGTAAGTTGGTAGCACTATGCTTTTTTACTATGCGAAATTTAAGCAAGATCGGTCATCCCGTTTGTTTACAGCAGCTGGTTGAATCACTCCACTTGACTATGCATGACGATTTTTGTTTTATGCATTTAACCGAGGCAAAACGAACCTACATTTACTGTTTCTTAAAGGTTTTATTTAAATATTTTCGTATATAGGTATCCTTTTGATAATATTCTTTTTACAATAGTTACAGAAAAGATTATTTTATATACACCTAGTTTTTGAAAGCCGTGTCACCATTTTTTCATAGATAAAAGTTATATTATAAGGTGAAATTGAGCTAAAAATTATGATTTGTATGGAAAATGACTATTTTTAATCATGTATAAAAAGAAAACTACGAACCCTAGGTCTCTAAAATTTTGAGACAGCATGTATTTTAACTATTTGTATTGACCATCCAAATTTCACAACGTTTTCATCTTTTACGTTAACGTCCTGTACCTCCTTAAGTGATGCGCTTATCAACGAACAAATATATAAGATTATTGTGAACCTTTTAGTTCCTGAAATGAGCCTCTTCCAAAGCGTCTACACCACTGGAAATAACAGATGGAAATTGAGAGATGTCTCGGCAGGTTAATTGCAGATGTTTAAAGCAAGTGTGTGTGTCTGGGTGTGTGTAATGGGTCTTAATTATTACAATTTCGTTTACGAAATGTTTGTCGTTTATTCGAACGCCGCGCTAATGGCTCATTAGCGGTCTCTTGATGAACTAAATTGATGTTGGTGGAATATGTTAAATTCAGCAAGTGCATTCAGTGCTTCAAATGGATTTACTTTGATGCTGTACACCTGCCCCTCATTTTACACGGATTCGAAATAACGCTGTTCCCGAATAATGATAAAATTCCGTTAAATTCGAGATATTTGCTTAGGATTAGGTTTCATTTGTTGCCTGGAATTATTTTTCCCATTTCAATCTCTGATTACTGTACTTATTTAAGCTAATGATTTTATTATTTAAGTGTTAACCTTTCCACGCTTTAACTAAGGCCGGATAGTCGCTATTAGTATTAAGAACAGGGGGGCTCTAAAATCATTCGGTTCATTTCTGTTTGCATCCAAATCAAAAGTTATGTTTGTATATATTTTCTTTTTATAGTCTTAGCACAATCATTCTTTATTAGAATGTTTACTCAGAACGATTACAGTACAAAATGTTGCCAACGTAACTCCTCTCAAGCGGCGTTAGTGTATAACCAGTCCAAATGTTAGTATTATATTCGGTGTGTGCAAATATAACTGTTTTTTATATCTTATTGTTTGAATTATGCAACTTGTTTTTTCTTTTATAGGAGTTTTATATTCATGTATGCTCTATAATGTGAAAATAATATCATATATATATATACATTGCATATACATGAAATGAATAAACATGGTAATATATACTATATACATACTGCAATGGTTTAAATATGCACATACCTTTGCATTTGCACATACATATGTTTTACATCACAACAGCCTATACATGAATGTATATACCCTGAATATAATATGTACATGCAAATGTTTTCTGTGATATATCGGTCAACCATTAATGTGCGAGATACCTTCATTTTTAATAAAATATTTCACTTTATTTTATACGGAAAAAATATCCTTTCATTTTCTCTATTGATTTGTTTTTCTACTTATAATAAAGCACACTGATGTAATTGCACGGTAAATACATTTACCTCTCACACAGTCAATGATTCGAACTTTGATTTAGTTTATCTCGAGTCCGAAACGGTCCATCGACTTCAAATTTTTAGGATAATTAGATTTTTTTTTTAATATTTATTTTTTGAGTGCATCAACTATTAGTAATTATTAGAAAATTTAAATCAATATTACATTTTCATACATTTTCTTATAACACATAAAACTTATATAATATATATTAATTCTTTTTCTTCCATATATCAGCTTCTTTCATTATTACATTTCAAATTCCTTAATCGACGGTTCTCCAATCACCGCCTCATTCAACGTTCAAGATCTTCATTCTTCTATTATTCTTCTATTTCAGCATCTCGATATGACACAGGAATCGCCTCAACTATGATGTTTTCAATGGGCTTGTGTCCTCATTTTTTAGTGGTCGATTTTTCAATTGTTGGTTGAAATGGATGTTAATAAATGTGTATTAGCGTGTCTATTTTATTAAATATCTAAATATTGACGGAGATATAGCAATTACAAATTTGAATTGTAATTTTAGCGCTAGAAATGGTCGGCGATTTGTATGACGTGAAATGCATTTTAACGTCAGTTATTTGTTGAGTAGGTCAGTGCTATGGTAATGTTTTGTAGCCTTGGTAGTCGAAATAATCAAGTCAAATCAAAGAATAATAAGTTTTTATTTTATTTAACCCTGCTAAGGCAAACATAATATTGAAATTTTATTGTTCCTGAAATAGCTGTAAATAATATTTGATATTTTAATATATAAATACATATAGCAGAGACTTATGACCTGTAAGGTTGGTAACATTACACAAGGACTGTGATGTCACATGCACTTAGAATGTGTACAACGTTGAATCCCTTTAATAATTAAAGAGACAAAATGACTTTTTTAATTGTTAACATCTCTTAACATATAAGGAGTTATTAAAAAATAATTGAACATTTGAGACTCTAGTAACTTACTTTATCAATATATAGTACACTTTTATAGAAATTAAGATCTCTTCTAAAGCTGTTCTTTTTTCCTTTTCCTATTTTCATTGTCGAATTTTTCTCAATATTCAATATAACTTTTTTCAATTGCATTTCTAGGTTGCACACACCCTAGGTTCTTTGCATGTGTTGTGTTACAATACATACATACCACGTACCGATACGACAGTAGCCAAGTCAAACTTGTGTACTGTAGGGTGTATTGGAGTTGTTTTGCACTAACATAATTTTTCATTAGAGCAAAATTTTACTTTAATTTTTATCGATACACTACTGTTACAAAAGAGACTATTGCATTCTCTTTCATATAGGTTCCAATGTATTCGTTTGTTTAAAATTCGCTGATATACGCTACGTAACGCCCGTATTCGGACGGCTTTGTCGTTTGCAGTGTGCGACAGGCCTAAACCACTATGTACGTCCCCGGCGTAATATACGGCGTGTATTTAACTGTATTTAAGCGTTTACCTTCCCCAGTGGTAAATTACCATCATTGCATGTTTTGAAAACACATCGAGTGAAGTGTAAACATCCTTTGCTCGAGTTAAACGCTGGCGCCGCGTCGGTGCACTTAAAATGAACTTACGGTCCTTCATCAACTCTCAAGACTGGAAACTCATCACGGGTGACAAAAATGGCGTTGAAAGTGTTTTTTAAAAGCGTTTATAATTATTAAAGTACTTAAGAAGGTCGATTTAAAATGTCGTGCAATTTTAAATGTTTTAAAAGCAATCATTTGTCAATGTGATTCACATGGGAGAAATCCAGTGGCGTAGGTGACGTTACTGTGCCTTTAGGGGTGATTAGCTAAACACGAAATGTGGTTATTACCTTAGATATGTCTTTTATTCGTAGATGAAGTTTCAAAACTTCTTGCGATACTAAATTGTTAGATTTTGGTTACTAACATTTGTATTTTTAACATACGAACCCAACACCGACACCAACGGATGTTTTGTGATATAACAATGGTAATTTTCTTACGATTGTTTTGAAAAACTTAGAATCCTTCATTGAGACGACAAATCTTCCTATATTATAATGATCGCACTGTATGTTTATATGTTTACGCGATTCATGTGGTAGCTCGAAAACAGCTTCAGTGATTTTTTTCAAAATTTTCTATTTCATAAAGAAAAGAATTCTAGGACTTTTGGCATTATTCAATTTTTCCCTGAATTTTCTGCAAACCCGCAATTTTGGAAAACTAAGCAATTTTTTTTAACTTTTAATTCGTAAAAGATAGAAAGTTAAAATTTGACATGTGTATTACGGTGTTCATAAACACCGTTAACATTTACAATGCTAACATTTTTTAGAAATTGGAAGTTAAAAAATTGGAAAAGGGGCGTTGAGAAAATTAGGAGGCCCGGTATGAAACTTTGTAGAAAACTCACATTTGGGATTATATAGTAATGAAATATGTTATTAAAAAAATAATTCAAAATTTGATTTAGGGGCCGACTATAAAAATTGGGTTAGAAAGTTGAAATTTTATATATGGGCTAACTTTAGTACCTAATTTACAAATCGAAAAAAGAATCTCAAATTTTGAAAAAATGCTGGTCAAATAACGAAAAATTCAAAATATTTTTTATTTTCTTGAAAAAAAAAAAAGAATTTAAATCAATTTATATGAAAAATTATTTTATTATTGAGCGAGTTAAATATTTCAATTTGAAAATAGAATTAAAATTAGAAATGAAATTCGAATTATTTTGTGGGATTCAAATCATACACGCCAAAAAGACGTCGCTTTGCGGCGGGGGTACATTCTAGTGATGTTATATTTTCATTTTTCCATAAACCTAGTGACTAGAAGATCGCGACTTGACAACGAAATAACGAACAGGGCAGGACTGCTTCTTGGGAATATCTTTCAATGATATTGTGTCCCACATATATCGGCATTAAATCCATTTCAAAACAAAATAAAGATTTTCGCATTGCTTACTCAGTCTTTAAACTCACCAACTCTTGACAAACTTTATTTAATCTTAATAAATAATAAAAATAATATTCTTTGTAAAATCTCAAGTGGTTGTAACCAATTTTGTCGGCAAAATGTAAAGCAAAAATAATAATAAAAAAAACATACCCCTAAAACAAGGGTCATAAAAAAGAAAAACATTTTTGTGAGTTAAAAATCTATAAATTTAAAAAATGTCAACAACATCTTCAAAGTATTTGGTGCCGACATTCGACCTTTGTTGAAATTGGAGTTTTACCATTGTTCGATTTTGAGGAGCCACAGGTGGAAAATATATTGTTGTAGGTACGGCAATTAATTACGAATAAATAGAGAGAGATATAGTGTTGGAAAGAGATAGCGATATTTAAGCGATTTTTGACCGGACGTATACGCGCTATTACGATATACCTATTCAAACCATAGAGATATAAACATGGAATGCGCGAAGGGTACGGCCGCTTGTAAGTGGAAGCGATAAAGGCAAAGAGAGAGATAGCTGCCGAGTGTCCTATCTCTCTCTTTCTAGCCGAACCGCTGCTGCGTAGATTGGCCGTGAGGTATTGAGTAAGCAAGCAAGCAGACGCAGTTACACTCGGCAGCTATCTCTCTCTTTGCCTTTATTTAGCCTCTTTCACTCTATTCTTATATCTCTATGATCCGAATCCTGTAAATGTAATGACTAATGAATCTCGCACACTGTAAACAACAAAGGTACTTAGCTCTCATACTCTAAGCATATATCAGCGAATTTTAAGCAAGCGTATACATCCTACAACGCTAAACCTATCCGAACCTTGTAAACGCAATCAGCCGTCTCAGACTGGAAGGGAACGCAATAGTCTCTTTCATAACAGTGGTGTATCGATAAAAATTAAAGCAAATGTTTGCTGTCATGATAAATTATGTTAGTGAAAAACAACTCCTATAGACCCTACAGTACACAAGTACGTATCAGTACGTGGTATGTATGTATTGTCACACAACACATGCAAAGAACACAGGAGTCTGCTTGCTTGGGTCGCCGATTTACGTCTGAATTCGCCGTCGCTTAAATACGCCTGCAGTGTGCGTCAGACCTTAGTATTGATGCATAAATACGTATTGTCGATTTTTGATTGGTGTCCACTTGTCTGCAAATTAAGATATTGGTATCAAATAAAAACAATAATATTATAGAAATAATGTAGTTTTTAGTTGTTTAATAAAAATTTATAAGTAGCGTTAACTGTTAATAAAAAAGGGCTTTGTAACCGAAGATTATCTCCAAAATCGACATCTATTTTTAATCAAAATTTCTTTACTACCAACACTCAATTCTAACTGAAATTTAATCTAAAAAAGTTAGTTTTCTAATTCTAGTTTTGTCATAGATCGTTAAGCTATATAGGTTAATAATAATTAAGGTTATAAAATAATAAGGTTATATTAATAAACTACAGTTTACTATTTATTCGGCTGGCAAATAAACTTTCTGGCCCAATTTCGATGTTGTAGGCATCCATCTAGCAAAAACCGTGTTTATAAATTTAATTTTTTTAAATATCTTCTTACCAGTGCGTCCTACGTTAAAAATTGTTAGAATCAATCTTATAGAGAATTCAATTTCCTACAATTTGTGTATACAACATTTCTTTGTATGTCTGATAGATATTGAGCTGCACCGCTGTAAAGTAGAGCACTTCACTAACATTCAACAGCGCTTACAATTTTGCCCATAACTCTTAAACCCATTATAGTATCAAAACTTATCATACACTATTTAGAAGTATTTTTAACGTTCTAAAATTTTTATTTAAATATTTTTTTAATAAAATAAATAGTTTACATATAACTGTATAAAAGAATTATTAATTACAAATTTGTCTTATCAATTATTTCCTTGCCCTTGGCTGTTTAATTGATTATTTCCAATAAATGTCTTATATTTATGTTACTCATCATTGACCTTCTGTCAAAACACCGTTAAACTAATTCTTTGTTTAGAATCATTTGTTATATTTTTATTTTTTTATATTTTAATGACATAACCTCAAAAAAATAATAATATTAAAGGACATCTATCAACTGTCATATGAATGAATTTAATTTGTGAGCCGTACGCTAGAGAGAGAAACCTTACATGTTTTAAGTTAAGTTACTTTTGTAACGCACTCACATACAAAATTCATCTTGCATTCCAAGTTTAACATTTGCCTGCTTATCACAGGCTAATTCAAAGTTTCATTTATATAAATTGCCTTTTTAGCTAACTATTTTTTAATAACTCGCTATATATTAGGAAATATTAACAAATAAAAAAGTTATTTTTCCGCTTTTATTATTAAAGGGATTCAACATTATAGAAAATTGTAAGGCATGTGATATCACGTCCGCCAACTTGCTATCTCTTTTATACAACAGAGCCTAAAAGAGATAGCATACTCAACAGAGAACTTTTATTCATAGACAAAATATCTGACCTATCTTTAATAGTAGACATGTTACGTCATAAATATGGTAGACATCTGTAGCGCTAAAACTACAATTCAAATTTTTAATTGCTATATCTCCGTCAACATTTAGATATTTAATAAAATAGACACGCCAATACACATTTATTAACATCAATTTCAATCAACAATTGAAAAATCGACCACTAAAAAATGAGATATACTTCTACTCAGGCTCCTATCAAACGCATCTGATTTATCGGATCAAATACCAAGAGATCACTAAGAATTTTATCGTATCTGTATATTTAGTCGTACAAATGCCTTATTGTCTGCGTTTTCAACAAGGTTGCTTCGAACAGCAGATCTCAGTTGTTGTCTCAATAAACCTCTAGCTGTTTTTTCCTCCCGCTTCTAATTTATTTTTACGTTTAATGCATATTATGCAAGCCGTGAACTTTCATACCACGTGTACAACTGATGAAAGTCTCAAGCAACATATAATGCTTTGATATTATAAATGTTGTGAACAAAGATAAAGAAAGCCGAATACTTACTATATATTTTACCAATGTTAATAGTAAAATTGAGTGACGGTAAAATTATGACTATAAATTAAGCGAAAAAAATTTAAAATTATATTTTAAATAGCTAAACCTCCGTCAGATTTTGGATATTAAAAAAATAAAAGATGTAGAAATAATAATAAGGTTAAAATAAAACACATATTTAAATAAGAGCGTCTTCTTAGTACTGTAGGAAGGTGAATGATTGATTTTTTCAAATTTTAGGATCATAAATTCAGTTTACTTTTTGAGAGTATTGCAATAAATTTTGAAAAAAAAAGTATGTATATATATATATATATATATATATATATATATATATATATATATATATATATATATATTTATTTATATTTTTCAATTGTTTATTCTCTAGCTTCAAATAACTAACGATTTTTAAATTTTAAATGAGATTTTTTCAATCGCATTCAGGGCAGACGCGTTTGACAGTTTTTTGCTTTAATAAAAATAAAAATATTTAACAATTCAGAGCGCTGGTGCAACATAAATTTAGAAACCGAAACCGAAATATTTAAGTCGAAAATTTGTGTACAAATTATTGGTATTGAAAAGTGAACACGAAGCGCTAGTCTTCCTCTTCACACATTTCACACATTTAGGGGCTTATTTTGTAACTGTTTGACTGACGTCTGTTAACTTCTGAAGATTTTTCAAAGCCTTATAATTTACAAATTAGGCTACATATGCCAGTTCCAAGGTATGGGATCCATTTTGGTCTTTATTTAAGATCTTCTGATAGTTTTGTGTAAACTTATCACATAGCTTAGTTTAGAAAATATAGGCCTTTGAAAATCGTTAGAAGTTAACAAACGTCAAGTAAGCAGTTACAAAATAGGCCCCTTAGATACGTACGTAGGTGAAAACCTCTATCTAACAAAATTTTAATCAGTAGATTATTGTGTATAGGTTAGGAGATGTATTAATGATAAATTGTGTCGTGGCGCCAAATTTTTTTTTGTTGGGATGGATTTAGTAGAGTGAGGCTGCCATCTATGATACAGAAAAAAAATTCAAAAATTTATTTCTTAGTAGCTCTCTTGGTTTTCGAGTTATCAACGTAATAACGGTTAAATAGTAGAAATACATCACAATATTTTTTTCGAAAATTTCAAAAACTTGTTTTTCTACGTAAAATTTTATGCTGATTCCAAATCTGCAATTTCATTTTTGGTACGTCCGCTGGTTTTCGAGTTATCAGCGTTTTAACGGTTAAATAAAGAAATGACTTCAAAATAGTTGCCAGATTTGGAATTGGTGAAAAATTCTACGTTCAAAAACACCTTCATCTTAAATAATTAATATCTTTGTAATTATTACAACTACAGACTACCGGACTTAGGCCTACCCGCAGGCCTAAAATTGTCTTTAAGGTTTAAGTAATACGAACGAAAAAATTATAAAAATATTAAGCTGATGCATAACTTTAAAAGTTTGTTTTCTTTTGTATATAGTGTAGAATTTAATTATTTTCCTTTGGCCGCGCAGTTCTTCTTAAAAATATTTTGTTCAGTGTTCCAAAAATGTGATAAGACATGACAAGTGAGAAGAAGGAATCATAAGCTACGTAATATAACATCTGGTCTACAAATCGACTACAAAAAAAGAAAGAAGAAAATAAGATTCAATTGTTTTTTTTCTTCAAATTATTGACGCCACAAATGAGGGGAGGGGACAAATTAGTAATAGATACTGTTGTAAGAATGTTATACAAATACTCAGCTCTTGTTCAAAAAGATTCCATCTATAACTAGAAAGGTAGAGAGTTAAGAAGAAAAAGTAAAGTAAGAGAGACAAGAGGAAATAGTAAAGATAGAGCGTCTATGCCTGTAATAGATATAAGTGGAGAAGTGAAAACGAAGAGAGAAGGCAGGAAGGATAGTGAAAAGATAATAGAGGGTTTGTCGAGAGGAGACAAGGAAGGCAAGAGGTAATAGATGAAGATACAGGCAATAAGGAAGAAGAAGCAGGAAACGGTGAGAATAAAGGAGGAGTAGGGGACATGAAGAGAGAGGATCCAGAAAAGAATAAACAGAAAGTACTATTCGAAGTAGTAATAGTCTAGAATAGTTTAAGTTTAGTTTTTTTTAACTTTGAATTTATATGATATGCATTAAGAAGTATAATAATGTAGATTGTAAAGCCGAAAGGCACACAATTAATATAATATATATATAACTAGAAATAAAAACACCGACTGGGATAGCTCTATGGTTAGAGCTGAACGTACTAAGTGGAAGACTTTGGTTCGCACCTTGTTCCAATCAATTGTTTTATTTCTCTGTTTTTTAACAACACAATTAGATCTACAAGTTTTACGTCTCCTATCAACCTTCCCGTATTGATTATGTCGCTAATCGTCCAAGTACAACATCTAGCACATAGGCAACTAAACTTAGCATTTATCTGTTCCACTATTACACATAATAACGTGAATATTACAACAAATACAACAGGTAATAAACAAGCAGAATATATCTACGTATCAAAAGGCTCCGCTATATGCAAAACAGCTAAGAGTTCTGTTCGCCGTAATAAATTCATTGAAAGAAACAAATGTACACACAAACTCGTACATTTATTATATAAAATTCTGTTTTAAACAAAAAAAAAATAAATAAAAAAACAAACAAATGCATAAATAAAAAAAAAATAAAAATATGTTTTAAATTGAGATATAGCCAACCACACAAACACTAATATCAATCATTTGGAAAACAACGGACTTACAAGAACACAGGTCTAGTAACATTAAGAAAAAAAAACATAATATTATAAAAAATAAATTGTATTTTGTAGTATTATGTGTGGTATTGATAGAGACAGAGTTTTAAAATCTACATTCATGTTTATTTCATTTAATAGCTGTGACATTAAATACTGCGGATCCTCGTCTTGAACAGAAAATATTCACCTAGAAAAATTTAGGTTTAAATATGTTTCTTCAGATCTAGCATTACGCCTCGTACAGACTGGTACATTTATATAACTTCATTCATAAGTTGACATTATTTAGACATGAGTGTACTAAATGTGTTGTACTTTTAACGTACAGACTAGTGCGACACTAATAAAACCCTTACTTATGCTAAAAATTCGTATTTTTAAAAAAACAAAAATGTTTCAAAGCTAAGTCGTTACATCTAAATAAATTAAGGTTTTGAATGTGATACTACTCAATCTCCAGTATAATCTCATTGTGCGTTAACAAACTGAGTTTGATAAGGGTAATCACGAATTAGCAGTGACCTTATTAAATAACTGAGTTTTTTTTTAAACATGTATTTAAAGCACGTTGAAAGAATTCGTTCGAAATATGAAAGCTTCCGACGTATTAAGTTGCATGTCGCACTAGTGTGGACGTCTTGTACAACTTCTTACAACAAATATACATTAGACCAGCACGGACGCGTGAGATTTTTACAATCACATCCGGTTTTGTACTTTGAAACGTATTATTACACGACTATTTCTTATCTAGGATAATAAAAAATAAAAAAAATTAAGAATAAGGGCCTTATTCTGTAAAGTATTTGCACCAGTGAAAAAATTTAATCGCTGTAAAATGACGTCACAAAAGCGATGATTTTTTATTTGGTATTCTGTAAGAAATTTCCATCGATTTTATTTTTGTCGCTGGAAAAAAATCGACCAAATTATAAGGTCGCCTTTAGCGGTGACTTTAAAATTTTCCATCGCTGTATTTTTTAGAACTGTCAAACAATTTAAATTATAATTTGAATTTCAGTACAAATTTTTTAGTACACAGTATATCTATAGTCATATGAATATACAAATATAAATATATCAGAAATTGAGGTTATGTTGCTTGTCAATTGACATGTATTCGTACTTCTCAAGTGTTTGAATTTTTTAATATTTGAATATTCTGAATGCCGTGATTGGACGAATATTTTTAAAATTAATGACGTCTTAAAATACGTCACTATACTTTTTCACCGCTGTATATTATAAGGGCGATGGGAAATTTTGCATACAGAATACCACTTTAGATATTTTAAATACAGCGACTTTATTCGAGCGGTGAAAAAATTAAATATTTTCACCGCTGAAAAAATAAGGTTGATTTTTTGAAAAGTTACAGAATAAGGCCCTAAGTGTTGGGAAAATATGGAAAGTGGCTTAAGCCTGGAGAAAATACTGCAGAGGAAAAGGATGCTAAGAAGAAAGAGAAGATTAATAATGATAAACAAGAGGATTGATATTTAGTATAAATTAAAATGAGTCGATTTTTCAATTTGTGATTGAAATTGATGTTATTAAATGTACATTGGCGTTTTTATTTTATTAAATATCTAAATGTTGACGGAGATATAACAATTAAAATTTCGAATTGTAGTTTTAACGCTGCAGATGTCGGACATATTTATGACGTAACATGTCTGTTCTATTAAGGGTAGGTCAGTTATTTTTTCTATGAATAAGAATTCTGTGTTGAATATGCTATCTCTTTTACGCTCTGTTGTATAAAAGAGATAGCAACATAGCGGACTTTAATAATTGAAGAGACGAAATGACTTTTTTAATTGTTAATATCTCCTAAAATAGAGCGAGTTGTTAAAAACTAATTAAAACATTTGAGGTTCTAGTAACCAACTTTATCAATACATAGTACAGTTTTAAAAGAATTATGACATAGGACACAAGCCCATTAGGACTGTGATATGAACGTTATTTTGGGGCAGGGAACCTCCATATTGATTACCCAAGAATCACCAGGCATGTAATTTGAAATTTGATTAATAATAACTTAAAAACATGAACCAAAGCGTGCAGATATTCAAGATCTAATCAGATAAATGAATGATTTCAATAATTAATCGTATTCTTAATTGATGTATAAAAAGATAGTTGAAATATTTCTCTAAATAACTTATTCAATAAATATGAAAGGTTAGACCACCCATTAAAAAAAAAAATTAAAAAAATAAACAAAAATAAAATTTAATAGAAGCCTAATTATACAATAATATCATTGTAAACTTTAACTTTAGTAATGATATCATCAAAATATATAAATTAAACAATAATAGACCTTATATGATATGTAAATAAGGTTTAAAATAGATTCTACTATGTTCACAGTATTAAAAGATGAATATCATTTTGAGTTATACGTCTGTATTTCTAAATTTATATATATACAAATGTATATAATGAAATAATGTAAGACCGCCTTTGAGAAAAAAAGACAATACAAACAAAATCAACAATTATTAACTGTTATTGTTATAGATTTTGTAACAGTCATTGCTATCAAACAATGTGCCGACGATGATTAAGTATATTTCAATAAAATATTTCCGATAAAATACTTATTAATTAAAAGCATATTAGTGATACAACTAGTGACATCTCTTAAACGTATTGAAAAGTGTGACACATCCAAGACGCAAACCATTATTTACTAATTTAAGATTTAGGATTATTATTTAAATAATTAAAACTAAACTATTACTATAGTTAGAAGAAAAATACTTGTCTATTAAGTTTGGTGTCAATGCATTTCTTTATAGTCTTTAAGCTTAAATTTAAAAGACGTATTTCACATCCGTGGCGCAAACCTTTACAAAGAATTTGGTTTGAAGTAGTAAATTTATAAAAGCACAAAAAATAAACATAACATATAAGTAATAATGCTACAAATCTTCTTATCCGTTAAATAATTAAATCTAAATATTTAAAATTATGTTTGAATCTTCGATAAATAAAGTAATATCAAAAACTCCAACCTTGGAGATACCAAATCTTATAAACTAAACGTATTTAATTTTTAAAAACTTATAATTACTCTGTTTATAATTCAATTGTTGTATCTTATGAAAATTAAAAGTACACTATTTGGTTGTATTGTAAAAATTAAAAATTGGATTGATTCATTCAAGTTTCAAACTTGTAAGATTTGAAAAAGTATTAATTAAACAAGTACAGGTATTAAGATAATTAAAAGTGAGAGCCTTATTTTGTAATTCTATGATGTCAACATGTCGTGAATTGTCCAGTTCATTACGGATTATGTCAGAGAACAATTAACAAAACAAAGCTTTTAATTAAGCTATGTAATACTAGATGGAGATACCAGCGCTGTAATCATTGTTGTATTATTTAAATGTTAATACTTTTACCATATTTTATCTTATTCTTTTTACCATACTCATTTACTTTTCTGACTCCTTTTCCCGACGAGTTACTATTATGTTCTGGTGTATAAAAATGTTTAAATATATACCAGCCATCTATTAAGCAAATCAAGAAATAATTAGTAAAATTAATTTTCGTTGTGAAACGCCTGATAAGTTAGCAACTCCAATTACAGCAACTTTATTTAATTTAGCTGTTTATTGTTTGACACGACGAATTCAATAACAAAAGCGTTGTGCGTTCGTATGTCAGTACAGCAAGCATCGAATTCGTCGTGTCAAATGGATTTTAGATACATTTCTATGATTAGTTGTACAACCGCAGCAGGGGTATGTACCACATCGTTAGTAAAGAAGATAGATGTTTGCTTCCATAAACAACTTTTGGCGGTGTGCCTATTGTTTTCTATTCCTTTCCTCTTCTGCCAACATGCTGTAAGCACAATGCGGATTTCGTCCTTTTCCTTGTCATCTGGTGGGTTCCAAAGTCATACGATTATCTGCATTACGCTTTTAAGGAGGTACAGGACGTAAACGTAAATGATGAAAACGTTGTGAAATTTGGAGGGTCAATACAAATAGTTAAAATACATGCTGTCTCCAAATTTTAGAGACCTAGGGTTCATAGTTTTCTTTTTCTACATGATTAAAAATAGTCATTTTCCATACAAATCATAATGTTTAGCTCAATTTCACCACATAATATAACTTTTAACTAATAAAAAATGGTGACACGGCTTTCAAAAACTAAGTGTATAGAAAAGAATCTTTTCTGTAACTATTGCAAAATGAAAATTATCAAAAGGATACCTATATACGAAAATATTTAAATAGAACCTTTAAGAAACAGTAATTGCGGGTTATGAGCGTTACATTGCAAATGCCAATTTGAGCGGGAAATTCAAAATCTCAATAAATGTTATATAAAATATAACAATTTATTTGTCGAAGAACCAAATCACGCATGTGTTAATACACGTAAATTTAAAGAGTTGCCAAATTTATTATTCCTTTTTCAAAATATTTAATTTGAATTTAAATTGAATTAATATAAATTTGATATTAATTATAGGTAATTTTTCATTTATTAAACTATTACATGCATAAAAAAAATCATTTTAACAAGCAAAAGGCAGTTTAATATGGAATTGAAAAATTCATTTTCAAAGGTACAGTCCTAATATTTGCTCGTCCCTCATGTACTTTATATTTTGCATTTTTTATTACCGACAGATAAACTTTTTCCATTGACGGTACGTCCTGTACCTCCTTAATGAATTTCTTTCATACAAACCGCTTAATGCTGATCTATGAACGCATGCATATTAACAGTATGACGACACTCACATGCAATAGAGCAATGCAATTAAAGAAGTTGCTTACACTATTCCCGTTCGTAACACCGCCGATACTGACCAGTGGACGCACTTGTATCAATAACAATCAAATAATACGTGGACGTACACCTTAACAGAAATCTCATCAATTAAGACGTCAAAGTATTTAGCTAATTATTAAGATATTTAAATATTATTTATTTTATTATATCTTGAAATAAATACAATTATAATAGTTACATATACCTCTTTCATTTTACCCCGTGGGAAATGTTATTTCAGTCCATTACAGCAGTGCGAGTGTGATAGAGACAGAGATATTTGTAATATATATCTGGAAAATTTCAAAATAATCTGTTTCATATTGTCTATGCATCAGTTTAAAATAAAATTAATTTGCATAATTCTTTGATGTTGTTTTTTTTATAAAATGGGTAGGGGGTTTATTGCTAATCCTGTAAAAAGAGGATATCAATGAATAAAACCTGCTATAATAGCAAATACTGCTCCTATAGATAAAACATAATGAAAATGAGCTACTACATAATAAGTATCATGTAAAATAATATCTAAAGAAGAATTTGCTAATACAACACCTGTTAAACCTCCAACTGTAAATAAAAATACAAATCCAAGAGCTCAAAGTAATGATGGGCTATAAGTAAATTGGGATCCGTGTAAGGTAGCTAATCAACTGAAAATTTTAATTCCTGTTGGAACAGCAATAATTATTGTAGCTGATGTAAAATAAGCTCGAGTATCAACATCTATTCCTACTGTAAATATATGATGAGCTCAGACAACAAATCCTAAAAGTCCAATTGCTAATATAGCATAAATTATTCCAAGAGTTCCAAATGTTTCCTTTTTACCTGATGGATAAAAGGACAGGATTGATAATTTGTTCAGACTGCTGAAGGTAGTCCTGTCTTCCATTAGTGTATTTGGATGGTTCACAACTCGGTCTTTGTATTTCACCGTTCGAGTTTTAATTTCTTGTCTCACTGTAGGTATGGCAAGATCGTGATGCAGTCTTTCATTTGTAATATACCACGGCGCATCTACAATCATGCGTAATGTTTTAAATTGGAATCTTAGTAAGATCTCAACGTTTGAGTTAGCTTTTGTGTTTACTGAGGAGGTAAACATTTTGAAGTAAATTCTATTTCATTTCTATTACTTTTCATGAGTTTCTTGTCATGAACGCGTTTGTTTTCTATTCAGTCGTTCATAGGGAATGTCTCTTTTATGAGCTACAGACGGCACAACGACTGCTCACTGTTGAATAAAAGCGACTCCTGTGACAGATAGGGAATCTGTTTGAACTAAAATTGATTTTCTGTGTGTTGCTCCAACTTGTAAAACGTTTGAATTGAATTGTGCGAGTGACTAGAACTTCATCTAGCCATTCTATTTCACCAAATGTTTACTGAGCCTTAAGTCCCACATTGGTTTACATTTATATAAAAATATGATTGGTTCACGAATGTATAGTGTGATATTAACTTTAAATCCACTGTGCTTAATTGTTTGACCATTCTTATCAAAGCTAAATGGAGATTTCTCTGACTCCTAAAGTTTATATGGTTTAAATAGCTCAATCGTGGGTAAAGTTATTAACGTTTTTATATTTGAAAACATGGAGTACTAGTACAAATTTGTAAATCGATTGTCACTTTAGTACACTGTCGCCATCTATATCTAACTATATAACTATGAAGCAATGTATCACCTTAATACTTTAATTTATATGGATGATATTTGTCCTTTTAAACTATTAGTCAATTCATTTACGTCGAATTATTTAAAAAAATATGTCTCTACTTTTGTATAATTATTTTCCATTTAATAAAAAACAGTTGAGTGGTTATAACGAAACCGATTAAACTTCTGCATTAAAAGCTGACGCGCCATATAGACTTCTAACATGGCGTCATTTTACAAAACCAGAAAAAAATGAACAATTAATAGTATATTAGTAAAAGTCTGGTTGGTGCAAGTAAGTAATAGAGAATATAGTAGCCGTCAGCCGTCAGCCGTCATGCGTCAAAACGGCGCGTAAAGCGATACCCAGAATCATATGTGTCACGCGCTTATAGGATGCGTTACATATGAGCAAGTGAGACAAACATATGTAAGGGGATTTGTGTTAGAAAGAGAAATATATATACATAAATTTTTTATATAGATATTGACAATGTATCTCTTTTACCTTAATACTAATTGATAGATAGATATTTATGCACAATTGTTATTCATTCTAACGAAATTTCGAATAACGAACGCTTTGATATGCTGCCTTCACGCGGAACGCTAGAAAATGATAACTGGACTTCGAGCTGTGGCCTCTTCTTCATTTATTTATGAAAATAAAAACTGCATAATGAAAAGTGAGTGGAAGGGGAAGCAGGTGTTATAATACGATTCATTAATTCCCAGTCACTGTTTTGATATTTAATTACGTTTTTATTTAATATTTTAATCTAGATTTCAGGTTCATTCAGGTCACATTCGGGTTTTAATTTAAGTTTAGTTAATTTAGTTGGTGCGCATGCGTCGTTAGTAATATATATTTTGACAGTTCGACAGTTGGACAAAATCGAATGTGGAATAATTAAAATTGCTGTTTTTAATAACAATTTGTAATAGAAATGGTTTTTACTACTTTACTTTTGACAGACTGACATTGAACTTCGTTTAAAAATAAATCCTACTGCATTTTGATAGATTGTCACATTTTGGAGGTTATAATATAATATAGTTGTTGGAATGGAAACAGAGGGGGCAGAGAGAAGAGGAACTAAGGAGAAGAGACAGTAGATACAACAACAGGAAAGAATGGAAAAAATTGAGAAGAGCAATTATAACAAAAGATATAAAAGGATTTGGGAGAGAGATATACCAGAATACTTAAGAGAAAAAGACACAAGAAACATGAGAACGATTGCCGGATTTAGATTGGGAAACGAGGAGAAAGGAAACAGATACTGGGCATATAGTGTGGAAAGGATGTGCAGGGCGTTCGGAACGAAGATAGAAACATTGAAGCACATTAGGTTTTCATGTGAGAAAAAGTTAATAAGCGAAAAGATTATAGAGCAGTTATTGAAGGGTGGCAGTGATGGGAAGAGGTGGATGGTGTAGATAGAGAAAAGGAACGAGGAAAAAGAAGGAATGGTAGAGTAGAATCAGGAGGAGCGAAGCAGTAGCTGTTTGTATCGCGATTATTTTTGCGATGTTGTACGATGAAGTTGTCGAATTATGAAGAAAACCACGAATATTTTTTCGCTTAAAATTAAATTGATTTATTAAGAACTATCAACTACAAGCAACTGTGCCAATGAAGGAATGCCTTTGTTCCTCGAATATAATAGTTAAGTTAACAGTAAATTTAAAATAAACATAAGTAGAATGGAATCAAAATTACAATATTATCAGCACAAGCCTTAGACTAAGAATGAATACAAAATTTATAATCAATTGACATTTCTAACAACAAAAAAAACTAAAATTACAAAACTGATGTGGTCCATCAGCTGGTTCTGCCTATTAAGGGCTTATAGTACGCAACAGTAGCAGTATCAGTTTTGTTTTTAATTTTATAAGGATATATTTATATTTTTATTTTCGTTTGGAAAGAGTGAAAATGTTTAGATTTAATGAAGATCAAAAGTGAATTAAGCACAATGATATGTAAATAAATGAGTTAAGGTACAAGAATGTAGTGCCAAATGGAAAAAACGTTAAAATTAAAATAAAATATAATATAGTTTTATTAATTTAGAAACATTGGACATTGAAAGGTTCTAAAAATCAAAGAAAACGTAAATGGGAATTTTTAGTTAATACTGGAACACACCAGCTAAAACAAAATCCAAGGGTAAATGCATAGATAACTGTTTTAGGAAAGAATTAGTTGTTTTGAATCTTCATATGTAGACCCCTGTGGCGGAAATTGAACCCTGACCCTTCCAGACATCCCCAGGGATGTGTATTCAATTCTCTAATATTAAGGACATGTTAAACAAGGCGCCAGGACCTAACCTCGGCGTGTAAACATTATATTTTGACATTTTTTTAAAATAAAAACAAAAAATGGATATTTAATTTATTTTAGAATTCTTTTTGCGTCATACTGAGAGACGATTTTATGAGTCTTATGCCTGGAGGAAGTTGTTTTAGTCGTTGGCCTAATTCTTATTGTATGTCACAAACGACCTCCTTGTTTGCTCTGCTTCATGCCTTGAAATCGAATGTAAAAGCTCAATAAACATTTTGGTGAAATGGCACAGCTAGGTAAAGTTCCAATCAAGAAATCAATTCTATTTCACTCAGATTTCAGATAGATGTCACCTATGACAAAAAATGGTCAGAATCTTTTCATAAGAACGTGCTCTCTTTCCAACATCATACAATTAAATGGATATATAGTTGTTGTCTCTTTTACATTTGAAATATTTATTTTAGTATAGATCTTAGAAAAAGAAACAAGATATATCTGTCTCTGTTACACTTTAATAGTTTATCGGCAACTTCACTCAATACTGGTACGGTAGTGAGGCCAGATGAAGTGATTTTACCATTTGTAGTTCATATCACTGACATTTCACTTGAACGAGTAAAATCAAATTGAATTGTTTCATACAATTTCTTCCGTGTGGTCTTAATATTAATTTTACTCACGACCTCTCAGCTGGCCCCTGATATTATGTGAACTCTCTTCCTCCCTTCTCTCTCCACCAAGTGCAGTCTCTGCATCCTACTACATGACTAGCTCAGACAATTGTGGTCTTTTACAGAGGAAATAAACCAGATGACCCACTGCAGTTGATTTGTAGTAGACACTGCACCTAAGATGCTGCGCGGGGGAAAGGGAGAGGAGAGGGGGAACGACGGAAAATTCGTCATTTAGTGAAATTAATACCGAATAACTGAAAGACTTATTTTAAAATATACACAGTTAAAATGAAGATCAATTTAAGATCTTAAATTAAAAGAAATTACAATTTCTAAAAGTGATTCTTCGTTTTTTTTATTTTTCGTTGTGGTAATAGTCGACGCACTACAGTTTCTAAATATCACTTACTGCGATAAATTGGCGGAGAATATTTAAATTTTGATGATTCTTTGCAATATCTCCTTACCAGTGCATCCTACGATAAAAATAGTTATTATCAATCTGATAGAGGAATCAATTTCTTACAATTTATGTATACAACATTTTTTTGTATGTTTGATAGATATTGAGCTGCACCGCTGTAAAGTAGAACACTATATTGACAATTGCCAACAACAGTGAGTACATGCGCTTACAATTTTGCCCATATCTCTTAAACCCATTATAGTATCTAAACTTATTATACATCATTTTAAAAGATTTTTAACGTTCTACAACTTTTATTTAAACATATTTTTGATAAAATGAACAGTTTACGTAATAAGCAGTTTGAAAGTTTTGTATTTAATAAATTTAAAGTTATTGTTTTGTACTAGATATTTATAACAGTGTATCTACATATATGTAACACTCTACTAAAGATATCTCAATAACAGTGTACATATCTAGATTATAAGCATCTCTATCTCCCAAACAGAGAAAGTAGAAAAAAAGAAGTCGTAAAATCATACAATTTACGATGTTTACTTCTTGCATTTTAAGTTTAGCGTAAAAAGTGTGAGAAAAAACTTTAGTTAAGTACTTGTGCACCTAGCCGGGTCCTTAAGAATGATCTGGACTAATTTAGGATGGTAATTTGTGTTTAAGATACGCAATACACTTAAAGAGAAGACAGATGTCTTTAGAATCATCTATTAAGGCGAATAAGTTATTAACAACAAAGAGACCAGTGCTCTCACATTGCAAACAAAGTACACTTGTAGTTGAATTGCATCGCATTAGCACACTTTATCATGAGAGCAAGCTTCTAATGTTGTGAAATAATCCGCAGTTTGTACGTCTGTAGTTTTAATATGGTGCATACGTATGTACATACAAGTACCGCCGTTCGTTTACACGGGAGTTAAGATAGGATTTCTATAGTATAACAGATATAGATTCAAATAACAGACTGTGAACGCGACCCCGCTAACTGGACCGGTTATACACCAGTGTTTTTAACTCAGCTTTGAAGCGACTTAAACATGCGATATCCAACATTAGTTGGAAGAAGTTGTGCAACGCGTCCAAGGGTCTACTGTTCTGGTCTATTTAATTTGCCCATTTAAACACCATTTTCAAATATTTTTATTTATTTACTAAACACAATGGGCTTGTGTCCTATGTCTTAATTTCTATAAAAGTGTACTATATATTGATAAAGTAAAGTGGGTTACTAGAACCTCAAATGTTCAATTATTTTTTAATAACTCCTTATATGTTAGGAGATATTAACAATTAAAAAAGTCATTTTGTCTCTTTAATTATTAAAGGGATTCAACGTTGTACACATTCCAAATGCATGTGACATCACAATCCTTGTGTAAGGTTACCAACCTTACAGCTCATAAATCTCTGCCTATATGTATTTATATATCAAAATATCAAATATTATTTACAGCTATTTCAAGAAACACTAAAATTCCTATATTATGTCTGCCTTAGCACGGTTAAATAAAATAAAAACCTATTATTCTTTGACTTGATTTGATTATTTGACTACCAACAGCTATAAAACATTACCACAGCACTGAGCTATGGCTAAATATGGCCGACCATTTCTAGCGCTAAAACTACAATTCAAACTTTTAATTGCTATATCTCCGTCAATATTTACACACATTTATTCACATCAATATCAATCAACAATTGAAAAATCGACCACTAAAAAATGAGGACACAAGCCCATTTAATAAAAGGCCAAGGCACACTGAGATTACACTTGACCCTTTTTTTCAAGATCACATTCAAAACCGTAATTCCTTTAGAAGTTCCGCCTTAGCATTGAAACATTTTTGTTTTATACTTAGAATTTTTTAAAATAGTATAAGTAAGGGCCTTATTAGTGTCGCACTAGTCTGTACGTTAAAAGTACAACACATTTAGTATACTCACGTCTAAATAATGTCAACTTATGAATGAAAATATATAAATATTAAATGTCGCTTGTTTAAGTCGCACCAGCGTGTATCATATAGAAATAGATTATAAATAGATTATAATAAATTCGTGTTCCAACAGTTTTAACTATAAACTTTCAATATAAGAACTAAAAAGTAGTATTTTAGTGTAAGAAATATAAGTGAAGCAATAGAATTATATGTTTTATAAATCAAGCAAAAATTATAATAAATATATATATATCAATTCGAGCACGATAAATAGTTGAATCATTTCCGCTCCACGAAAATATAGCTCGATCCTTGTGCGAGCAAGTTCGAATACATACAATTCCAGTATAAAATGCAGGCGGTACTTTGATCTACATACACATGAATAATATATAACCACAAACGAATTATTTTTAAAGTCATCAGCTGTTTTCAATTGTAAATACTAATTTTTATTAAAGTGTTCTACTTTACAGCGGTGCAGCTCAATATCTATCAGACATACAAAAAAATGTTGTAAACACCAATTGTAGGAAATTGAGTCCTCTACCAGATTGATAATAACTATTTTTATCGTAGGACCTACTGTTAAGGAGATATTGCAAAAAAACTGCTTTTAGCCGGAATTTTTTCAAGACGGATGCCTAAATCATTAAAATGGAGGCATCAGAGAGAAGGACTTATTACTTCTTCCACCAATTTATCACAGTAAGTGGCGCAGCCGCTGTATTTAAAACTAAAACGCACTACGTCTAATAAAGTTCCCACGTTGAAAGACGAATTTGTAAACAAACAAATGACTTTCTTAATGTTTTGTGTATGTTAATGAAATTTATTTGTTATTTTCTTAATTATGTTGCTATAAAGAAAATATTTGGGGCTCTTATATTGAAATAAGTGTCCAATTTGTAATTACATCACACAATCAGTGGCGTAGCTAGGTAACCAAGGGCCCCCAAGTTTAAGCCCTGTTTAAGTTATTCAAGTCACATATAAATATATATAAATACTTTAAAGGTACAAAGCTACTAGTTTATCATCAGCTCTTTATCGTACACTGCATGGCACAGCAAAACTCCTTACTACATGTATGTGTATGTGTGTCTTGTGTGAGCTTTAGTAATCGCCTAGGTGAAGAGTTTAGGAATGTATACTTGGATTTATATTATTGGTATTAATCAATAAAACGAAGTAAATCAAAAGGTTTATGCACGTATGTATGTAAAACACTTTATTGTACATAAAACATTAATAGTATATTACACTGAGGGAAGAAAATAGGACATAAATTTCTGCCACTGTTTTGCGGGACGGTTAGTGCAGATGTCAAACTATTTCATTTGTTTTCTCATAAGACTAAAGTGGTACTTTCGTCCCGCAAGCTGAGGCAGATATGGTGTTGTGAAAAACAACTTTTATACAGATAAGGCTAATTTATCCCTATAAATGATTTCCTCCAGTTATTATATGAAAGTCAGACCTACCTATTATACTGATGTGTATACTACCAACAAGATAACACTCTAGTTTATAATCTTTTCCTAGCCTTAGTTTTTTCGCAAAAGTATCAATGACTTCGGTTAAATCTAAGCTTGATGCAGCTTTGTTTTCGACTGATATTAGCGATAAATGACGGAGTCGAGCTTGGCCCATAGTATTCATTAAATAATTTTTAATTATTTTTAATTTGCTAAATGATCTTTCAGCTTCTGCCGAAGTGACAGAGATTGTATGGAACAGTAACATTTCTGTAAATACTTCTGTTAGGTCGCATTCTAGAACTCCATATTTTCTCATTATTTCTTTACAGAATTGGTGAATAGTCCATTCTTTAGATAATTCAGGCAGAAGTAGGTTGTATATATTAAAAAATTGAATGGAAAAGTTGGGGCCTATTATATTAGAATATTTACTTTGGAATTGATCACACTTTTGTAATAAAGTTGTTTCATCTACATCCAGTAAAAATGTTAGTGTTAGAAAATTGAGTATTTGACTAACTGCACTGATACCACTAAAACATGCTTTTAATTGACCGATTATTGTGTCTAGTACATTATTGAAAATAGTAATTTTAAATATTTCTTCCCTGCTTCAAAATCGGTAAGCGCACCGTAATATGTTTTTACTTATGTCACTCTTTCTATCTTATCGAGATCAATTATTATGATGTTTTAATAGTTGACCAAAAATTGTAAGCATTGTCGGGAATAACTATTTACTAAGAGTATTACTTCACTGTGAAACCGTTAAAATATAAATATAAGTTATAAAAGTCCGAGGGCCTCTGGGCTTGGGGGGCCCGGTGCACTGCATCGACTCGCCCATACCTAGCTACGCCAGTGCCCACAATGTTTCTTATTGTTATTAGAAACATAATATTACCTTTTTCGTAAATCTGTCACTGTGCATCCTTGTCTGATGTACGGTATAATGCGTTAACTCTCTCTCTCTCGCTCTTATTCAATTTCAATTAAAAGTACTTGCGGTTCTATTTTGATAGCTAACCGTAGTTCTCTATTAAAAATTACCTATAACAATTGTAAAAGGAGGGAGGAAGAGGAGGAACGAAAAGGTGAAAGGAACGGAATGGCAACAGAAAAGACAGAGAGAAGAAGAGAAGACAATTGTCTAAGAGGAGCTAAGGCGCAGAGGCAGAGATACAGCAACAGGAAAAAATGGAAAAAATTGATAACATCAAATACAATGAGACAAGGAAAGAAAAAGAGACAAGGAACATAAGAAGAATCGATTGGGAAACGAAGAGAAAGGTTGCAGATATTGGGAAAATAGAGAGGAAAGGATGTGCAGGGTGTGCTGGAGAGCGATAGAAACGCTGAAGCACATTAAGTATTCATGCGAGAAAAGAGTAAAAAGTGAAATGAAGATTGTGTAGTTATTAAAGGGAAAAGGTGAATGGCGGAGATAGAGAGGAAAGAGAAAAGAGGGCCGAGTAGAAACAGGGGGGAGAGTAGCTCGAAGAGAGAAGCAGTAGAGGTTTAAATTTATCTGTTTTGTTTGTATTTTCCTTTTTCCTTTTGGACGGAGTGAGAATGGGTACATAGTATGTTAATTACATCGCAGTGATATGTAATTTAATGATTTAAGGTGAAAGAATGCAGTGCTTTAATAATAAAAACATTACAATAAAATAATAAATAAATTATTTAAAAAGTTTATTCGGGCACGATTCTTCAATTTGTGATTTGAATACCTATAGTTCGTGTTCGCAGAGCGTATTCGTACACGAACACAAACATATTCGCTCATATGAAAGTGCAGGAATCTGATCGACATAAAACACAAATTAGCGAAGATGCAAAACTATTATTAGCTTGCCACAAGCTAATTCCATTTTCTTTCGCGTCACACTTGCTAGCTTACTACAAGCGAATTAAAGTGACGTCGGTGAAGTACGCAGCCGATTCGATAGCAGTCAATTCGGACTAGTTGGGTAAATCGAAATTAATTCAGTGTTAAATCGAACTTTAAATTACATGGCTAAACGGAACATTTAAGCAAATATTTAAGTGATAATAGACTGTAGAAGTATTAAGTGACTTAAATATTATTATATAATATATAAATTCACCAATTAGTGTCTTATATTACTGTTTTAATATAGGAAAATAAAACGCAAACGCACATCTAAAACCTCATTATTTAATGAAATTATTTTTTGATAAATATGTTAACTAATATGTCTCTTAGGTAATTACAAAATTTCAGCCGTAACTTATTCTTGTTTTCTTCAAATATTGCAATTTAGCAATTGCACTTCACCGACGTATTAAAGTGTTACATTGCGTTACATTTGTTATCTGGAAGGCATTAAATCAACTTTGATAGAGAAAATAAAGAAAACAACTTTTTACTATAGTTTAAATACATATTATTTGCTTTATATACATTTAAAATTATATAGTTCGGTATAAAGCGTACCTATACATAAAAAAATTAACCTATATGTATATATACAGTAATTAACATTAATTCTTTATAGGATAAAAAATAGTAGGCGTGGTTAAAATCTCGGAGCATGAGTATTACATAATCTTAATCCAAACAGAGCAATTTAAGTCTTATTTCATATAAAACTAAGGTCTATAATCGTGCACAACATCTTTTACATGTTTCACAAGTGGTGGGGATAATTTCAGATCTTACAAATTGCTTGATCTCATAATTAGACGCATCAGTGGACTTCAAAAGTGAAATTGAAAATATTTTGACGTTTGTTAACGAGTATAGTTAATTATCGGTTAATTCTTAAAATTAATGTGATATGTTGTTTTTTAAGAATAAAAATTAATAAAAATATTAAATTTTAAAAATGTTGTCGCAAGCGTTTTTCGAAAATGAACCGAATTCTTCGACGAGTCATATTGAATCAAATTCGACACCTTTTTCGGTTAAAGATATTCTTAATCTAGCAGATCAGAGTGAAAATTACACGGGAAATCCAATTTTTCCGCCGTATATACGTTCCTCGGAAAATTCGTACCTTAAGAACGAGCCCCACGAATACAACGACCCCGAAATTTTTGAAAATTCTTACAACAATTACCAATACTACTGCGAAAATTCGTACTACTTCCCAAACACCAGCGAATTTTCGCATAATTATTATAATTGTGACCCAAATATTACCGGAAGTGGACAATTTACTAATAATAATGTGCCGGAAGTGATTAAAAATATATATAGTGAAAATAATAATCAAAATTTACCTAAAGAAAAATGTGATTATTTTTCGGGAAGAATTAATACTGAATTTACAACAAAATTGCAACCGGATGGATTTCCAGTGGGTAATAATGGGATGACGTCTCAACATGTACAGCAGTTGACAACCTTGTGCACTTCTCCAGAGGCTAGCGTCGTTGAATCTTGCGAAAATGTTCAAAGTAAGTTAATTCTTAAATAAAGACCTTTATTTTGTAGAACTCTATCTTGAAAATATTACGACTAAAAACGGTTCTCCTGCAATATCTCCTTTCCGGTGCGACCTTCGATAAAAATAGTTATTATCACTCTGATAGAAAACTCATTTTCCTACAATTTGTGCATACAAATTTTTTTTGTATGTCTGATAGATATTGAGCTGCACCGCTGTAAAATAGAGCACTTCACTAACATTCAACAGCGAGTGCATGCGCTTATGATTGTGCCCATATCTCTTAAACCCATTACAGTATCTAAACTTATCATACATCATTTTAAAGGATTTTTAACGTTCTACAACTTTTATTAAATAATCTTTTTGATAAAATGAGTAGTTTACATATAAATACTATATAAACTGTTAACAATATAGATTTTTTTGTAGAAAAACCGATATTATTTAATTCTTTATTTTGAATACTATGTTTACAATTTTTATGGTATCCCAACCTTATATATTTGTGTTAATTTCG
The DNA here is from genome assembly GCA_963678705.1 of Panorpa germanica. Classification (NCBI taxonomy): domain Eukaryota; kingdom Metazoa; phylum Arthropoda; class Insecta; order Mecoptera; family Panorpidae; genus Panorpa; species Panorpa germanica. The sequence continues at coordinate 21,956,719 of OY783206.1, forward strand.
ATAACTACCAAACGCAGAAAATATAGCATTGTTCCAACGATCGATCCGAAAGGTACAGCAGTCTGGCTTCAAATATAAATGCCCTCAGCTACTGTGGTAGCTTTATTTATTGAAAACTCCGCTAATCACAACAATAATCTTAACTTTGTGAATAGTATGTAGCCAGTAGAATTTGCGAAATTGTCTACCTATTGAAACGCAACCTTTGAAATATCTTAAAACCGTAAAAAAGTCAATTCATACTTAAACTTTTTGATAAGGTGGCATTTGCTCAAAAATTAAGATAATGTAACTATTATGAGCAATTTATTATAGATATAATGCAGTTTTTTGTGGCTTTATTATTTTTGAAAATCACAGCGTTAAACAAAGCTGCCAACCAAAATATAAAACTTAACCAATACTATCTAAATATTTTTAATAAAAAATTACATTTATTTATACATTTTGATTGCAGAAAATCAAGAAGTGACAAGTTCGAAAACTGAGCTGCGACGAAATGGAAAATTACGAGCGAAAAGAAAGCCAAGGGTTTTATTCACGCAAGCACAGGTAATACACACCTTTTTTATTTGAGAAAGAAAAATTTATGATAGAAAATTAATGATAGAAAGAGAAAAATATATATAGTTCTTAATAGGTTTCTTGAACATATAGTACACTCCGTTATAACGCGAATTTAAGGTTTTATTCAAAGCTTATACTTAACAGAAGCGATTTCCTTGGACAACCCACATTCATATGAAGTGGGCCATTAGTAGGTTTCTTTTTAAAATCGCTATTAAAGCAATACCGGTAAATATTTTTAAATGATTCTTGCTTTATTGAAGAGAGTACACCACCCGATTATTTATGAAAAATTTTCAGTTAAATGGTGGAAAAATTTAGATTTTAAACAGTCATTTTCCAATGAAACACACTTAAAAACTTCTGTTTTTTTTCAGGTTTTGGAACTAGAACGTCGCTTTCATCAACAACGCTACCTATCAGCACCGGAGCGCGAAATTTTAGCTCACAGTTTATGTCTGTCTGCAACACAAGTTAAGATTTGGTTTCAAAATCGTCGATACAAAAATAAAAGATTAAAATCAGAATCCCCTAATTTACAAAATGCAAAACATGATAAAATTTTAGAAAAACCTCACCAAAATCTTCGGCCGACGACATCTGACACAATATATAATAATTATAATACAAATATAAATATCAGTACTGTAAATAATAGCACGCCGGCTTTAGGTTTGCCTCCTCCATATCCTTATAATATTAATAATGAATATAATTATACAAATTATGAGTTTAACAAATCTGATGATAAAATATGTTACCTATAATAACGATTTCTACTTCAGTGTCACCCTTGCTACGGTTTTGACCCAATTTGGTCAAACTGCTGGAATGGACTGCTAACTTCATCATTCAGCAGATTTTTCAGTTCTGTTTAAATACTTATTTAGCGCATATCTTCACCTACTTAAATGTATTTCTTAAATTTAAAAATGTTTACAATTCGCAAAGATACACTCATCCGTGCGCGCCATGTTTTTTTTTCTTTCGCTACTAATTTCCTTGGATCCTAGTTTCCATTTGGTTTATAAGAAATCGTAAACATTGAAGGCATTTTATTAAGAAATGTCAAAAGTGTTTCATTGCGTAAGAATTTTTCAAAAATTTGAAAACATGAATTATATTAAATACTTTTTTCAAGTTTTTCAAATAGAGTTTTGACTTTCAACGCTGATTAAACGAAAACGGTAAATGATAACTAAAAAATTCTTGCTTAGTTTTTTAGATAATTATGTAATCAATATTAGATACAAATTTCAAAGCGATCGAAATAACCGCAGTTAAGTTACGAAGCCCAATGATTCAAAAAAACCAATAAAATTTTTATATATTTTTAGTTTTATAATTAATTTAATATAGAAGACATCTCTTTCTAATAATATTAATTAAATATGTATGCTAGAAAGAGAGCTAAATAGTTTTTATACTATATGTTTTATTGTATGTTATTTGTTAATTATTTATATACTTACATAGTTTTTAATTGTAAATAAAAATGTATAATACATTAAATAAATAAAATTGTAAATTTAAAAAAATTGTTTTTCTTTTAGTGATTTTTATACTAGATATGAGTGTTTTAAATGAATCGATACCTTTTTATCACTCCGCCATTTTTGTTATATGCGTTTCTAATTTTTTATATTTTTCCAGTGCATAGTGTACACATTTACAATTTCTTACTATAACTTTCAAAAAATAAAAGGAAGTCTTTGGTATCTCAAACTTTGCTTTTTAAAATTATTGCTAGCTGTTAAAATTGACTAAATACTTTTTGTGCGGCATTTTTGTTGCGTATAATTCTAGTATTTGAAATTTGGCAGTTGTGCTTTATTACGCCTTCCCTTCCGCTACCCTTCTCTTCCATATTTCATACCATGAACCCAATGCGTTTAATACCAGTTCTGTTAGAACATTATATCGCTTTAAAATCAAATTTTATTTATATTATTGATATAACTTTCTAATTTGAAATCAGAGGGGATGTGGGATGTACCCCGGGTTGAAATTAAGCCTAATTTGCGCATTTAATATATTGTTATTCATAGACAGTGGTTTTAGAAACTCAACGTTTGTGTGAAGCTGAAGAAATTGCAGCCAACTTGAAAAAAATATTTCACTTTCCTAACGTTGCAACGCGCTTGTTATTGGGTTTAGAGAAAAGTTGCAAATGTGAAATTTGTTCAAAATTTTGTTCTCTTTAAGATTGATAATAACATCTAAAACCCTAGAGCCTACCACTACCGAGATATTTGTGAAAAACCTAAGACCTTACAGTGCAGAAAAATGATCTGAAAATCTATTAAAAAAACTTAACCTCAAATAATTGTCTAGTTCCAACTCGGAAGTAAAAACGAAAAAAAAACCACCACGCGCTGTTCTTGTAGTTAACAAATATATTAATAAAAAAATATCTTTAAGATTAACCATGCATTAAGTTCAAGTAGTAGTTTGATTACAAATTTATCTGTATCGCTATTTAAATATACCGTATATAGTGCATAGTATTAATTATAATGTTTTTAGATACTTAAGTTGTACTTTTATAACGATACAACTCGATGCTTTTAGGTTATCTTGGTTTAAAGTTGCTTCTGGCACCTATTTGAGGTTATGTCGGTATAGTAGATTCCTGTTTTATCGTAGTTTAGTTATTAATTTATTATATTATATGGAAACTTTACAATTTTATATATATGAACAAGTATATATATATAAATTTTATTAATAGACTGAATGATATACCCCAGATGCTGCAAGAGTAATATTTTAAAAAGTAATGAATAATTTTAACGGATATACCAAGAAATAAATTATATGTAGTATGTTAAAGGCTACAATACTTTTATCGCGGTTATTGTTTTGAAATAATTTATTTAATAAGTTATTTTATTCATTAATATGTAATCTATTTATTTTATCAAAAAAATGTTTAAATAAAAGTTGTAGAACGTTAAAAATCCTTTAAATTGGTATATGATAAGTTTAGATACTATAATGGGTTTAAAAGATATGGGTAAAATTATACACGCATGTTTAATGTCATACGCTGGTTTGAATCCTTTTTCAGTGAAGTGCTCTACTTTACAGCGGTGCAGCTCAATATCTATCAGACATACAAGAAAATGTTGTACACACAAATTGTAGGAAATTGAGTCCTCTATCAGATTGATAATAACTATTTTTAACGTAGGACCCACCCGTAAGGAGATATTCTAAAAAAAATGATTTTAGTCGTCATTTTTTTAAAATAGAAGCATACATCTGACAAAACTGAGGCTGGAATACTGACTTTTCTAATTAAGCTAAATTAAGTGATATGGAAGCATAAAGAAATAAATATTAATCGGGGCACTATGGAGGATGTCATCACTTTACAACGATGCTGCAATATTTTCCACGACTTTGCTCCTCTGTAACCGCACCACAATCTGTTTTTGATACGATTCAGCTATTGATATACTTTGTGCTTCTTCGACTATGAACTTTTTGATTGATCTTATCGTAAATAATAATTCCTTGTGTTAAGTGACTCTATTTAATTATTTAAATTTCACTACAAAACATATTTAAATAATTAAATATTTCCCCTACTCTAATATCATATTTCTTTTCTCCCCTCTATGACAATTTCATTATTTCCCCCACCACTTGTTAAACAAAGATTTAATCAATTACCCCCTCCCATCAAATACGCTCTATTAACTTTATTTTTGATTCAAAATATCACATTACATGTATTTAAACATGACAGCGGTTCTTTTGATTGATTGCCTTAATAAATATGTTTACATTTGCTATATATTGTGTTATATGATTATTTAGTAATACTATATTAAAAGTACATATCACAAAAACACCAGCGGAGTTACTCGAGTTCGCTTCGGGATTTCCGATAAATATATTTTCTTTAAATATGTATTATAGTAAAGTTTCAAACCAAATGTATTTTTGAGAATGGTTGCCTTCTCGGATAGTTTTAATTAAAAGAATAATTGAAAAGCACCTGCTGCACTCGTATAAAGTGAACGCGGTACTTTTATCTACAAACGTTGCATTCTAGATTGAGAAAGAATTATAAATATTTAAAATTACCGCTGTTATAAATAACGTTAACTGGTTATGCCATCTGCATTCCAACATAGATATATTTCTAACCTATTTATCTTTGACTCAAACCTTGTTACGAACGTAAACTTTTGAAATAGTACTTCTATTTAAACATAGATGGCTAAACATCGAGATATAATTTAAATACATAAATATTTTTTTTGTTTTCTCTGAAACACTAATAGCCCTTGACAATATAATCTGAAAGTGATATCACAGATGAAGTGCACTTAATTATATCAGTTTGTTTGCAAGTGCACTGATTCATGAAGCCCCTCTTAAAAGATTTTGTTACTAAGTAAATATATAAGGAGATATATATTTGATTTTATTATATATCTAAATAGAATATTAAATATTTATAACGGTTCGAATTTCTATTCCATTTTGTAAAATGTTATAGAAAATACACGTCACTCGAAGTGTTACACCATCGAATTCAAATCTGAAGAATATGGAGGTCATTGTTGCGCAGAAATGAATTTGTTGTCCGTTAAATAATACATGTTGGCTAAAGAATAAGACAGATGAAGACAGCGTTCTCATAGTTTTGCAAGCCTACGGAAGCATATCTTTCTACGTAGAACTTGGAAGGAAATATTCCAAATGGAATTGGTTTGTGCGGTGTGCAATCGTAAATATGAAATAAAAGGATCGTTATTAATTAGTAACACTTCGAGTGCCTTATCTTTTTAAAAGCAAAATAAATACAAAACAATATTAAATAAATATAATACATAAATTTAATTTGATAAATTTTTAATATAATAATTTTATTTAAAAAGAATTAAATAATATTATTTTTAAATTAAATAAAAATTCTTTAAAACAAAATAAAATAAAGGGAGGGGATAATATAATAAAATGAATAAAACTAATTTGTAGCAATTTTCATAATACCTCTCGAATGAAATTATTTCAATGATTTGGTGGTGGGGGTAAATGTGATACAACGGTGAGATGACAGGGAGTAAGAGAGGGGGTCGGTCACGTGACTTGTGGTGGTACAACCGGGCATCATTCACTTCAATAGTCACTTCTATATAATTGTTAATATAGCCACAGGGTGGGTTTAAAGCTATAATAAATTGCTTAATTTGTTAGTTGAAAGATTTCACGAAATACTTATAATTCTTTGTATCAAATATTTTTTATATAATTTTTTTTTAAATTTATTTTTCGTTACAAAATAACAATATACATTTGTACATACAAATATATACATACAAATATAAGCTGGATATTCAATTACGACAATTTTTAGCTTCATTTTTTTAATTGCATTCAAAGAAATATTGTACCATAATATACCCAGTAAAAATATTTTGATGAAATAGCACAACTAGGTGAATTTCCAGTCTAGAACTCAATTCTATTTCACTCAGATTTAGGTTAGATGTCACCTGTGAATAAAAACTTGTCAAAATGAAAATACAGTTCTTGTCTCTTTTATATTTTAAAATATTTATTTTAGTAGAAATATATCACAGAAAAAGAAACAAGATATATCTGTCTCTGTTACACTTAAATGGTTTATTTGCAACTTCATTCAATACTGGTACGGTAGTGAGGCCAGGTGAAGTTACTTTGTTATTTGTAGTTCATATCACTGACATTTCCCTTGAACTGAATTGAATTGTGACTCCAAAATGTTTACTGAGTTGTTGAACTTTGGTATCTTGTCAGAACTATACAGATGTTCGCCAATCTGATACGATTGTGGCACCTACTTTTGTTTATATATTAAAAAAAATGTTTATTGCAATAAACGCAATATTCGTTAGCGTCAACCTAGTCTACAATTTCTATAAATCAATGTAGAATATCTCTATCTCTTTCTCTCTAATAGTGTTTAATAGGTTTATTCCACCCAAATGATCGAGAAGCACTCGTGTGGGAGGTAACAAAGGAGAAATTGAAAGGAACAATTAGGTAACATGATTGCAATGTTAATTGTGTCCTTATTGTTATGCAAAAACACCGGAACCCTCAGGCGAAGTGATAGGGAAGGGTCAGATATCGGAAGATTCGTTTGAAATCCCTCTTTTCTCGAAAATTTTAAGCGACAAAGTTTATTGTCAATGAGCTAGCTTCACATGTTAATTTTTAAATAGAAATAATAAAACTCTTTCGCCTTTTAGATGCTTGTTGCTCTACTGTTTGTTCCAAAACTTCTTATTGTCAACTACTACAGAATAATAAAAACTTGAGATACGTTTCACACCACGTCAAGAGTTGAACTAAACTATTAGTGGCCAACATGTTGGTGCTCGGCTCGTGATGGCATCACAGACATAAACGAACAAGCTGGTGACCCTTCTTTGTGTATTTGGCCTTTTAATATCTATTACCAACAAAATAAGTCGTCGTTTTTTTAGCGATGGTAAAGTGGACTGCTTTCTCGTCTATATACTATCTAAATGGATTAAGTATCATGTTGGACTCCTTAATAAACACTATTTGAATGATTGTTGACTTAAGTCATCTAAATTTAATAAAAATATAAACAATCTTCCACTTGACATGATGAATGCCCTAACGTCACCATTACCGTTCAGCCTTTGAGATCTCTAAGCAAACTGATCCAAAGCAGGTCTGAACATGTTCTAGTAGAGGCGCTTAAGGGGGGAGAAAGGTTTCAACTTTTTTTTTCATTTTCTTTAAATTTATTTATATTATTGTACAACATAGTAAGTTTATTGTGTAAAAATTTGAAGTCTGTTGGAGTAAAACTGTCGGAGATATAGAGTTTTAAGTCATCACCTCTCTGGTCTGCTTTCGTGTTACTTTGAAACTTTTAAGCGCGTTTTCTCACACTTAGCTTTTTCAGAGTCGGCGTCCTTTCTAACTCAAAATCTACTGGACCGATTCTTTTGAAATTTTGGACACTCTCGGCATTTATGTAAAGAAACATAAATGCCGAGAAAACGCTGTCGAGTTTTTTTCTTTTTTTTTTAATTTTAACGTATTTTAAAATAACAATATTTTTCATGAAAAATGGGTATTTTGACTTTTAAATGCTGTAAAAAAAAGAAAAATCAATAAAAAAACAAAAACTCAACAGGGTTATCTGTAGAAACGTATCAACTAATGAAATCATTTTCGTTTTTCGATTTCAGAAAATCCAGTGATGAGTTATGAGTGGCACCGCAATGTTAATTTTTGACGTCTGCGGTGATTCGCTGTCAATGCCTCATTTCTTGATATTTATTTATGAAAATTTCACAAAGTATTCTTCAAATATCATTTTATCATGTTGTAATTATAGAAATAATTATATTTTAACTGTGTCGTCAAAAAACATTATCGAAAATATGCTTCCCACCCGCTTCCCGCCCCTTAATCGAAGTAATTTTAAAAAATCCGCTAATAAACTTTTGCTTATAACTATTTTATTATAAAAGTTACAAGAAAAAATTATTAAAAAAAGTTGTAGATAACTTTATTATCTACAAAAAAGCTCTTTAGGAAATTTTTGTGTGCGTTATAGTTTCTAAGATAAACAAAGAAAACTGATTACACCCCGATAATTCAAATAATGCAAAGTTTATTATACTCGTACATAGCTGGCACATCTTTATAAAATGAAATAACATTGTAAAGGCGTCTAAAAGAGACTGAAAGCGGGATGACAACTTTGTAATAATAGTACAAGTCATATTAATAAAACAGAAACAAAGTCACTACGAAAAGTATAAAGTGGAATTAATCTGCTGAAAGTGGTTTTTGACGTTGATTTTCTTTTGCCAGTGCCAATGTTTTTTCTTAATATGTTCTTATGTTCTTTGCAGGCCAATTATCCTTCTTTTTAGTCACTTCCTCCTCCACTAAGCTACACAGCTTAGACACTACAGTAAGGCCTAATACACAATTCGTCCACCTTATCTATTGTTTACAAACATTGGTGACACTTCAAATTTTAATTTGTAAACAATCGGAGTAATTGTTTTTTTCAAATGATAATTTATAACTTTAAAAGTGTTTTTTACTTAAAATATTAATGTTTACCACCCCGAAGTCCATTCCAGTGGCGTCCGAAGCTATTGGTTTTATTGTAACAGGGGGATTTCGTTATAGACACACCGTTAAATTTTTTTTTAAATATAATAGACAATTATTATTGTTATTTTTATTTATTATTTATTAATTATTTTTAAGAAACATTATTTTCAATTTATAAAAATTAATACACGGGATCGGAGTGTACTGGTTATAAGATATCCTTCAGAAATGTTATGGGGGTATTTTCAAAATCCATAAGCTTAATGCGACAAATTGGCGAAAAAGGTAGTAATGAAACTTTTCTTATGTTTAATACTTTGTTTACACGCCAATTTTGAAGATTTATGGTTTCATCTTGAAAAAATGGCTGCCATAAACCATAAAAGGAAATTATCAAAACGATATCTATTTACAAAAATATTTAAATAAAACCTTTAAGAAACAGTAAGTGTAGGTTAAAAGCCGGCAACGTTGCAAATGCTAATTTGAGCGGGAAATTCAAAATCGGAATAAATGTTATATAAAATATAACAATTTATTGGTCAAAGAACCAAATCACGCATGCGTCAACACACGTAAATTTGCAGCGCTGCAAAATTTATAATTCCATTTTCCAAATATTTAATTTGAATTTAAATTGAATTAATATAAATTTGATATTAATTATAGGTAATTTTTAATTTATTAAACTAATATATGCATAAAAAATCATTTTAACAAGCAAAAAGCAGTTTAATAGGGAATTGAAAAATTCATTTTCAAAGGTACAGTCCCAATATTTGCTCGTCCCTCATGTACTTCGTATTTTGCATTTCGTATTACCGAGAGATAAACTTTTTGCATTGATGGTACGTCCTGTACCTCCTTAATGAAATTACTAGCTCAGCTTTTAATGCATTAAAAATTCTTGTGCATATATTAGTATGCGAAGTCTTTTCCTGCACCATTTTTATATTAGAATCTAATTTACGTTTTAATTGTTTTTCAAGGTCCAATGTTTCTAAAATAAAAAAAAACTATACTATATTATAACCTCCAAAATGTGACAATCTGTCAAAATGTAGTAGGATTTTACTTTTTAAAAAATTTAATGTCAGTTTTGGAAAAATATATAAGTGAATAGAGTATGCCTTCTATATAATCCAATGATTGCTTTTTGTTCAAGGGTTATTAGGGGCGCAAAATATATACATATATTAATTAGCGGTAGAATTAAAATTGAAAATATAACTTTTTTCGCTGCTGAAATATTATTATTTTTCGCGGCGGAAATATAATTTAAATAAAACAGAGACGAAATTTTTTACGAGTTTGAAATATATAATCTTTTGAACCTGGCGCTACTGTCATCTTCTTCTCAGTCCAGACAGTGCCCTGTACACAATCTTCTTGCACTTTACACTTTGGGTAACGTCTGGAAACCATTCAAGGAGACGACCTCCTTTTGGACGACCAGGACGGCGCTGAAATACAACTCAGGACCAAGGACTGCGCGACACATGTCGATTCACTGCTACTATATTTATTCTTATAATAATATAAATATTTATACTTGAAGATATCCTTTTCCTGGATTGCTTTAAGAAAACTACTTATTTATTTAAGGATTTTGGTACATTTTTGTCCTGTTGATTTTTGTTAACTTTACTAAAATATATAAATAATATAAGTTAAATATTGATGAAGTAAGGTGTAGAGTGTAAGGACAGATATGACATTAAATGTTTCTTTAATTTTTTGCAAAGTTTTGTCCCTTTAATTATCGTGGTTCTTTAAATGATTATTTTAAATGTTTATATCTAATTAAAACAAATCACATTTGAGATCCTGATAATTAACTTTATCAGTGCATGTAATATACATTTCTAGAATTTAAGATATTTTTCACAACGCAAATTAAAGTGTGTTATCCTATGAGGAAATTGGGTAATGGGCTTGTGTCCTCATTTTTTAGTGGTCGATTTTTCAATTGTTGATTGAAATTGATGTTAATAAATGTGTATTGGCGTGTCTATTTTATTAAATATCTAAATGTTTACGGAGATATAGCAATTAAAAATTTGAATTGTAGTTTTAGCGCTAGAAATGGTCGGCCATATTTGTATGACGTGAAATGCATTTTAACGTCAGTTATTTGTTGAGTAGGTCAGTGCTGTGGAAATGTTTTGTAGCTGTTGGTTAGTCGAAATAATCAAGTGAAGTCAAATAATAATAAGTTTTTACTTTATTTAACCCTGCTAAGGCAGGCATAATATTGGAATTTGATTGTTCCCTGAAATAGCTGTAAATAATATTTGATATTTTGATATATAAATACATACAGCAGAGATTTATGAGCTGTAAGGTTGGTTACCTTACACTAGGATTGTGATGTCACATGCACTTGGAATGTTGTGCAACGTTGAATCCCTTTAATAATTAAAGAGACAAAATGACTTTTTTAATTGTTAATATCTCTTAACATAAAAGGAGTTATTAAAAAATAATTGAACATTTGAGGTTCTAGTAACCCACTTTATCAATATGTAGTACACTTTTGTAGAAATTAAGACATAGGACACAAGCCCATTGTATGGAGCCCACGTCAACGATATATTCTTCCTATCACCTGTCCACTTTATGTACATCTTAACAGATTATAGGCCCTGGATAAGAACAAGCAAAGAAAAGGCATAAGCCAGGAATAATTTTTGGAAATAATTTCTGAGCAAAATGTCAGAAGAGTATTAAAGTCAACGGTGAAAATTTCTTCATGTGGAGGTTCAAAATTGAAATGCTTTTAAAGGAGAAAGGTATTTGGTGTTGTATTCATAAAAGAAAGCTAGACCCGATGGGAAATTTATTTGAAAAGTGGAGCCGGAACGATGAAAACGCTTTTGCATCTACCCAGTAAACAATTTGGTGACGTGTCCTATTTTGTGACGTTTCTATCACTATCGCATCAACTTTATCGTATTCCATCAGGTGGAGTGGTTTCGCCATTTGAAGCCGATAAATTAGACATTTCATATAAACGTCTGTGAGAAACTGAACTGTAAATGAACTCTTTCATGACAAAAAAAAACATTGGCATCTTCAATATAATGGCAAAGTGACTCCAAAATGTTTACAGGATATCGCATTAAACATTTAAAATAACCAAATTGTCCATCTTATGTACACCTTAACAGTCCTTTCCTAATTATTTCAGTTTTTAATTTTGACACAATTTAACCTAAATTTTAACTCCATATATTTGAATTATATCTTTCTATATATTTTTCTATTGCCCTTATATAAAAATTAAATTTCTTTTTCAATATTAATACCCCCTCCATTCACTTTACCCCCACTCCGGATAGACGACAAATAAAGAGTTTGACTCCTCCATTCAAAGTAGTCGAAGTAACCTTACTTCAATTATCCATTATTAATCGTTGATTAGCTAAAATTAAATGGTATAGTAACAGCCAGTTGAATAAAAAGCTGCACACATTTTATTTTCTGATTTTTTTTAAGTTGACTATCCTGGGCAACTTAAACAAAAACTTTATAAATTTTAGAACATGTTCTAAACGATATTTTAGAACCAGGTTTATAAAGAAATTCAGATCGAGTTATATTAATTTTAATAACATATACAATGCATTTTCAAAGAATTCTTTAACAAATTAAGATCAAAATGTATCTTAAAAAAATTAATAACTGGTTCTTAATTTTAATACGCATTTGTCTATTAAATTTGTATTAAATTTATAAACATTTTTAACAATGTACACACCAGATAGAATAGTATAGTTCAAATTACAAGAGACTCATGCTTAAAGAGTTTTTAAAAGTTACGATACGATAGTGAATTGCATCTTATTCGCTATCTGACGATAGATGTGAATGTGGTGAAGAAGGAACTTTGGAACATATTATATTTGAATGCACAAATTATAGTTTAGAAAGATCAAAATTGAATAGTGATATATTAAAACTTTTCCTGTTAATACTAAATTTTTATTAAGTGATTCAAAATTAATTAGTGAATTATTGAAATATTTAGAAATTTCTAAAATTGAATTATAAATTATAAAAGATGTATAAAAAATGTTTGATGAACTTTTGTATACAGATACAGATTTAATACAATCATACCGTGGAGAAATATGGTAACGCTGTCATATATAGTAAATTAGGTTGGTTTAAAGCATTATCAACTTTAAATAGTTATATCTAATTCTAAGGCCTGTCGCACACTGCAAGCGTATTTAATCTTATTTAAGCCGGACGTATACGCGCCACTACGCTAAACCTCTCCGAACCTTGTAAATGCAATAAACCGTCTCAGACTGGAAGGGAATGCAATAATCTTTCTCATAACATTATAATATAATTAAGTTATAGTAAAAGCTTGCTCTCATGATAAATTATGTTAGTGTAAAACAACTCCAATACACCCTACAGTACACAAGTTTGATTTGGTACGTGGTATGTATGAATTGTGACACAACATATGCAGAGAACACAGGAGTCGGTTTGCTTTGAGAGTTCTAGTCGCTGAACCAAGCTGCCTATTTACGTCCGAATTTGCCGTCGCTTAAATACGCTTGCAATTTGCGACAGGCTTAAGGCTATTTCGTATATTTAACGTTCATTTGACGATGTATGCGAATGCACCATCCGCGAAAGACGACATTGACCGAATAATTTCACAATAACGTAGTCGTGTGAAAGCTTCTTTATTAGACTGTCTCTTATTATAACACATTATACAAAAGTGCTACAACTCTATTGGCTAAGATATAAAATCTCGTTTTCTGATTGGGTACAAAAATTCCCTGACGTCATTTATGAGAGAGTGAAACAAAATATATATTCGCATAAGAATGAAAGAGACGTAGTGGTTAACATGTAAACAACAATTTCTATTGGACTCCTCGCGTAGTATTAGAGAGTTAGTGTTGTTGCCGTATCCGAAACAGATGGGTAATTCAAATTGAATTTGAATGAAAAACAAGTAAAAAATAAGTGTTAAAAATAATTAATAAAATTATATAATTAGTGATTATTAAAATTATAAATAATAGTTATTAGTTTTTTGCAAATTTAGTGAAGAATTTAGTGTTTGCTTTAGTTAATTTTTTGTTAAAATGGAACATACAACTACAAAACCTTTAACAAATATAACACCATTTTCAATAAATGATATTTTGACGAGAAATAATAATCCTATAGGGAACGGTGCAAAACTTAAACAAGAAAAAAGTGCAGTTTCACATTTGGCGAGTCAAAATTTAATTCAAAATTCTGGAATACTTGACCAAGCTATTGATATGAGAAGATCACAGAATAATGATTCAGGTAGGCATAATATATCTCTATATCTAACTCACACTGTCCCAAAAGTGTTGTCATATTTAGTGGGCCATTTGTTGGTTTCTTTTTTAAATCGCTGGTAAAACTACACCGCTGAATATTTTTGAGTGATTGTTATTTTATTTAAGTGAGTATACCTTGCGGTTATTTTTGGAAAAAAATTGAGTTAAATAACCGGCGCAATGGCTTAATAATAGCCCACCCTCTTCACCCGATTATGAAGTACATTGTCGATTGTTTGCGCTCGATCTATGTTATCCTTAAGTGCGTCAATTGTTCGTAAATCATTGGAATAACTTTCTTAATTGTAACGTAGTCAGGAATCAACGCGTTGGTGATCTAGCTGTGACGTATATTGAAACAAACACTTGCTTTCATTTAATATCTTTAATTGAATCAATCTTAACACAATATTAATTTTAATGAATTTTAAGTGAAATACACTTGTTATAACTAGAACAATGATTATGTGGAACAATGATTGATAACAGGAAAGAAACGGGTTTGCAAAGAATGAAAGGAATGTGAAATGTTTGTAGGCAGTTGAATTAGATAATGAAATGATTTGATTAGGATTGAATTGATTGTGGTGCGATGTCTCCGCAGTGCAGGGAAAAATGACTGAGATTAGGCTATAAAAACATTTAGGAAAAGGAGAAGCAGAGTGTCTTAATTTGGGAGCAAACGGAAAAATATAACTGACAAGTACATCTATAATTTCTAACAGAAAATATCAAAACCAATTTTTTTTAACATAGATGGTGTGCTAATGTAGCTTTTCGTCCAAGGGTTTAGGGAGAGGGGGTTAAGGTTTCAATTTTTTTATTTATTTTTATTAATGTACAACTTATTAAGTTTATTGTGTGAAAATTTAAAGTCGATTGGAGTAAAACTGTAGTAGATATAGAGTTTTAACTCTTCACCTCTCTGGTCTGGTTTCGTCTTTCTTTGAAACTATTAACGCGTTTTCCTCGCATTTAGCTTTTTCAGAGTCAGTGCCCTCTCTAGCTCAAAATCTACTGCACACTCTTTCGTTACATAAATGCCGAGGTAATGCTGTCGAATTTTTTCATTTTTTTTAAATTATAACGTATTTTAAAATAACAAAGTTTCATGATAAATCGATATTTTGACTTCTAAGTGCTGTAAAAAATTAAAAAATCAATAAAAAGAAGTCTCGACAGAGTTACCTGCAGAAACTTATCAACTAATTAAATCATTTTGGTTTTTAAATTTCAAATAATCCAGTGATGAGTTATGAGGGACACCGCAATGAATTTTTTTTTGTGAGGCTCAATTCTTGATATTTATTTATGAAAATTTCACAAAGTATTCTTTAAATGTTATTTTATCATGTAGTAAGTATAGAAATAATTATATATTAACTGTGTCGTCAAAAAACCTTATCGAAAATATGCTTTTTGTATCGATTTGAACTTACCCTCAATTAACATATCACCCTACAACCATATTAAAAAGTGTATCAATAAGAGCTGACTGTTTTATACAGGCCACAGCAGTTTACATGAGTGACTTTCCCAGTTGAAATTTGGCACACGTACTCTAGAGACATGTGAAATTTGTTTAGAAACGCTATGCAGTTCAATAAAGCGCAGAAATCGTCAAAATGTACTCCCAAAATATTATGTATTTCATTTTCGGTTTCTTTCTTTTCCTGAAAAGACTACCCTGGTAGCTTTGCAGCAATCACTAAGCTTGAAAACGTTGAAACGATGTTTCATTGATTTATGTGCAAATTTAAATCGTCCTTTTGAAAAGCTGAAGCGACTATTTAAATATTGTTCCAATCCATAAAAAAGTCCCATGTATTAGCTTTGTCATAAATTAAAAAAATTATAAAAATTGTTGAAATTTTACAATTTATTTAAAAAACAAAATAGTCAGTTCGTATTGATACACCTTCTTCTATGAAAAACATGACCAAAAATATGTATTTTCAAAATTTGAACACATTTTAAATTATACTAAGTTGTGGCAATGCAGATACGACAGTTTACACCACATATTTTTACTTTTAACTATTTAAAGAATAATTTCCATGAATTTGACACTATTTTATAAATAATCAATACTTAATTAGTTCAATCAATTTTTTGTTATGATAATACTAGCAAAAATTAAGCCAATTAATTTAAGTTATTCTTAAAATTATCTTCAAACTTTTCTATTAATAATTATTCTACCCTTTACACCTTTACAAAATAAATTATAAAAGCAAATTAAAATGGCGTGAAGTCACGTGCTAACCCCCTGCCCCATTCCCATTTTTCCCTCTCCATTTCCGTTAAATAATCGTCCAAATCCATTACGTAAATTATATTAATTTATAAGTTTTCTACACCTACATGTAGTGACAAGTTAGGGTTACTGCTGTAGCGAGGTATTTGGTAATATTTCATATTGATTCTTATTTTGATATAAAAAAGTGTGGAAGTTTTTTAATAGTATTAGTATTTTACTACTTTGATATTTTAAGTGTTCAAAAAAATTGTTTGTTTGTATTTTTAGTTAAATTAGCTTTAATTGGCGTTTTTTGAAAACATTACAAATAAAGAACATAATAACGATTTCGCTTCGTGATTTATTTCCACTATTTGCTTTTGCTGTATTTTACAGTTTAATGTTTTAACCAGTATTTTATATCAAAACTTAATTAATCACATTAATGTCTTTCATACGTAGAAAAAGTTTCAATACTCCTTGCGGTACTACATTTTTAGATTTTGACTGTTGAAATTTGTAGTTTTAACATACGAACTCTACACCGACACCGACGAATGTTTTGTGATATAACAATGGTAATTTTCTTACGTTTGTTTTGAAAAACTTAGAATCATTCATTGGGAATAAGTCAAATATTGTCCTGTAGAGGAAATTACAGCAAGCGGTATTCGTTTCCTTATAAAATATGTTGAATGTAGCAACTTGTTTTCTACTTTCCTCGCGTAACCTAGAAGCAGTGGCAAATACAAGTGGAACAAGGTGAAAGAGACAACTTCTATTGAACATATTAATATATGTTATTAAAGATATTAGTTTACATCTTTCTATAAGTCTTGAGAATGTCTTTAACGCGTGTGAAGCAAGACTTAACTTCTATAAAACTGTACTACATATTGATAAACTTGGTTACTAGAACCTCAAATGTTCAATTATTTTTTAATAACTCGCTATATTTTAGGAGATATTAACAATTAAAAAAATCATTTAGTCTCTTTAGTTATTAAAGGTGATACGTCACATCCAGCAAATATACCATCTCCTTTTTACACCAAAGACGCATACGAGTGTGTGTATGTGATACGTCATTTATTACTAAAGCCGGCTTCAAACGATGCTACGAACGTTGGACACATCGTGTGGTCGATGCTAGAACTAAATGTGTCCAATGTCATGTGTATAACGTTCATGTTTGAAGAAGTTCGGGCTGTTATCGGTCTTTTGACCCGCGTCAAAAGTGATTTTTCTAAGTCCACCACACATTTGATCCACATGTCATGCACTGCTGTACGAATCGTCCAAAAAAGAAAGGTTTTATATAGTTCAAATTACGAGAGTTCGGCGGCGACTTATACTTAAAACAAGCTGTGGAGTATAAACTGCCGAAATAACTAAAAAGCACTTACTTATTTTTCTATAATGTATATAAAAACGAATAAGATAAAATTCATTATCGTATTATAGATTTATACCGCTCTTATAACCTCTTTTAAGTATAAGTCACCACCGACCTCTCGTGATTTTGACTATACCTGAAAGTTTCTTTATTTACTTGAAAGTTTTTGTTAAACTAAAATAAATAAATCATTCGGATCAAACATTCGTTTCACCGTGTAGCAGGAAACTTGCCATGTTAATCTTCAAATATTTGACTTACACGTTGGAGACAAAACTTGAATCAAACGTTCACCGCATCGTCTGGAGCCGGCTTAACAGCTGGGTAATGTGAAAAAGGAAAAATAATCTCGATTACTTATTTCTTCTGTGACGTATTATACATAGCTAAAACAAGCGGCAAAACTGAAATTCAAATTTGACATAGCTATAACTCCGTCAACTTGGATATTTAAAACAATAAAATCGCCAATATACATATATTAAACTTTATTTCAATCGAAAATTAAAAAAACTACTACGAAAAATAAGGGTTCACAAGCCGTTGCGTTACTTCCGTTTCACATTGCCTCGGTGCAATGTCAGGGTTACCAAAACTCACGCTGCCACAGTAAATGTATAATATATATGCTTTTACGTAATGTAGAGCTTTTTCTTTGTAGGCGGCGATGGCCATCAAGCGGTACCAGGCGGTACCAGCGAATTAAGACCCGAACTGAATAACCGTGTATTCTTGTAAAAGGCTTTCGATATTATAAAGAAATTAAATAGAAATTAAATTTTCATCAACTTAATATATAGTGCTTAGCTCATATTTTCCCCGTCTCAAAATTGTAGAAAATGGAGTATAATGTATTGCTAAATTGGGTTAGGAAGATACGCTATTTCCAAGCAGTTCGCAGCAGAATTTAACTGAAGTTGTTTTCTATAAATAATCGTGCGGTGTACTCTCTTAAATAAAGCTACAATCGTTTAAAAATATTCAGCGGTGTAGTTTTAAAAGCGGTGTAGTTTCAAAAAGAAACCACCAAATGGCCACCCTGTATTAATATGTTTTTTAACATATCTTTTGTAATTTTCAGATAGCGATTCTGGTCAACCCTATTCCTCGCAGTCCCTGTTCACCAACGCACGGAAGAAGCGATCTCGCGCGGCATTCAGCCACGCCCAAGTTTTTGAGCTGGAGCGTCGATTTTCCATCCAACGTTACCTCAGCGGCCCGGAGCGCTCCGAACTAGCAAAAAACCTCCGGTTAACCGAAACACAGGTCAAAATTTGGTTCCAAAATCGTCGGTACAAAACCAAACGCAAACAACTGCAGATTCAGGAGGCCGCCATTTTGAATAACGCAAAACGGGTAGCCGTCAAGGTCTTAGTCAGAGATAACGAGCCCCTGATGAGTCACTTTTCTAGCAAATTCGACGCCGAGAGGAAACATTTTGGTGGTGTCATGCCGAATTCTAGTATGTTCAACATGTATCAACAACATTTGCAAATGGCGGCTTACTCGGTGCCATTTTCTTATTTATATTACCCGAATATGTTAGAAAATAAATTGGCGGATGTTAAATTAATGGAAAACCGTTGTAAGATTGATGAATTAACGGAAAAACTACAAAACAATTGTTTTAAAATAGAAAATGTAAATGGGGGCTCACACCGGGAAGGTTTTAGTAGAAAAGTTGATGATTCGGATGAGAAGAACGATGATTGCTCGGATTACGAGAGCCAAATTGATCTAGAAATAGAATAATTGTCTAGGTGGTGAAAGAAATTGATATGTATATAATACACAATAAATTGTTCATTGGTTGTTTATGTTTATCCTCTAAAAAATCTACTTCTACTTTCTTTATAACTATTTAAAGAAAACAACCTAAGAACCTTATTAAAATAAGAGCAAATGAAAGATAATTTGACATTACCTTTGCTATCATTTGATCAGGACATTCAAAACCAACCAATGATTTAAAAAAAACAGCAATATTTGTACATATAATTAGATTAATTTAGTGATTAAGTAAATAATAATTTAACCTATATTAAATAAAAATTGACATTTCACGAAATCGACTTCGTATGGAGTTCGCAAGTAATTCAAAGAACGAACTTGACTTAACAGTGAATTCATTATTAATTCTTAAAAAGAACTAGAGTTCGCTTTATTTCATTTTATGGTTTGTTGTGTTATTTACGTAGCAGACACATTTAAAGGTAAATAATAATTAAATGTGTTGTTGTTTTTTTTTTTGGAAATTTAGTAATGATAAAATATTCTCTTCGTAAAATATTTATAAAATGTAAATATTAAAAGCACAAGTGTAAATTAATTTAATGGTAGGAATCTAGCAACTACCCTATTTTATGATGTTATAATGATGTATATGTAAAAATAACCTTTAATATTGTAATAGGCACGAAATTTTAGCAAATAAAATGTTAATTTAAAAATAATATGTTTCTTTTTATTTCATTAGTTGTTTAATTAACCAAGAAGTCGTATGTTAAGACGAAGATTGTCTTAAAACTTAATATCTTTGTAGATAGAGTGACCCCGTTAACGTAGGACCCGCACAATTGCCCATTATTCTCATAGGATAACGCACTTTAATTTGGGTTGTGAACAATATCTTAAATTCTAGAAATGTACGAGTATATTACAAGTACTGATAAAGTTAACTATCAGGATCTCAAATGTGATTTGTTTTAAATGGCAATATTATTGAGGATATAAACAATTAAAATAAACGCTTAAAGAACCAGAATAGTTAAAGGGACAAAACTTTGCAAAAAATTAAAGAAACATTTAATGTCATGTCCGTCCTTATACTCTATCTACACCATGGTTAATTATTATTTTATTTATATTATGCCAGTACAGAAGACTAATCGTTTGTAATATGTATTAGTACAGTCTTATCATGTATATACTACTGTAGAACCATGAAGTAACGTTTTATCTTAAAGATAGTGACATTTTATTAAAAATAATTCATTACTTACTTAATACTTATGTTTTTAATGGTTATTCTCACATTAATATAAAATAAACAAATTTAAAGAATAAAAAATACAACAAAAAGGCATTACTCTCCTCCCCGCTCACCAGACTCCCCGCTACAGTGACGTCCGTATCAAATATCTGTTTACAAATTATCCTTGTTTACATTATTTAAGACAGACAGCTTAGTTCTTTAATCTTTACCACTTTCTAATACAGCGGTACACAAATTTAACAAGTAATCTTTTTTTAAAACAGACAACGGTGTATTTATTTTCGATAATAATTTTGGACATATGTTTTTCAAAATTATTAGTGAGTAATTATATATTTAGAAGTGTTTATAATATATTATCTAAGGTTAGTTTAAAATGTAGCAGTAAGTAAAGGTTAAGAGAGTAGGGTTACATACAGGGGCGAATTAGGGGAGGGACTACCCTAGATTAAAAGGTTTAGTTATGTTGTAGGAAAAAATTACTTTTCTTTTAAATATAGAATATGATTTTGGTTAAATTTGGTCGTTTTGGTCATATTCTTGAATTTGTTTTAGCATCGTAGCCAGCACTTTCAGGGAAAATTTAAAGACGTTGTCAAGGAGAAGCCGTGCTCAACCTATAGAAAAATCCCCGCTGTGTAAACTAATATGGAGAGTCGAAAACAATTAAAAGTAGCTCACTTTCAACATATTTTATAAAAAAACGAATACCATTTGCTGTAATTTTCTTTACAGGACAATATTTGTCATATTCTCAATGAATGATTCTAAGTTTTTCAAAACAATCGTCAGAAAATTACCATTGTTATATCACATAACATCCGTCGGTGTCGGTGTAGGGTTCGTGTGTTAAAAATGCAAATTTTAACAGCCAAAATCTAAAAATTTAGTACAACAAGGATTACTGAAACTTTTTCTACGTATAAAGGACTTTAAATTTTCTAGATGATTGTTAGAAAAGTGACTTTTATGGGAACGTAATATTAGAAAGATATGAATTTTTAAAGACACGTCAAAATTTTAAGGCTGCTTTCTTGTTAAGTTTAAAAGCGTTTTAAATATGTTTCTCGAATATGCAACATAACTCAAATACGGTTAATTCAATAGGTTTAAAATTTGTAGCATATTAACGTTTTGCCCCGTCGCATAGCAACGTCTGTAGAAATTATATTTGATTCAAATTTAAGCAACAATATCTTCTAAAGTATGTCAAATACATAGAGCTATGAATGAGATGTCGTTTTATAGAACAACTCAAAAACTTTTAATGAAAGACAAAAAAAAAAATACCTTAAGAATATTTTAATTATTTTTTCAAAGGGATACGGAATGTAGTTGCTATATGGGGAGTTATAGATCAATTAAACCTAAAGCCTGTCGCACACTGCAAGCGTATTTAAGCGAATTTTGACCGGACGTATACGCGCTACTACGCTTTACCTATCCAAACCCTGTAAATATAATGAAGGCTCGCACACTGCAAGCGACAAATCCGTCCGAATACTCTCACACTGGAAGCGTATATCTACTAATTTGAACCAAACAAATATACTGGAAGTTATATGAAAGAGAATGCAATAATCTCTTTCATAACAGTAGTGTATCGATAAAAATTAAAACAAAAGTTTTCTCTCATGATAAATTATGTTAGTGCAAAACAACTCCAATACACCCTACAGTACACAAGTTTAACTTGGCGTACTGTCGTATCGGTACGTGATATGTATGTATTGTGACACAACAATGAGCTCTGAGATTTACGCCCGAATTCGCCGCTGCATAAATACGCTTGCGGTGTGCGACATGCCTAATTCGCACACTAAATTTATGAATCACTTCAATATCTTACACTCTGTATATAAGAAATGGTTTTAGGAAAGTGAGATTTGTGCTTTTCGCCAACTTAAATAAAACATCATATTTTCGTGACGCGACAACGCATAATATTGGTTTCAAAGAAAAGTTGTTAAGATAAAATTTGTTCTAAATTCTGTTCTTTTTAAGGTCTAAGCTAAAGCTCTAGAAGCAGCCAATGACGAGATGTTTAAAAGAAACTAAGAAATACTAGAAAAATCTAATTCCCGACAACATTAAATACATTTTTAATAATTTACACAATAAATGTAGGTTTTTGAACATAATCTATAGTTGTAAAATGAACCATTTAAAGTACTTGCTGTCTTTTTAGTCGATAAATCATAGAGAAATATGAGCTAAGTGAGCCAGCTCTTAAAGAGTCGCCAGACTTAAGTGATCGACTCGGGGTTAAGTGCCAGTCAGGGTGGCCGAGGTTGCAGTTGAAGACGAAGACGCCTAGGTCCTAGACGATGGTTTAGCAATACTGTTGAATGAAACACAAGACAAAATGTAAAAACAATTAGATCATTGTCGTATTGTCAAGGGTCGTATGAGAAATTGCAGCTAAAACAAGAATTTTATATTATATTCATGAAATATTTAATTCTGCGTAAGTTAATATAAATGCATAATAAAGTCTAAGTATAATATAGTACGAGGCATGTAATTTAAGTAAGTACCGTTTTGCATTTACGCCTTTGCAGCGCTACGGTCGGCGTTCCGCGCATGCGCGCTGGTTACCTACATCTCTTGTCTACGCACTGACGCCATTACAGTCTGATTCTTCATTGTATACGTTGTTTACTGAGTGTTTAAGATGCCTCCGACAATCGTGAGTCCCGCCGATTGTGAAGTACGGGCTGTTATACGATTTCTTAGTGCTAAAGGCGTAAAACCGATCGATATTCATCGTGAGATCTGTGAAGTTTACGGACAAAACATTATGAGTGATGGAATGGTAAGGAAATGGGTGAGAGCATTTAAAGATGGCCGCACAAATGTGCATGATGAAGAACGGAGTGGGCGTCCTTGGGTCTTTAATGAAGATTGTGTGCAGAAAGTGGAAGAAAAGGTGAGAGAAAACAGACGCTTTACAATTTCATCAATGTGCGACTGGTTTCCTCAATATTCTCGTAGTGTTGTGATACAGTGGTTAACAAGTCAGGCGGCAGAATTTTATGAGGAGGGTATTCAAAAACTGGTGCCACGTTATGACAAGTGTCTCAATATTCACGGAAATTATGTAGAAAAGTAGATTAAGGTACAGGCTTTCATGTAAAAATAAAATTATTGCGATATCTTTGCACGTCTTTTTTTAATTCCAAAACGGTACTTACTTAAAAAATGCGCCTCGTATATTACAGTATATCTATATACATAAAAAAGTATATTGTAATTGTAATAAGACTGAAAAATTGAATTAAAAAGATGGACTTTTTAATTTCTATTTTATTTTCTATAATACTACGACTAAGTACCTTATTCTGTAATTTTTCAAAAAATCGACCTATTTTTTCAGCGGTGGAAATGTATTTAAAATATCTAAAGTGGTATTCTGTATGCAAAATTTTCCATCGCCCTTATAATATACAGCGGTGAAAAAGTATAGTGACGTATTTTAAGACGTCATCAATTTTAAAAATATTCGACCAATTACGGCATTCAGAATATTCAGATATTTAAAAATTCAAACACTTGACAAGTACGAATACATGTCAATTGTTCAAGTCAATTGACAAGCAACATAACCTCACTTTCTGATATATTTATATTTGTATATTCATTTGACTATACATATACTGTGTATTTGTGTGTATTCAAAAATTTGTACTGAAATTCAAATTATAAATCGAATTGTTTGGCAGTTCTAAAAGAGAGATGCAGAGATGGAAAATTTTAAAGTCACCGCTAAAGCCGACCTTCGATTTTTTTCCAGCTACAAAAATAAAATCGATGGAAATTTCTTGCAGAATACCAAATAAAAAATCATCGTTTTTGTGACGTCATTTTACAGCGATGAAATTTTTTCACCGATGGAATTACTTTACAGAATAAGGTCCTATGTATAGATATACTTATCTAGTAGCTTACATTTCAATAATTACACGGTGTGGTAGATTGTTCCAATGAACAATTCTACATGATTAGGTCCGAGGGTTTAGTCCTGTGAAGTCTTCGAATATCATTACTATCAAGCAACATTTGCGTCACGGCGATGTTTTCGTGGTTACGAAGTCTCAACTCATGCTTTGCTGCTATAGTTTTGATTTCTCCTCCGACTGTGTTAATCTTCAGGTCTCTATATATGCCGTCATTGCAGATATACCACTTTTATTCTTAATATTCGATTTCTTAGTGCAACCCCAGAGTTGCACTCCATACGTCCACACTGGCTTTAGCACTTGTTTATATATAAGCAGCTTGTTTTCAATGTTTAGTTCAGAGCGTCGCCCAATTAGCCAATACATATTCCTGTATTTTATATTTAATTAACTGAAATAACTTCTATAAATAATCATGCGGTAAACTCTCTTAAATAAAACTACAATCTTTCAAAAATATTCAACGGTGTCGCTTTTATAGCGATTTCAAAAAGAAACCACCAAATGGCCCACAACGTTTAGATTTATTTTTGCTTGTAACTCTTTTGTTATAAAAATTACAAAATTACAAAGTTGTAAATAAAAGTTGTAGATAATATTATTATCTACAAAAAAGCTCTTCACACAATTTCTCTAGGAGATACGGTTTTGAAGGTAAACAGAGAAAACGATTTCGCCCTTATTTTCAAGATGGCTGTCGAATGGAAGCAATTCCTATCCCCAGTCTATGCTCAGACTAACCTAAAACAAACAGAATTACAACACTGTCAAAGATAAATGCCGTACAAATAGTTCACAAATTCACCACTAATTGTGAATTACCTCACTGAATACGTATTTTTCTTATATGAAACATCTTTCTGACGTAAACTAATAAATCTAAAACCAATTTAGCATTACTTAAGATAGCTAATTATACAAAATCACTCAAATTATTAATAATATTCTTCTTCTATCAATAAATAATAAATTTATAGGCGATTTTCTAGTGGCTCCATCTGTCCGTGCAAATTTATAACATTCATATCAAATTATAATGCATTTAAATCACTAAAGTGGATTAATTACGACTTCTAATTCGAAACATACAAGTGGCTAGCTGTTTTTGAAGTGGCTAGTGTCTTAAGATGTTCAATTAGTGTGTTATGCAACTGAACGCGTCCAAATTCAGCTCTTAGTAAGTTATGAAATTAATAAGTCAACCTCTTAAGGAAGAGATTAGAGATTTGCGTACTTTGAGGAGGATATAGTGTTGTACAAGTTTTGTAAAAACATCACGCAGAAAGTAAACCGTTATATAGAGGAAAACAGGCCGTAGTTTATGTATTAATGGTTCTGTACATAAGTGGGTTAAAGGAAAGGTTCAAAGTAACGCTCTTAAGGAGGTACAGGACGTTAACGTAAATGATGAAAACGTCGTGAAATTTGGAGGGACAATACAAATAGTTAAAATACATGCTGTCTCAAAATTTTAGAGACCTAGGGTTCATAGTTTTCTTTTTATACATGATTAAAAATATTCATTTTCCATACAAATCATAATTTTTAGCTCAATTTCACCACATAATATAACTTTTAACTATTAATAAATGGTGACACGGCTTTCAAAAACTAGGTGTATATAAAAGAATCTTTTCTGTAACTATTGCAAAAAGAAAATTATCAAAAGGATACCTATATACGAAAATATTTAAATAAAACCAGTAAGAAACAGTAAATGTAGGTTATGAGCTGGCAACGTTGCAAATGCCAATTTGAGCGGGAAATTCAAAATCGGAATAAATGTTATATAAAATATAAAAATTTATTGGTCAAAAAACCAAATCACGTATGCGTCAACACACGTAAGTTTGAGCGTTGCAAAATTTATTATTCCTTTTTCAAAATATTTAATTTGTATTTAAATTGAATTAATATAAATTTGATATTAATTATAGGTAATTTTTAATTTATTAAACTATTATATGCATAAAAAATCATTTTAACTAGCAAAAAGCAGTTTATTAGGGAATTGAAAAATTCATTTTCAAAGATATAGTCCCAATATTTGCTCGTCCCTCATGTACTTCGTATTTGCATTTCGTATTACCGAGAGATAAACTTTTTGCATTGACGGTATGTCCTGTACCTCCTTAATAAGTGCCAAGATCTGGTAACGCTTTGCATGTGAACATGCTTGCGATTTCTAACCTAACTTTAAGTAAAAGTGTTCCTAATTTTAATATAGTAAAGTTTTTACCATTTTCACTTAAGGTGAAACGATACTTGGCCATTTATTCTAGCGAAATATAGATGGCGATATTATACAGCAGGTTTCATGTTATCAAAAAAACCATGTTTTTTATGTTTAAATCGTTTTATGTAAGTAACTATAAACGTGAATCAAAATCTAAAGCTGCAATTAGTTAGATGAATAACGTATCTACATTTTAAGCTTTCTTCCACTGACTTTTAATGAGTTGGAACCGCAAAAATAAGTTTTGAAAATGAATATTGCTATATTTTCTAGTTAAATTCCTATTTTTATGCTCAACCAAAAAGCCATGTTTTTTTATGTTTAAATCGTTTTATGTAAGTAACTCTAAACGCGAATCAAAATCTAAAGCTGCAATTAGTTAGATGAATAACGTATCTACATTTTAAGCTTTCTTCCACTGACTTTTAATGAGTTGGAACCGCAAAAATAAGTTTTGAAAATGAATATTGCTATATTTTCTAGTTAAATTCCTATTTTTATGCTCAACCAAAAAGCCATGTTTTTTTATGTTTAAATCGTTTTATGTAAGTAACTCTAAACGCGAATCAAAATCTAAAGCTGCAATTAGTTAGATGAATAACGTATCCACATTTTAAGCATTCTCTCACTGACTTTTAATGAGTTGCAACTGCATTAATTCCTAATTTCCCACCTGTTTTCTTTCACTTTACAATATCCATTTATGCCAGGACTTTATCCAATTGCTTTTGCACCACTTGCGTTCCCATCTAGAAGTTTCATGGCAGTTCTATTTCGGTTCATTCCTTGTACATAACCTTTGGATTAACTTTCTTCTAATTTGTTCTTATATTCTTCCGATCTCTTTCCTCAAACTTGTAAGTTTCCGATCAATATAGTACCACTGGTTTTCTAGAACTTGGTTTATCAGGATTTTTAGTTTGCAATCTCATTCTAAGTTCTACAGATCGAAGTAAGTTCAATAATGCGTAATAACATTTATATCCGGCTGTAATTCTTGCTTAAATTTCAAGCTCCATATCTTCCAAATCAGATAAAGATGCCCCCAGATATCTAAACACATTCCTCCACCAATTAGACTAATAAAATATAATAGTCTTTAAACTTTTAAACTTTTTAATAAGGTAATTTTAAACGAATTTTTATTTCTTTTTCATTTTCACTAATTGATTAAATAAAATCGTTTTTCATTGGTTTAAAATAAAGTATAGTTGTGATTGGCTGGCTGAATTACATTCGCTTCTAAAAATCAGAGCTCGATTCTGGGATATCTAGCAAATGAATAAAGAAAGCGTCATTCCCACTCACTGTTTTGATATTTAATTTACGTTTTTATTTAATATTTTGAGTTTAGTTAATTTAGTTGGTGCGCATGCGTTGTTAGCAATATAAATTTTGACAGTTCGACAGTTGGACAAAATTGAATGTGAAATAATTAAAATTGCTGTTTTTAATAACAATTAGTAATAGAAATTGTTTTTATTTCTTTATTTTTGACAAACTGACATTGATCTTCTGTTAAAAGTAAATCCTACTGCATTTTAACAGATTGTCACATTTTGGAGGTTATAATATAATATAGCTTTTTTAATTTAGGACATTGGACCTTATAAGATTCTAAAAAATAAAGAACACGTAAATTAAATTCTAAAAATGCAGGGAATGCCTACGCATATCGCATATCACCTATAAAACAATTTTAAAGCAGTTAATGAGAATGATACTTCACAAATTTTAAAAATAATAGTGTCAATTCGAGCCCTAAATAGTTCGATTTTATTGGTCGTATAGTATATATTTAAAGACCTCCAATCTTCCTTTTTTATTCAAGGTGCTATTTTCCCTTATTTTATTTAATCTAACCTTATATACTTGTCCCTAATTTACTGTGTATCACCCCTTCTGTAAGCTCTTGCTTCCTAATACGTTCCTCCTACCCCCTCTCACCCCCCACACTTACATGCAGCCCTAAGGAGCAGCTCAATAGAACGTCATGTTCGTCTTTATACACGGGCCTCTTGATTTCGCTGTTGAAAAGAAAATTATTCTTAACTACCGGCTTTCTCTAAGAAATCGTAGAGCTTATTCACTTTGAATAGAATGGTTACATTTTCTAAAATGGCCCTTTCTTTAGGGGTCGTTTTTTAATATTTGATTGAAATATTGGTTAATAAATGTACATTAGCGTGTCTATTTTATTAAATATATAAATGTTGACGGAGATATGGCAATTAAACATTTGAATTGTAGTTTTAGCGCTAGAAATGTAGGCCACATTTATGACGTAACATGTCTGTACTATTAAAGGTAGGTCAGTTATTTTTTCTAAGGATAAGAGGTCTCTGTTGAATATGATATCTCTTTTACGCTCTGTTGTATAAAAGAGATAGCAACTTAGCGGACGGGACGTCACATGTCATGGAATGTTCTACAACGTTGAATCCCTTTAACAATTAAAGGGAGAAAATGACTTTTTTAATTGTTAATAAACCCTAACATATAAGGAGTTATTAGAAAATAATTGTATACATTTGAGGTTCTAGTAACCCACTTTATCAATATATAGTACGTACTATATATTGGATTAATTTAATAAAATATAAATAAAATTCTTGCATAAAGTTATTGTTTTTTTTCATTATAAATTTGTTTTCTAATAAAAATCAATTTTATTTTTCAAAATAAATACTCAGTTTAAACTTCCCGCTTAATTTTAATGTAATATTGACCTGACCAATCACAGCAGGGCATAAATTATAATTTATAACTCCGGTCATAAATCATAAACCGAAGTCGCTTTTATTCAGCAGTGAACCGTCGTTGCGATGTCTGTAGCTCATAAATAGTTTCCTATGAACGACTGAATAGAAAACGAACACGTTCCAGACAAAAAACTCATGATAAGTAATAGAAATGAAGTGGAATTGACTCCAAAATGTTTACTGGGACATTAGTTAGGCCTATTTTAGTTTTTCCGTGAGTTTTAGATAAAACTTGATGGGATAGACAACTGAGCTGTTACTAGTAAGTGACGTCTCACATATACACACACCCTTATGCATCTCTGTTGTATAAAAGAGATGGCAAATTAGCGGAGTTTTATTTTTGTTCATAACTTTTTTGTTATAAAAGTTACAACAAAAAGTAATTAATAAAAGTTGTAGATAATGTTGTTATCTACAAAAAAGTATAGGACATAAATTTTGTAGAGATTATAGTTTTCAAGACAAACCAAGTAAACACTTTTATTTTTAAGATAGCGGAAATGCAAAAATTGAATTTTGGAGAAAGTTTATATTTTGTACATAGGTTAACTTAGGTATCTAATTTACAAATCAAAGAAAAAAATTACAAATTTTGGAAAAATAAGTAAATCCAATAAAGCATAAATTATGAAAATGACAGAAGAAGACATCATAAGAGAATTAAAGGGATCAAAATTTATCCGATTTCTTTCATCTGCACTTAAAAAATTCAACTTAAAGAAATGACTTTAAAAATTCATCGAATTAGAAAGCTAATCTATCTTACACTATACTCTAAGACGCACATAATCTTTAAATCGAATAAGCAGCTATTTCAACAATTCCTCCCTAAACTCCTCGACATTTTGAATCATTCAGGGGTTAGAATCAAACGTTCAAGAGTCGGTATAGTAGTTACCTACAATATAATACATATTACCCTCTTTCTATGTATATAAAGCCAGCGTACTGTTCACTGAGAAACACCCTCTTCCCCTAACCCCCAACCCTCCTAGAGACATCTTTTTAGTACCTCTTCTTCTTCTTCTTTAAACATAGAGAAGAACTTATTACGCTTCTAAAAACCAAGCGAGAAAAAAGTTTTCTTTAAATTGCTTTGATTGGAAATAGTGGAGGAAAGAAATTTATTTTTGGTTTTTTAATTTATATTTATATCGCCGTATACTTCGATACATATTTGTTCGGGAAAGTTTGTCAGAAATGGCCAAATTTGTAGAAGAAGAGTTCGTGAATTTTATCTGGGCATTGAGGGATAGTTGTGAGCGAATTTAAGGCCAGATCTGGCCCCGTGTGACTGTTATATTATGTAGTATTCGTATTTATTAATTTAACATATGTGCCGTTAGGCATTACATTCTTCCGCCTTAAATTCACCGACGACATTTCATTTTATTACATAAACCATTTTAGATCTTTCTTAAAACTACATATCAAGGTGCATCTGCTTTGTCATTTATTTCTCTTCGTTTACTGTTAAGAAAAATATAGACATTTACAAAGTGCTACCTCATTCAAATACTGTAACTTGCCATAAGAACATAATTTAATTTCAAAATCAGTAACGCAGTAGTCAGTACGAGACATCGAAGTAAACTTATAAATAGTTGATTTATTTCCCTTTATCAATAAAGTACTTGTGAGAGAACTTAATAGAGGATTTACGGAAAGGAGATAAGGACAAGAGGTGGATGACGGAGATAGAGACAATAATAAAATAGTAAAGGAAGAGAGTCAAGAAGAAATAGTAAAGTATGAGAGTCAAGAGGAAATAGTAAAGATAGAGTGTTTATGCCTGTAATAGACATAAGTGGAGAAGTGAAAACGAAGAGAGAAGGCAGGAAGGATAGTGAAAAGATAATAGAGGGTTTGT
This sequence comes from Panorpa germanica, assembly GCA_963678705.1. NCBI lineage: Eukaryota > Metazoa > Arthropoda > Insecta > Mecoptera > Panorpidae > Panorpa > Panorpa germanica. The sequence goes on from OY783206.1 coordinate 21,988,203, forward strand.
CGAGAGGAGACAAGGAAGGCAAGAGGTGATAGATGAAGATACAGGCAATAAGGAATGAGAAGCGGGAAACGGTGTGAATAAAGGAGGAATAGGGGACATGAAGAGAGAGGATCAAGAAAAGAAGAAACAGAAAGTACTATTCGAAGTAGTAATAGTCTAGAATAGTTTAAGTTTAGTTTTAACTTTGAATATATATGAAATGCATTAAGAAATATAATAATGTAGATTGTAAATTCGAAAGGCGCACAATTAATATGATAAAGAAAAAAAAAAGTACTTATGAATGTAATGTAGTTTGGTGTTATTATTTTCCGACGCATTATCGCAATTATACAGTCTACTGCCAACGAATAATTTTGGTTTAACATTAAATTGTTGGATCAGAATTTTGCACTTCCATTTTTGTCCTTAGGAACTGGATAATTGCTTCCACTTACTCATTACCTTCATTCACCCATCTTATTCCCTCCTTTCTCCCATGTAAAATCGCCACCACGTCTACTCCACTTTCCGACTTGTCCCTACAACTACTCTTTATGTGGTCTAATTCTCCCACTTCCTTGCCACACATCCTACATTGCTTCTCTCCCTCTGCACCTCAGTGTCTACTGCCCCTTTCCTCATTCCTTACTCTAAACCTCGCGATCACTTTCTTTTCTTTACCTCTAAGTTTTTCTAAATATTGCGGTATTCCTTTTGACCATGACTGGCGCTATCTGGTATTGTACTGTGGTTCATCTACCCATTCTCTTCATCATATCCTATTTTTGTACCTCCATATCTCTCTGTGACTTTTATATGTTCCCGACACTAAAATTGCTCAGCTTCTGAGTACCTACTTTGACTATATTAAAGCCATGAAGCAAAAATCGCTAAGCACTAACAAAGTGAACTGATTCAACCATATGCTGTAGGCTAATAGAGTAAGACCTACCAGGCCCGGATTTGAGGGAGGGCAGGCGGGGCTATTGACCCGGGGCCTCTACAATAGAGATAAAAGCAATCAATATTTGAAAAACTTGACGGAAAAAAATTGGAAAATAATTAGGGGGCTACGCTCTTTCGTTGCCCCAGGGCCTCTACACCTCTAAATCCGGCCCTGAGACCTACTCTCCATGCAGCGTCACTTCATATGCATGTTTTTGTCATTTACTGCTTGCTGTACGCTTACTTGTAGCTTGCATTTAGGTACTTAAAGGTACTTTGAAACCTCACTCACCTCCGCGAAAGTATAAAGGCTATATATATGTTACAGAACGCCCTTAAGTGTGCCCTAACTTCTGCCTAAATTTTATATATGTTGCTTAGGGTTTCTATTTCATGACATAGTATTTAAATTATTAGAAATAAATTATAAATTTATCAACAAACACACCTCGCATAGATCCGTCGAACTGTGAACAGATATATTATGGTTTGACGTTTGTTTTTTTGAGGTTATATCTCAAATTTTAAAAGTGGGGGAAAACTTAACCTTAAAATAATTATTTCCGTCCGGTATCGACCACATTTAGTTGTTTAAATAAATAAACAAATAAACATTGAGATATAAATTGGATCTGGAAGTGATTTAAAGAAAATCGTCGCTTTGTTAAATGTTAAAATCATAAAATACTGTTTTAGAAAAATAACATTTTGTCTTGTCAAAAATTCTAAAGAAGAGCGTCACAGCGGACATGGTGGAACGGAATATCTTTAACAAGGTGTTCAGAAGCCCTGATCTCAGTCCTCTGGATTAGTTTCTGTGGGGTTATCTTAGAAGTAAGGTATACCAGAACAAACTGGGACTCCTGGGACACCCTGTATGAAAATGAAATGTATTCGGGAATATAATAATGTAGATTGTAAAACCAAAAGCACACAATTAATATCATAAATAATCCATTTATTTGATTATCTACAGTTTTTATTTTATTCAGCTCTCACACCTTGTACACTACTACGACTTATTAACAAATAATTGGACTTTTGATACCTGGTAGCCAACTTTATCAATATATTATTTTCATTATATTAATTGTGTGCCTTTCGGCTTTACAATCTACATTATTATATTTCTTAATGCATTTCATATAAATTCAAAGTTAAAACTAAACTTAGACTATTACTACTTCGAATAGTACTTTCTGTTTCTTCTTTTCTTGATCCTCTCTCTTCATGTCCCCTACTCCTCCTTTATTCACACCGTTTCCTGCTTCTCCTTCCTTATTGCCTGTATCTTCATCTATCACCTCTTGCCTTCCTTGTCTCCTCTTGACAAACCCTCTATTATCTTTTCACTATCCTTCCTGCCTTCTCTCTTCGTTTTCACTTCTCCACTTATGTCTATTACAGGCATAAACACTCTATCTTTACTATTTCCTCTTGACTCTCTTACTTTACTATTTCTTCTTGACTCTCTTCCTTTACTATTTTATTATTGTCTCTAGCTCCGTCATCCACCTCTTGTCCTTATCTCCTTTCCGTAAATCGTCTATTTTGCTGGACTGAAGGTTAACTGTTTACTTCCCCTCACTGCCTCTTTTAGTACTTCCTCTCTCTTCATGTTCTTTATGCAAACTTTATCAATATATACTACGGTTTTATAGAAATTAAAAGCTAATTCTTTTCGTGTAGGTTAATTTTAACAGTGTACCAAGGATACTACTTCTTGATAAGCTTTACCAGTGTACCAGATATACATATAAGCTTGCTTCGTTAGCGGGTATTGTAATGGTAGAGAATTTCAGATGGAGCTAGTGACGATTTGAAAGGGGGGCGTGTCTACATCATTGTCCAACGATACGGAAATTCTGGTATTATTCCATATTTAAATATTAACAAATGCAAAGTATGAGAAATATATAAACATACGTACTAGTATATAGAAACCCTCGCGAAACCAACGCGGTACTTATACAACGCGAAGAAATTGTTCGGTTTAAAGTATTAAGGTATTACAATTTAAATAAATTAAATTAAAGTATTACAATTAATTAAAAGTATTAATTAAAGTATTACAATTTAATTTTAGTTGCAATGTCCAAAAATGTGTTCTAGTTACAACTTGCTTGCGAAGGTACGGTGTTTATACTAGTTTATATCATAACCTCAAATTTGTGACAATCTGTCAAAATGCAGTTGAATTTATTTTGAAAAGAAGTTCAATTTCAATTTGTCAAAAATAAAATTGACTTGTATAAATTATAATTTAAAATCTACGCAAAGTCCTAATAGCAGAAATTGTGAAAAGATAAAGGATTTGTGCTATTAGGAAATAAGTGAAATGAAAACGTGCAGTCAAAAAACCAATCCTATTTTACTCAGATTTCAGAGACATATCACCTATAAAAACAAAATTATCAGAATCTTTTCATATGAATATTGCCGTCTCTTTCCAACATCATACATTTAAATGAAAATATAGTTGTTGTCTCTTACAATTGAACATATTTATTTTAGTAGAAATATCATAGAAAGAGAAACAAGATATATTTGTCTCTGTTACACTTGAATGGTTTATCTGCAACTTCATTCAATACTGGTACGAAAGAGAGGCCATTCCTGAGTTCAATCGAATCGTAAACTCTTCTTCTTTTCGTAAAAATCACTCGATTTACTTAAAAGTGCTATTTCTGAAAATTTTACGAAAATTTAAGAGCAGAGAAATCGATCAAAAAGGTGAATATTTGCACGTCGACTATTTAGCTTGCGAATGTACGATCGAACAGTAAATTTTAGTGATTTTTATTAGTTATCACTGTTTCAGGCAAGAGTATTTAGTAAAATTTGTGTTGCTTGTTTTATTTTTCTAGAAATGTCAAAAAAATAGATATCTGTTGAAGTTAACCTAAAATTTTTCTATTACTTTTTATTACGCATTATATTAATTTAATAAAAATGACATCTCTAAGAAGTATGGCTTTAAATAATTTACCTATGCTTGAAGAAACGAAGTTAAATTATATGGAAAATGAAATACAGTTAAGGAAATAGAACCATTTGAATCAGAAACTAGACGTAGCCAAAACATTTAATTAATAGATCTTATTTATAATAGAATATACTGCTTATTTATTAATAACATTAGAAATAGTATATTGTGTTTATTCTTAAGTATACTTATTAAAATAAGTTCTGTTTTTTTAATCTATCATTATTTAACAAATATAATGTATTCTAATATTCTATTAATGCATATAATTTTTAAAATCCAATTGTTAAATGATTAAAAGTTCTATAAAATTAATAAATAGGAGAATGTATACATTATTATGCAAACTCTGTATTCAATATTAAATTTGTACTATACTAAGATAAATATGCTTCTTTTAAAATCCAGAAAAACAGTAGAAATAATAGTTTAACCAGATAATGATATCCAACTTACAAAAAATATTTAAATTAATTTAAATTTCCCGCATTTTGCTAGTCTACAAAACGTTCTACACAATATATTCGAATGGAAAATACGATGCTAATTCATTTAGCCGATATCATATTTAACGGGCAACGCCTGCTTATATTCTAAAACATCTTCCAAAATCAACTGTCAATCAAATTCTATGATTGTGTGGATTGCGTTACGCTGAGCGTTCGTTTTAACTAAGAAGTTCTAAATTTAGAAGGTCGTAATTCATTTCAGCTAAACACAGTTCTTGGGAATACTAGATATATGTAGAATGTATATTATTCTAGGCTAAATCATTTAAATGATTTTAGTGTCTTTTAAAAGCGAGTAGGTAGTGTATATATTTCATTTACTGGTGTGTTCGATACAGCAGTACCGTTGTAAAAATGGCAGAAGAACGTAATTATATATTCTGTAATATAAGGTTCAAATCTTTGCTAATTTAAAGAGATTGTCACTTGAAGTTTTAGCAATGGGATTGTGTTCTATGTCTTAATTTTTATAAAAGTGTACTATATATTGATAAAGTGGGTTACTAGAACATAGTGGCGTAGCGTGCGTTAGACAGGCCCTGTATCAAAATTTATTACGGGGCCCAAATAATGGGTAAAGATTTTTCACAAAAGGAACAAAGACACTCGCATTGAATTAAAATAATTATATATTGATTATACGTTCTTACTTACAATTAATACCCCTAGGAACTACACAGCAAACATTTTGGAGTCACTTTGACATCATATTGAAGATGCGTCATGATTTTTTTGTCATGAAAGAGTTCATTTATAGTTCAGTTTCTCACATTTTTTCATATAAAATGTCTACTTTATCGGCTACAAATGGCGAAATTACTCCATCTGTCGGAATACAAATGAAGATAAAGTTGATGCGAACTATAATTGAAGTGAAATAGTGATAGAAACGTCACTAAATAGGGCACTTCACCAAATTGTTTACTGGGTAAGCTAGCCAAACAATTCAAATCAAATATACACTTGCCTTTGTTCGACGAACTTATTTATTAAATCATTCATATTTAAAGACAATTTCAGTTTTTCTAAATTTTCAATCTCTATAGACAATAGTGACAAGTCTGAGTTATCTTCTTTTTTTTATTTCTGAAAACAGTTCTTACTCACCACTCTTTTGCTAGATCTGAGGACTCCTTCAGTAAACCATGGAATGAATTTTGATTTCTTATTTCGTTCAGTCAATTCAAAAGATTACTTAGTAAAATGCTAGCTTTCTGTAAGTCATCAATTTCATGCTGTAATGCTTTAGAAACAGGATTATTGATTTCAAATAATGAAGAAAAAAAAGACGAATTTGCTTACACACGTTTGGGGCCCCGTATCATTGATACGGCGGTAGCTACGCCACTGCTAGAATTGGTCACTTTAATTATTAAAGAGATTCAACGTTATAGAACATTCCAAGACATGTGACGTCACGTCCGCTAAGTTGTTATCTCTTTTATACAACAGAGCGTAAAAGAGATACCCTTAATAGTACAGTTTTATAGAAATTACGATATAGGACACAAGCCCATTGAGGAGAAAAGTTGATTTTTTTAATTGTTAATATCTCTTAATATATAAGGAGCTATTAAAAATATATAGTTTTGGTAGACAACTTTATCAATATCACATGATCAAGTTCGTGCGGTGTGCTCTCGTGCAGTGTTGATGCCATCATCCGCACTAGAGGCAGCTTAATCGCACAGTGACATGTTCCTCATGAAATTTAATGTATTTTTGACATTGTCGTAAAATAATAAACTAAAACGATTCATAATTAACGAAATTACAGCATTATTAATTAGTAACACTTCAAGTGACGTATTTCATAAAATTAATAAATCTTTTTTCATTTTCTTTTCCGGTGCTGATCTCAATTCAACGCTTTTATATAAAGAGGAGAGGGTTAGATGTTGAGGAGGTGGTGAGAGAGGGGAGGAGAGGAGTGAGAGACGTTCGTAGCTCTTCTGAACACATGTTCTAAACGCACTAAACGTCAAACGTACATCAGTTAATGTACACATTGAATAAACCGACTTGTTATTCTTAACAAAAGTATATTAACTCTTTAATGAACCATTACTGACTTTATGGACGGAAGAAGGAGTGGGGAGGAGAGGGGGAGAGGTGTACGGAGTGTATGGTGTAAGGATGGTGAGAAGGGAGAGGGAAGGGAATCACAGGCAAGCAGGTTATGGGCTGCAGAGACGTTTGTTTACATTGGATGATGATATTTTGGTTTCGAATAACTATTTGATGGAAACGATTGCACCAAAAATCTTTATTCATATGAATAGATAATATTACACTATAAATTTAAAAAAAAAGGCAATTACTAAATGTATATAAACATTCAATGGGCTTGTGTCCTCATTTTTTAGTGGTCGATTTTTCAATTGTTGGTTGAAATTGATGTTAATAAATTTGTATTGGCGTGTCTGAGATTATAATGCATACTAGAGTTTACCCCCGTCGCAAGCGACGACTGTCTTTTGTGTGTGACTTTAATTTCATATCTAATTTATGTTCCATTTTTAAATTAAAATATTTTATATAAATTTTGCATGTAAAAACAAATAATTTTTCATATGAACTGACTAAAAAAATATATTCTTTTTAACAAATTAAAAAGGATTTTCAATTTATGAGTTTTTTGCCAACTTTTTTTCAAAATTTGGGATTTTCTTTTAAAGGTTAGCCTATATACAAAGTTTCAACTTTCTAGCACAATTTTTACTTTCGGCAAAAATTGACCCCGTACCCCTAATTGGCCCCTAATAAAATTCTTGAATTTTGATTTTTTTTTTTGATAACATTATTAAATAATCCAAAATTTGAGTCTTCTTCAAAGTTTCCTACCGGGTCCCCTAATTTTTTCAACGCCTCAATTTCCAATTTTTCAATTTCTAATTTTCAAATAATGTTACCATTAAACACCGTATTACACATGCTAAATTTCAACTTTCTATCTTTTACGAATTATAAAGTTATAAAGCAAAAAGTAAATGTTTTTTTTAGTTTTTCCAAAATTACGGGTTTTCAGGAAATTCAGGGGAAAATCCGAGGAGGCCAAAAGTCTTAGAATTTTTTCTCTACGAAATAGACAATTTTCATATAGTTATATTAATTCATATAGTATTATTTATAAATAAATAAACTTTCAGTTGGAACAATATAATATAGGATAGGAAATGCGAATAATGAATAATACAACAGGTGTTGAAAAAGATTGCAAACTTAAATGTCAAATACTACTTACAGCTTGAACAACACAAAAACATTTGATATTAAAAAAGTGATAAACAACTATTTATTTTATCAAGTTGTAGAACGTTAAAAATCCTTTAAAATGATGTATGATAAGTTTAGATACTATAATGGGTTTAAGAAATACGAGCAAAATTGTAAGAGCTGTTGAATGTTAGTGACGTGCTTTACTTTACAGCGGTGTAGCTCAATATCTATCAGACATACAAAAAAAAGGTTGTATACACAAATTGTAGGAAATTGAGTCCTCTATCAGATTGATAATAACTATTTTTATCGTAGGACGCACTGGTAAGGAGATACTGTAAGAAAACTGTTTTTAATCGCCATATATTCAAGAAGGATACCTAATTCTTTAAGGCTGGTATAAAAAATATTCCATCGTCTTTTTTGTGCATACGGTCTTATTTTAATACAATTAAAATTTTAAGTTTAAATCGTATTTCCGCTGTAGAAAGTAAATATTTATATGAAACAACTTCATTTTTAACCTAATAACAAACGTAATGTGGCCGTGTCCCTCTGTCCTCCCAACTCTCCTGATTGTAGCTGTAGCTGGGACGTAGCAGCAGCGATGTGGGAAGGATCTTGGCGTAAGTCATTAAACACAAATTGAATAGATCTGATTGTGCAAGGAAAAACATCGTATAAAAACGTCGCAAAAATAACTCAACTTAGAAATCTGTTATTGGATGGACAGTGGTTCTCAAATGTTCTGTTTCATAAATGGCAAATATTCAACTCTTGAAAATTCGAGTAAACTTTTGGCAGATTCGTTTAAATAAAATAAAAGTTAGGTTATTACAGTGACTTGTTTACTATAACGTCGGTGAAGTAAGCAGCCAATTCGATAGCAGTCGATTCGGACTAGTGTGTAAATCAAAACTAATTCGGTGTTAAATCGAACTTTAAAATACATGGGTAATCGGAACATTTAAGCAAATATTTAAGTGATAATAGACTGTAGAAGTATTAAGTAACTTAAATATTATTATATAATATATAAATTCACCAATTAGTGTCTTATATTGCTGTTTTAATACAGGAAAATAAAACTCAAACAAACATCTAAAACCTCATTATTTAATGAAGTTATTTTTTTATAAATAGTTTAACTAATATGTCTTTTAGATAATTACAAAATTTCAGCCGTGACTTATTCTTATTTTCTTCAAAAATTGCAATTTAGTGAAACCATGTACAATGACAGTTCGGTTCCATATCTGTGCGGCAACTCATAAGAAGCTTAAAAATCTAAAAAACTTTATTATTTAATGGAATTATTTTTTTATAAATAGTTTATGGTTTCACTAAATTGCAATTTTTGAAGAAAATAAGAATAAGTCATGGCTGAATTTTTATAATTACCTAAGAGACATATTAGTTAACCTATTTATAAAAAAACAATATCATTAAATAATGAGGTTTTAGATGTTCGTTTGAGTTTTATTTTCCTGTATTAAAACAGCAATATAAGACACTAATTGGTGAATTTATATATTATATAATAATATTTAAGTTGCTTAATACACTTCTACAGTCTATTATCACTTAAATATTTGCTTAAATGTTCCGGTTAGCCATGTAATTTAAAGTTCGATTTAACACCGAATTAGTTTTGATTTACACACTAGTCCGAATCGACTGCTATCGAATCGGCTGCGTACTTCACCGACGTTTTACTATAACATAAATCCTTGACAAAAATTGTTAATTATGGGTAATAAACGTTCTGATACGTTCACACTGAGCATGGTAGGTTATGTTTTAATGTCATAGTCGTCAGCGCAGTTTGATCTGTTCTATTTACTGGTAGTAAATCGAAAATGCACATCTTCGTGTATGATTTCCAAATGTTTACCGAATAAGCACGAACTTTGTGTTTACACTTTTACGCACTTTAATAAACCTTTTTTTTTATTTATCTTTCAGGATCAGTAAGATGGCACTTTAAACAACCACAATGGGCTTGTGTCCTCATTTTTTAGTGGTCGATTTTTGAATTGTTGGTTGAAATTGATGTTAATAAATGTGTATTGGCGTGTCCATTTTATTAAATATTTAAATGTTGACGGAGATATAACAATTAAAAGTTTGAATTGTAGTTTTAGCGCTAGAAATGGTCGGCCATATTTGTATGACGTGAAATGCATTTTAACGTCAGTTATTTGTTGAGTAGGTCAGTGCTGTGGTAATGTTTTGTAGCTGTTGGTAGTCAAATAATCAAGTCAAGTCAAAGAATAATAAGTTGTTATTTTATTTAACCCTGTTACGGCAGACATAATATTGAAATTTTATTGTTCCTTGAAATAGCTGCAAATAATATTTGATATTTTGATATATAAATACAAACAGCAGAGATTTATATATTATTTAGAGCTGTAAGGTTGGCAGCGGTTGTAATGTCACATGCATTTGGAATGTGTATAACGTTGAATCCCTTTAATAATTAAAGAGATAAAATGTTTTTTTTAATTGTTAATATCTCTTAACATATAAGGAGTTATTAAAAAATAATTTAACATTTGAGGGTCTAGTAACCAACTTTATCAATATATAGTACACTTTTATAGAAATTAAGACATAGGACACAAGCCCATTCAACAGCAGATAAGAAAAAACTACCACGCTAATATCAACATTTATATTCTTTGGAATTGATGTAAACAAAAAATAGCCTCAATCTTCAAAATCGAACATTTTTACTGCTGTGAAGCAGATGTACATGTTGTTATTGTTTCAAATTGTATATAATTAAAAGAACGGACTATTTAAATTGAAATAAACTAACAATATAACCTTTGTTAAATTAGTATTCGATTTCTGAAACAATAAAACTATTTAATTAATTATTTAATTACTTTTATCTCAACTTAGGTAATGGAAGCCATCTATGTTCTATATTTCTATATTTCTATATTCTATTTCTATATTTCTATGTTTCTATAAGATAATTAATAATCTAATATTCACACCAACTCACACAGCCGGTAATAATGGTTACTTATAGTAATGCCAACTTAAGATCAGAAGAGATATATGAAGATATATTAAAGCAGTGTCTGGCAGTGTCATATATTTTAGGTTATGTTAGAAAAACATAAACAAAATGAATTCATCTACAAATAATAAAATAAATGAAATAAGATCATATTTTAAAACTAATAATAAAATACGTGAATATCAAGCACATTCCGCTAAAGTACATTCAGTTGGATGGAGTTGTGATGGAAGAAGGTTAGCTTCTGGTTCTTTTGATAAATCGGTATCGATATTTACATTAGATAAAGACAGATTGGTAAGTTAAATTATTTACTTATATATTTTACATACTTGTTTGTTATAACCTTGCATTGAGAATCTTGAAGATCTTTAAGAAATCATTCATATTAATTTGCTGATATATATATTTATTGTTTTCAGAATAAAGAGTACCTTTTTCGGGGCCATTCTGGCTCTGTAGATCAACTATGTTGGCATGCTAGTCAACCTGACTTACTAAGTACTGCTAGTGGTGACAAATCTGTCAGAATTTGGGATGCAAGGTTAGTAAAATATAAGTAATTTCTAAATTTTTATAACAAGAACAAATTCCTTCTTTTATTTCTGAAACTCAGCTTCATATTGTACCTAAATGGTCACAGCAAATCACTCAAAACGTTGATTAAGAGGTTCGTCTTATACTAATTAAAGCAGCTACGGTTTTGAATCTATCTTTATGTGGTATCCATAAAAGATTGTAGCTTTTTGGATTTCTCCAAAAGTTTATATATTAGTTAAAAGTAAAAGTTTTATTAATGTAATTAAATAATTTCAATAAAAGGTTGTTAGTGTTGTTTTTTATATAATGTTAGTGATGTTTAAAATGAGAAGGTATTTTACATTTTTTTCACAGAACACAAAGATGTGCCGCAAATATAAGCACAAAAGGTGAAAATATAAATATAACATGGTCTCCAGACGGAAATACAATTGCTGTAGGAAACAAAGAAGATCTGGTTACATTTATTGATACAAAAACGCATAAAATTATAGCTGAAGAACAATATAATTTTGAGGTAAACCTTATATATAAAATATGTCAAAGTATGTAAAAGATTGATTTAAAAATTGTTGTTTTTGTTTATAGGTCAATGAAATATCCTGGAACAACACCAGTGATTTGTTCTTTTTAACAAATGGACAAGGATGCATTCATATTATGAGCTATCCTAAGCTAGAATTGGTGCATGTTCTAAAAGCACATCCAGCTACTTGCATATGCATAGAATTTGATCCAACTGGGAAATATTTTGCGACTGGTAAATCATATAATGTTATTTTAATATTTATTTGAGTGTATCAACTTGCGATAGTTATTAAGGCTTAAAACAAGAAATACATTTGTAACACATAATTTATAATCTACAAATACGAGTATGGGTATTTAAAATATAGAGATTAAATTAGATTCATTGACAAAGTCAATCTGCTTATAGTCTTCAGGAAAATTACAGTTGTGTTTGTGTGTTGAGTACTTGTAGCATTGAAGAACAGTATGCTTTACTGTTAGTAGGCTATTTCTTTGTTATTTACAGATCGGTTGTAGTTCTCTTTTGAACTTTTAAATATTAAAATATTTAATTATCTCACAGTATTATAAAAAACAACTAATTTTGTATTGTAAATGGTTAATAGGATCAGCAGATGCTCTAGTTTCACTTTGGGATGCTGAGGAACTAGCTTGTTTACGTATGTTCTCAAGATTAGAATGGCCAGTGCGGACTATATCGTTTAGCCATGATGGAAAGTTATTAGCTTCCGCCAGTGAGGACCTTCTGATTGATATTGGACACACTGAGACAGGTATGGATTAGGTTTTCAGCGAAATAACTTGCAATTTTTAGGGTCTATGCATTGCTCATAACTAAGCTGAAGGGAAAAGTTGGTAGTCTTTTAAAAATGAATTCAAAATCTAAATTTTTCCGAGAATGCAAAAAAAATCCATCTTTTTTTAACTGATGATACAAAAATAAGTGTTAGTTTTATTATTTCTATGGCATTGGTTTATTCAGGATTCTTGCCTTAAAATATTAGATACTTCTTAGTTAATATTTAATATTAAAATTATTTCTGTGTTAAAAAGAACATGCAGTTCCAAAGATAAATTGTTCCTAATAAATGTAGTTTACAATCAAACTCATAGTCCAAGATCTCAGAGCCCACAGGTCTACGTCGTTTTAGCAAGCTAAATAGTGTAAAGCACGTTTGCGTACTTGCTAGCATAAAATAGGGGCACTTGTATAAGTTTCAGGTGCAAAGATACTCGTTCATCTGCGTGAAAGTATGATGGCTGGTTTTTATACATGTTTTATAGTACACTAGACTACATTGCAATATTTATTCTCACAATTTCAGCTTTGCTAATGCAACATAGTTCTGTGGGCTTTGGCATCTTAGTTTATCATAAAATGAACCATTATGAATATAAATTAGACTTCTGCACTAACAATGGCAACGCTTTTAACTGCATACCTCGACTATATGTCTCTACTCATCATACATTTATTTTATCTTTCCTTTTTTAATAAATATATACTTTTCAGGAGAAAAAGTTGCAGATATTCCAGTAGAAGCAGCTACATTTACAGTAGCTTGGCATCCTAAACAGTACCTGCTAGCCTACGCTTGTGACGATAAAGAAACAGGATACGACCGAAAACGTGACGCGGGAACTTTGAAAGTTTGGGGATTTTTTAATGATTCTAAACCATTAGAGAAATAAACTATTTTTCATTTAAAAACTGAAGCCAAAATGCATTTATTTGTATATTTTTTAAAGATTGAAGTATAACATATATCATATTGTCACTGATGTGTTTTATTTTAAGTGTAAAAGGTTTGAAAATAGGGTAAGGTGTAAATGTGTTTGTAATGGGCTTGTGTCCTCATTGTTGATTGAAATTGATGTTAATAAATGTGTATTGGTGTGTTTATTTTATTAAATATCTAAATATTGACGGAGATATAGCAATTAAAAGTTTGAATTGTAGTTTTAGCGCTAGAAAAAGACGGCCATATTTGTATGATGTGAAATGCATTTTAAAGTCAGTTATTTGTTGAGTAGGTCAGTGCTGTGGTAATGTTCTGTAGCTGTTGGTAGTCAAATAATCAAGTTAAGTCAAAGAATAATAAGTTTTTATTTTATTTAACCCTGCTAAGGCAGATATAATATTGGAATTTTATTATTCCTTGAAATAGCTGTAAATAATATTTGATATTTTGATATATAAATACATATAGCAGAGATTTATGAGCTGTGAGGTTGGTAATCTTACACAAGGATTGTGATGTCACATGCACTTGGAATGTATACAACGTTGAATCCCTTTAATAATTAAAGAGACAAAATGACTTTTTTAATTGTTAATATCTCCTGAAATATAAGGAGTTATTAAAAAATAATTGAACATTTGAGGTTCTAGTAACCCACTTAACAATATATAGTACACTTTTATAGAAATTAAGACATAGGACACAAGCCCATTCGATCTGACGTATAGGCATTTAACAAGATTCAACTTGCACGGTATGTGTCCACCTCCAGTGAGTGACACTGTAGACATGGCAAGATCGTGGTGCAGTCCTTCGTTTGTAATAAACCACGGTGCATCTACATCATGCGTAATGTCTTAGATTGGAATCTTTGTAAGGTCTCAATGTTTGAGTTAGCTGATGTATCCCCTAAGTCCATATTGTTTTAAGAGTACTCTGTTGTACAACAGAGATGGCAATCCTTTCAAATAATTTTGAAGAAGGGCCGGATATGCAAGTAACGTCAGGTGTTCTATATCATCTATATTTTATAAGTTTTTATTGCTTTAATAATTAAAGCCACTAAAATAACTATTTTAATTGTTAATTTCTTTTAAAATTAATTAATAAACAAAGTAATTGTACATTTGAGCTCGTGATGGTTATCTTTATCATTATATAGCACAGTTTTATAGAAATTAAGACAAGATTCATAAGCTCATTGTTTAATCTAGTAACAAAAAATAAAATATAGTTCATTAGCATCATTTCATACTTCAAAATTAAACAGTAGTTTAAATAATGGAACTTAAATTTAATTTAAATCATTTAATAAAAGATAAAAAATGAGTGCCAAGCGAGGGAATATCATTCTACAAATGATACTAATATTTATTTTACAGTTTCTTTCAGTTGTGTGCGACAAACCTCCAATACCGGTTGGTGCGGATGGACTAAACGATTCCCAATGCACCGAAGATGGCTTGTATCCTCATTTCACAGAAAGAATGTTTTGTTGCCCGAATAAAATAGAAAGAGTAAATGTGAAAGAAGATCTCAGTAAAAATCCTGGAGGAGAGAATTGCCATTGCCGCTGTTTAATGGATAAAACTCATCGTACGAGACAAATTGATAGTGAAGGAAGGGCACATTTTCACTGCAGGAGGGGATATGGAGAAGATTTTAGCAGGGTCCCAGGGAAAGATGATTATCCACCGATAAACCAAACGCACTCCAGGAGTTCCAGAATCACAACCAACTTAAAGATGTCATATGTATTAATACATGTTATTATCCAAATTAAATAAAATTTAGGTTTTTGGCAAATCTCTTTCTATAAAATGTAAAAAGTATTGTCAGGTGTACTGAAATGATGTTGCAAATGAATAAAAACTTATTTTAACAAAGTTTAGTTTCTCTGCAATAAAAAGAAAGTCTTAACATCTCAGACATAGTAGATATTTTCTTTATATATAAGCAATATGGACTTCAACGACCTTCGGGTCCTTCTTATCGCGATGTTCGCATTGACCTTTGTGGTAATGCGAACAGACGCACTAACTGGAACCTCTACCTTAGACAAAACTGAACCCCGGCAATGTAAGTATCTTAAGGATTCCTTCTTACAAAGTTGATCAGTTTTCGTTTCTGGTTTTAATTGTTGTTCTTTTTTGTTGCAGCCTCTCACTCAAATGAACAAACCTACGACCCGCTTGTCCGCCGCTCCTCTTATTATGACGACTCTATTACCACCCGCTTACCCGAATCTAAGCCCGCTAATGATTTACTATACGAAGACGATTCTGCTAATGACTTGCGAAATGATGACACATCTGAGTTTGGTAAATATTGGACCCGTTGTTTAAATAATTCGCTGTTAAATTCAGAAACCAGTTTTTAATATTTTTTTTTTGTTTATTTGTAGATGGCGAACCACCCTCCCGTAAGGAATCCGAGAAGAAGCGCATTCAGCACTCCAAAAGTGAGTACCGATTTAAGCATTTCATTAGCTTACAATTAGTTATCCTGTCCCTTTAAATCGCACTTTTAATTACAAATATATTCTGTAATAATACCAAGTAATTGTAATTTGGTAGAGTTTAAGATTAAGACCACTACCTTATTGTGTTTTAAGTTTTTAATTAATTTTGTTTTTATTGTTTATTTTTTTAATTTCCTAATATGGTAATGTGGTTGTGTTCTTGGTTGCAGATAAATGGGCACAACGTGGACGCGATGATCTAGGAGAAGCACCGTTAGAACAATATGGGGTGGGTTATGATAAGCAATGCTGCGACGGTGCCTTAGATAAGTCAGCGTGTGACTGTCGCTGCGGCACATCAACGGCAGCAGCGGACAGCAATCCTAAATGCCCTGCCGGTAAGTCATCACACATTACAACATCACCACTCACATTACCACACTCGAACTTTGTGAAAATAACCGCCTTTGTGTTTGTTTACAGGAATGGGTAAATTCTCTGAACGGCCTACGTTATATCAAGGAGGCAACGGTGACGGTGTCGAAGACGCGGCAGGTTCCGAAGGTTCAACCGCCGCCCGAATTACAGGATATTTAATGTCTCTGTTATCAGTCGCAGGTTCAACGGGTTTACTCATAGGCCTTATTGCCTGTTTCTTGTTAATCTTAGCCATCTAATACATTTGCTAATTAAAAACTTTCAACAATTTCGAACTTTGACATAAATTTTAATTACAGTGTAGCATTCCAATAATTGTACAAAACGTTTTGAAGACTGGAATTAATAAAAATCCTAAGTAGCCGTTTTTTTTTTTTTATTTTATTGGTGCATCAACTTTTAGAAGTTATTAGCACATACATATACATATACAATAATTTATAATATATAATTTGTAATTTATAATTTAAAATAAGGAAATTAGCTTTGCTTTATTTATAAATTCAATAAGGTTTTTCAAATTTTCTTTGTTTTCATATATCAGTTTATAATCTTGCGGTATATTACATTCCTGTCTTATCGACGAGTACCTTGAGCAGTGGAAAATAATATGCTTTACTGTTAATGGGTTGTTGCATTGTCCGCATATTGGTTGTGGTTCTTTTTTGAATAAGTAAG
Organism: Panorpa germanica; assembly: GCA_963678705.1. Taxonomy (NCBI): domain Eukaryota; kingdom Metazoa; phylum Arthropoda; class Insecta; order Mecoptera; family Panorpidae; genus Panorpa; species Panorpa germanica. The sequence continues at coordinate 22,005,268 of OY783206.1, forward strand.
TATGAGTATAATTTGTATGTCCTATCATGAAAGTAGCCGTTTTTATTTGCCTTGTTGTTTATTTCATGTCCTCCTTATTTTTAACTTCACTAAAGAAACGATTTAAGAAGCTGAACACTTATACCAACAAGCAGCATTAGTGCAGCTGCAACAAATTCATAAGGAATGGCTCTAATTTCAGCTCTGATGGTGATACATCTCCTGAAGAACGCTTACCTTCGTGAACTATCACTGGAAATAATTACTAAGTATGGACACAATGTTTAAATGAAATTTCTCCTCATTTTTACTCGAAATTATTTGATTTCTTTATTTCTAGTTAGCTACAAATAAATTATAACATATAAAACATTTTGTCTGACTTATTTTACATTAATAAATGCACGAATAATAATTAGCTGCTGAATTGTTAATAAAACGCAACTTAAACAAATAACGCAACCCCAGAAAACGTGTAGTTCTATGCGTTGACTCAATTAGTACTGCAACAGATTTATTTGTATGCTAGGTTATATGATACTGAATATTAAATGGATACATGTAATAATAATAAATTATTAATGTCTTTTGCAATTATTTAATGAAAATATAACTTATATATGTTAATCATCGGTAAATAATTAAATGTAACGTTATGTAAAAAATAATGATTGAGTATGCAGATGCACTCTGAAAGTGAAGGTGGTGAAATACGGCATCGAGATTTCATGATTTTTGATTCATCGTTAATTTAAATATATTTACTGTAATATTGATTTACGTAGATATTATAAAATATTACTCGGGCTAAGAGGAATTTAACAAGATCATGTCTCAAAGTTCGAGAAGAAGGAAATTGATTTCGAATTCTTACTAGAGAGCATCCCTTGAATTCTGAGACGCGTTCTTATCTAATGGAGGCAGTTGCTGAAAGTTTTCTCTCTTTTCAACAGAATTTTCGCTTTTAACAGCAAATTGCTTAAACTTAAATATAAAAAGTTAAATATGAATGTAATTAACAAAATAAATTACAAGGAATATGTATCAACCATCTGCGCCATCTCTTGTATAGTAGATGTAATAATGTTAAAAAAGCGCCTGATCTGCATACTACTACTAAAACAGTAAATATTTGTTATCTATAAGAGCTAAGTTTTCAATTAATAATATACCATAGTAGGTACTGTTAATCACGCACCTAGTACTAAAAAGCCCCATTGTAGTTTTAAGGTCACTTATTTCAAATTCGTAGTTCAATTTGGACAGTTATCTACCATTTTACAGACATAGAAATTATTGTCTAAAACCTTACTTTACTTTAACTTTTACTTTACGTTAGTAAAAGATAAGTAATTTCGAAATTTTCATTGTGAACAAGTTCTTTCTTCTATTTCTCAAACTCAGTTTAATATTTTACCTAAATGGTCAGATCAAATCACTTAACACGTTGATTAAGAGGCTCGTCTTATGCCAATTAAAGCGACTATGCTTTTGAATCTATCTTGTGGTATCCATAAAAGATTGCAGCCTTTTGGATTTCTCTCGGTTTATATATTAAATGTAAACTTCATTAAATAATTTTAATTATTAAAAATTTGTTAGATATGTTTTTGATGTAAGATGTTCAAAATAAGAAGGTCTTTTACATTTTCTTCACAGAACACAAAGATGTGCAGCAAATATAAGCACAAAAGGTGAAAATATAAATATAACATGGTCTCCAGACGGAAATGGAATTGCTGTAGGAAACAAAGAAGATCTGGTTACATTTATTGATACAAAAACGCATAAAATTATAGCTGAAGAACAATATAATTTTGAGGTAAACTCTATATATAAATATGTTAAAGTATGTAAAAGATTGATTTAAAAATTGTTTTTTTGTTTATAGGTCAATGAAATATCCTGGAACAACACCAGTGATTTGTTCTTTTTAACAAATGGACAAGGATGCACTCATATTATGAGCTATCCTAAGCTAGAATGGTTTTGTGTCCTATGTCTTAATTTCTATAAAAGTGTACTATATATTGATAAAGTGGGTTACTAGAACCTCAAATTTTCAATTATTTTTTAATAACTCCTTATATTTCAGGAGATATTAACAATAAAAAAAAAACATTTTGTGTCTTTAATTATTAAAGGGATTCAACGTTGTACACATTCCAAGTGCATGTGACATCACAATCCTTGTGTAGGGTTACCAACCTTACAGCTCATAAATCTCTGCTGTATGTATTTATATATCAAAATATCAAATATTATTTACAGCTATTTCAAGGAACAATCAAATTTCAATATTATGTCTGCCGTAACAGAGTTAAATAAAATAAAAACTTATTATTCTTTGACTTAACTTGATTATTTCGACTACAAACGGGTACAGAACATTACCACAGCACTGACCTACTCAACAAATAACTGACGTTAAAATGCATTTCACGTCATACAAATATGGCCGACCATTTCTAGCGCTAAAACTACAATTCAAACTTTTAATTGCTATATCTCCGTCAACATTTAGATACTTAATAAAATAGACACTACGCATTTATTAACATAAATTTCAATCAAATTCAAAAATTAAAAAATCGACTACTAAAAAATGAGGACAAAGCCCATTTCAATTTTGAAAGTGTGTGTCTGGGATAAGTGTAAGTTGGTGCGAATCTTATCTAGATAAATTAATTTATTCCAAATCTTCGCCTTCACCTGGTCAGGACGAAGGATACGGGCAATCTTTATCCTTGGTGTGTAGCTGATTCCACAAAACTGTGTTTTTTAATCCTTAAATAGTAAATAAATATTTTATTTTTCAGAACAACCCTAACGACTTGCACAAAATTGTAAGCTATGCCAAAGATATCGAAGAAGATTGCAAAGCTATCAGGAATATTATACTGAAAAATGATGTCGAAGTAATACAATAGCGTCAACAAGATCAGGAGCAGAGCGAGGACGGTGGAGAGACTCAATTATGTTGTAATAATGAACTGGACTTAGAGCCAAGGATGCAGTTATCATAAAAAAATTTTTTTTTGCCGGATCAACAAGTATTATATTTAATTTAATTATTGTTTTTTTCTTTTATTAATTATTATTTTAGATATATTAAAAGTAAAACTAGAGGTTGTTTAACTCGCAAATGCACAGGTAGAAAATTGTCAAATGAAAGTTTGCTACCTTTCTACAAGCTAATTCCAAGCTTCATTTGTTACCTATCACATAGTAACGCAAATAAAAAATGTCTTAGTTTCTTTCTTTTTGTAGCAGTATAAATGCAGCAACATGTATTTGTATATACATATTATATGCTTTCTTAATTTTTTTATTTGGTTTCTAAACTGTATTACAATCTGTCCTGCTTAAAGGACATTCAGTGATAGGTATGTCAAAATAAAGTGTCTTGCGCGGGATGTGCCCATCGACTCATCCCTCAATTTTAATAGATCCTAGATTCTGTTCAGTTGGTTAATAGGCCCTGAGGTACTTTCTTTTTTAGTCTGCGTACAGCGGAAATATTGGACATTAGACAGCTGGCCAAATTGTGTGGATGTTCGAGTATTCTCTCTTTGTATACTTTGATTCTTAGCACTATTTCTTCATTAACTGTGGGTATATCCAGATCCCGATGCATTATGTGATTAGGTACAAACCATGTTGCATTCGTGACAATCCTTATCATTTTGGACGGAAATCTTTTGATTATTTCAATATTAGAACTAGATGCATTACCCCATAGTTGAGTACCATATGACCATACCGGATTAAGTATAGATTTGTAGAGCAAGAGTTTGATTTCACTGCTCAGTTGTGACTTACGTCCTATCAGCTAGTACATCTTCTGCAGTTGTAGACCTAGTTGCTTTCTTTTAGTAAATATGTACTTCTTCCAAGTAAGCCTCCTGTCTAGGTGTATTCCCAGGTACCTCACATGGTCAGCCTGCGGTATATTGACATTGTTTAAAGCGATACTTGGGCAGTTTCTCTGTCTAGTTGTGAATGTGACATGTATTGATTTGAATTTGATTCGCTGACCTTGATTCTCCAGTCCTTTATCCATGAAGAAAGTTTGTCCAGATTTTTCTGTGGCATAGTCGAGGCATTAGCTGATGCCAATATTGCCGTATCGTTAGCAAAGGTTCCCGCCATAACTGAGCTTTCCACAGGTAGGTCTGCTGTGTATAATACATATAATATAGGCCCCAATACGCTACCCTGTGGTACTGCAGCCTGAATGTGATGGATGTTTGTTATTGCATCCTCATGTTTAACCATGAAGTAACTGTTTTCAATATATGACCTTAGTATACTGTAGTAGATGGGAAGTTTTTGTTTAATTTTACACAAAGTCCCTCATGCCATACACAGTCAAATGCCTGTAAAATATCTAGGAATGCTGCTGAGAAAAACTCTTTCCTTTCAAAAGTCTGGTGAATTTTATTGACTAACCTGTGAACCTGCTCAATAATTCCATGTTTATACCTGAAGCCAAATTGGTGATCTGGAATTATGTATATTATATGTAAATTTATTAATATACTCGTAATATAATTATAAATGTAAAATGCATAAGAGCAAAAAAATGCAGTTAGAAAAATCGTTCATTGTAATAATTATGTCCACAGAGGACATAACGTTAGCAAGAGGGCATTTCCGTGGAATTGAATTGCATTTAATTGATTTTATTTTAAATTATAAAATGTACCATTAGTTGGCGCGGATGGACTAAACGATTTCCAATGTACCGAAGATGGCTTGTACCCTCATTTCACGGAAAGGATGTTTTGTTGTCCGAATAAAATAGAAAGAGTAAATGTGAAAGAAGATCTCAGTAAAAATCCTGGAGGAGAGAATTGCCATTGCCGCTGTTTAATGGATAAAACTCATCGAACGAGACAAATTGATAGTGAAAGAAGGGCACATTTTCACTGCAGGAGGGGATATGGAGAAGATTTTAGCAGGGTCCCAGGGAAAGATGATTATCCACCGATAAACCAAACGCACTCCAGGAGTTCCAGAATCACAAGCAACTTAAAAATGTCATATGTATTAATACATGTTATTATCCAAATTAAATAAAATTTAGGTTTTTGGCAAATCTCTTTCTATAAAATGTAAAAAGTTTTGTCAGGTGTACTGAAATGATGTTGCAAATGAATAAAAACTTATTTTAACAAAGTTTGGTTTCTGTGTAATAAAAAGAAAGTCTTAAGATCTCAGACATAGTAGATATTTTCTTTAACCAAGCAGATTTGTCAGATCTATGGCTTGGCACTGTGATACTCTTCTCAGCGGCAGCTCGACTATTTCTGACTCTGAAAATACTAACTAAAATAACTATTCCCGCTTCGTTTTAATTCATCCATACATTTCGAATCCTAAAGAAAATCATTTACCATTAAAAACCCTTAAAATTTATTATTAAATTCTTGTGAAACTTTCCACACCGCGTAATCAAGTGACCCGCCATTTTGAAACTAAACAAAGTCGCACAAACACGCACAAAACAAAAGACAGTCCGCGTGAACGTACGCGTATATTTTATCCATTTCATTAAAGAAAAAAATATATTTATATAACAGCTGTCTATATAAAAGTAAAATGGACTTCAACGACCTTCGGGTCCTTCTTATCGCGATGTTCGCATTGACCTTTGTGGTAATGCGATCAGACGCACTAACTGGAACCTCTACCTTAGACAAAACTGAACCCCGGCAATGTAAGTATCTTAAGGATTCCTTCTTACAAAGTTTATCAGTTTTCGTTTCTAGTTTTAATTGATGTTCTTTTTTGTTGCAGCCTCCTACTCAACTGAACAAATCTACGATCCACTTGTCCCCCGCTCCTCTTATTATGACGACTCTATTACCACCCGCTTACCCGAATCTAAACCCGCTAATGATTTACTACACGATGACGATTCTGCTAATGATTACACGTCTGAGTTTGGTAAATAATGGACCCGTTGTTTAAATAATTCGCTGTTAAATTCAGAAATCAGTTTTTAATAATTTGTTTTGTTTATTTCTAGAGGGCGAACAACCCTCCCGTAAGGAATCCGAGAAGAAGCACTTCCAGCACTCTAAGAGTGAGTACCGATTTAAGCATTTCTTTAGCTTACAATTAGTTTTCCTGTCCCTTTAAATCACACTTCTAATTTCAAATATATTCTGTAATAAGACCAAGTAATTGTAATTTTGTAGAGTTTAATTTAAGGACACTACCTTATTGTGCTTTAAGTTTTTAGATAAATTAGCTTTTATTGTTTATTTTGTTGATTTGTTTTTGAATGTTGTTCTGCGTGGATCAGCGTTTTTTTAATGTGGTTGTGTTCTTGCTTGCAGATAAATGGACAAAACGAGGACGTACTGATTCAGGAGAAGATGAGTTACAACAATGTGGGCTGACTTATGTAAAAAAATGCTGCGACACTCACCCGACGGATGACGATTGTGACTGTCGCTGCGGCATGGGTAAAGTAGCAGGCGGAGAAGGCGGACCACATGCATGCCCTGACGGTAAGTCATCACTCATCACAACATCACCAGCACTCACATTACCAAACACGAACCTAGTGAAAATAACCGCCTTGTGTTTGTTTACAAAAGGTGGATCATTCACTGCCCGACCTACGTTATATGAAGGAGGCAACGGTGACGGTGTCGAAGACGCGGCAGGTTCCGAAGGTTCAACCGCCGCCCGAATTACAGGATATTTAATGTCTCTGTTATCAGTCACAGATTCAATGGCTTTCCTCATAGGCCTTATTGCTTGCATATTGTTAATCTTAGCTATCTAAAAAAATTTCTAATTAAAAACTTCAACGATTTCGAACTTTGACATACATTTTAAATACAGTGTAGCATTCCAATAATTGTACAAAACGTTTTGAAGACTGGAATTAATAAAAATCCTAAGTAGCCGTTTCTATTTGCCTTGTTGTTTATTTCATGTCCTCCTTATTTTTAACTTCACAAAAGAAACGATTTAAGAAGCTGAACACTTATACCAACAAGCAGCATTAGTGCAGCTGCAATAAATTCATAAAGAATGGCTCTAATTTCAGCTTCCTATAGTGATGCATCTCCTGAACAACGCTTACCTTCGTGAACTATCACTGGAAACAATTACTGAGTATTTACACAATGTTTAAATGAAATTCCTCCTCGTTTTTACTCGAAATTATTTTACATTTTTTTCTTCTTTATATTTGTTTATTTATTGACCTTGACTTTTATTCGTCATAGCCACCATCAAACATTTATTATACATCTTTTATAATTTATAATTCAATTTTACAAATTTCTAAATATTTCAATAATTCACTAATTAATTTAGAATCACTTAACAAAAATTTAGTATTAACAGGAAAAGTTTTAATCACATCTAATATATCACTATTTAATTTTGATCTTTCTAAACTATAATTTATGCATTCAAATATAATATGATCCAAAGTTCCTTCTTCACCACATTGACAACTATCGTCAGATTTAATATTAATTTTGTACAGGTGAGCTGGAGTTTTGCAATGATTACTTTTGATTCTGATTATAGTTGATATATAATTATGCGGGACTCATTTCTAAACCATTTCTTCTTACTTAAATTTGGATGTAACATTTAATAATCTCTTCCTTTTAACTGACTTTTGTTAATGAAATCTTGGTTTCTTAAATTAAAATTTAATTTTTTGATTATATTAAAAATTTCATATGAAGGTAATTTTACTTTCATCTCAATTTCCAAATTTATTGATTCCTTTGCCAATTTGTTCGCAATTTCATTTCCTCTTATTCCACAATGTCCTGGTATCTACATAAATTTTATGGTACTATTCTTATTTATTATATTGAAATACATCTCTTTAATTTTGCATGTCAAAATATCATTATTTGATTTGTTATCATTAGAATTTAAATTTTTTAAAACACTTAAAGAATCCGTTATTATTATAATTTTATTTTTGTTCATATTTTCCTTAATTTCCAATGCTTTTAATATTGCTAATTTTTCACCAGTATAAGAGCAAACTTTATTATAATAAAGTTAAATATATTTAATTTAAATTTATCATATAATAAATTTATTTATTCATATATAGCAAATCCTGCTTTATTTCTTTCTAAATCAATGGATTCATCTGTATATATTATTTTTGTAAAATTTGTATTAAATTGATGCATTACATTTAAAAAATTTGCATTATTTATCTATTTTACATTAATAATAATAACATTGTGAATAAAACGCAACCCGCAATTACCCGGGCTACGAGCAATTTGGCAAGATAACGTCTAAAAGTTCGAGAACAAGGAAATCGATTTGGAATTGATTCCATATTCTTAATAGAAAGATTTAGAAATATTTACTTAAATATTACAAGCAATACATATATATATACACCAACTGCGCCATCTTTTGAACAGTAGAGGTAATCATGTTATAAAGCGCCTGATCTACTTACTATTCCTAATACACCAATTTTTTGTTATCTGGAACAGCTAAGTTTTCACTTAATAATATACCATTGTAGATACTGTCTGTCCATTATAGTTTTAAGGCGTCTTATTTTAAATTCGTAGTTCAATTGGAACCACAAACTAATTTGAGACACTTCGCTATCAACGACACGCTACCCCTTTACCCTTTACCATTTTACAAAAATAGAAATTAGTATCTAAAATGTAATCCCTAATACTTCTGCAACACATATAACGTATAATTTACTAAATTTTAATTTTTCTTATTTTTAACATAGAAAAATGAATTAGGACTGTGCCAACTTATTAAAAAACAACAGTATATTCATATTTAAAAAGTGTCTCAAAGCAATTTGAATATATTCCATATTTTTACGCCTAGATCAATGCAACTCTTTCTACAGAATCTTGCCAAATAAATTTTATTATTCACTCCCCTCACCTTATCTTATTAATAATTAAATTCTCTAAGGTGACTTAAGCTTATAGAGCCTTTCTTCTAATTCATATTTTAACTAATCATAAACAATAATTAATTTCATGAACAGAAAAAGTGAACGACAATAAATATTGTTTGTGTCTTTGCTAAATTAAAGTGGTTTAATATAACAGATGTCGCTCGTTGTTTGATTAAATATAACAAATAATAATTCATCATATAACAAAGTCATTTTTTATTAAATATATAATTAAAAATAAAGTAATATTAACATAATTGTATCATTAAACAAAATCTTAATAGCATTTTTTTTATAAAATACACACATTAACTATCTGTAGTATTTAAATTTAGTCATTAATTTGAATGAGATTATTTTATCAATTACATGACTATTCCATTATAGTTTTTGAGGTTAGTTTTTTTGTTGTAGAGATTTAAACGGTTAAATACATTTTGTTTTGATTGTTTTAAAGTTGTTTTTATTTTTATATATTATTTTAATACAGTGTTACACCTTTGTAATAAAATAATATTAAATATATATATAGGAAGGACGGTATTTTATATATTATTTAGAGTACTATCAAAAAATATATTATTATAAGTCGCATATAGATATAGGTTATGTTGAACTGTGAAGTAAAACCATAGAAACAGCTCCAAGACAAATAGTGCGGTGTATTTAATTTCTGATGTAACTACTTTAAGAATTTTGAAAGCTTTGTTAAGTCTGATAAGGAGAATACAGTAAAACTGATAAAAATATTGAGGTTTATACTAGGAGTACGGTATAAATAAAGAAATAAGCGTTTTTGGTAAATAACATTTTGGCAAGTGATAGCCGCCATTTTTGAATTTATTTAGCTGACATTTTAAGACTTTTTTGCTTAAAAATTAACAATATATTTAAACACAATTGTGATTGGATACAATAGATTTCACAGGAAAGCAATGTTAATTTACTAAATATGACTATTTTTTAATATCATCTGCGATATTGTGACTTATTAAAAAGTAATTGTACATTTGAAGTCATGATATCCAAATTTATCAATATATAAGACAGTTTTATAAAAGTCCATAACCCAATTAGACCCTATGGTAATTTGTGTAAAATTCTATTTATTTTATTTGTTATATAAATTTAAATTTTCGCGGGTTCTTTTTAGTTCCAATTTGTTTACTTCTCCTGCTTTGGTTACGGCTCAGCTTTCCCTTTCCGCTTTGTTGCTTTCCAACAATTCATTCTAACCTAACTTTTATTATACACAGATTATATTAATTACAATACTTTATAATTAAAAGATTTTATAACCTCAAAATAATTTCAATAAAATTAAGACATTAATTTTAAATGTACATACATTTTTTGTATTGATTAATTTTGTATATAAATAAATTATAAAGAATGGAATGTTTTAAAGTAGAAATCTTTCAAATTTGTTTTTTATATTAGCATCAGAGACAAACACTGTCTCTGGTGGGATTGTCGACATCATATAAAAAGCAACAAATAATATTGAAACCGTTTTTACAGCTTGAATAATGGGCTTGTGTCCTATGTCTTAATTTCTATAAAAGTTTACTACATATTGATAAAGTGGGTTACTAGAACCTCAAATGTTCAATTATTTTTTAATAACTCCTTATATGTTAAGAGATATTAACAATTAAAAAAGTCATTTTGTCTCTTTAATTATACACATTCCAAGTGCATGTGACATCATAACCGCTGCCAACCTTACAGCTTATAAATCTCTGCTATATCTATTTCTATATCAAAATATCAAATATTATTTACAGCTATTTCAAGGAACAATCAAATTTCAATATTATGTCTGCCTTAGCAGGGTTAAATAAAATAAAAACTTATTATTCTTACATTTGACTTGATTATTTGACTACCAACAGCTACAGAATATTACCACAGCACTGACCTACTCAACAAATAACTGACGTTAAAATGCATTTCAAGTCATACAAATATGGCCAACTATTTCTAGCGCTAAAACTACAACTCAAATTTTTAATTGCTATATCTCCGTCAATATTTAGATATTTAATTATGAACCGTGACTTAATTTCTATAAAACGGATTTATATATTGATAAAGTTGGCCACCAGAAAATTTTAAGAGACATTAACAATTAAAAAGATTTTGTCTCTTTTATTAAAGGGACCCAACGTTGTAGAAAATTTTAATGTATGGTACGTCACGAGCGCAGATTTTCCGTCTCTTTTATACAACAGAGACGCATACGAGTGTGTTCGTGATACGTTATTTACTACAAACAGCTGGGTCGTGTATACCACCAAGTTTTATATTATTATTATTTTATTTTAATGTGTTTGTCATTAGGCAGTACATTCTTTTGCCTTAAATCATTAAATTACATATCATTGTAATTAATTACATTTCATTTGTGTTCCTTATTCTATCTACTCTTTCCTTCTCTTCTTGCTACTCTCCCTCCTGCTTTTACTCTGCTATTCTTTCTCTTTCCTCGCTCCTTCTCTCTACCTCCGCCATTCACCTCTTCTAGAGTTTCACACTTGCACGTCTCTCTACTAGTCTAATAAAAGCGATGACATTTCTGAAAACTAATGAGACGATACCGAGACCACACCGAGGTCTCATTGATGTTATTTAAAAAAAAATTACTAGAAAAATAAACTAACAGCAACATAAAGGTTCAACTTTTTTTATTACAAAAAAGATTAGGTCAAACATTTACGAAATATAAAATCTAGTAAACAAAAATCTGTTAAATATTTTATTTTATAATTTTGTCTTTTACAACATTTTGTAGTCGAACGGAAACGAATGTTTTAAGGGAAATAAATGCGAATATAAATTATTTGCAATGCGATTGTTTGAAGACATTTTGCCGCAAAAATGTCGTTGAATCTAGGTGCTAGTAGTGTCAACCTGAGAAAAAGGCCGAGATTAGATGAAAGTGAAGATGCATTAAGTGAAATTAAACCAGATCAACTGTGTATAAAAAAAATTCTTCAAAGTTTAAATTTTCTTTTAAATTTGATACAATTAATAGTAAGAAAAAGGCGATATGCTTATTGTGGACCGAGACTAAAACTATATCTATTTCTTTCTAAACTAACGAGAACGGGGCGAGATTCTTGAAACTCTTGCCTTATCTCGTCTCGAGTGAAGCCCTACTCATTTCTTCTGTAACGCCTTCTGAAGAGCTAAAACAAGCGGCAAACGTGTAATTCAAATTTAATATAGAAAATAAGAACGACAATGAATATATTACATTAACATCTATTTTAATCAAAAATTAAAAAAACGACCCGTAAAAATGAGTTCATAAGTCCATTTCTATAAATTGTACTATATATCTTGATAAAACTGGCTATCAGAGCCTTTTGGTCTGCAATTAATTTAGAGTTGTTTTTCTCTTAGTCTAATCTGTCGAGCTCACTTCCGTATTTTCTATTCTTTTATACAGGGTGTCCCAAAATTCAACGATAAGCGGGCACCAGAGGGTGGTCCTGCTCATGACTACACGAGAAAAGAAAAAGAAAATTGATCTCATTTTGTTTAGAAATTACAAAAAAAAAAATCTTTCAAAAATTGAAACACCTTAAGATGTTTTTAACTAAAAAAATTACTTTAAAAAAAAAAAATTTCGATTGATTTTTGTGTAAAAACTATTAGCACTCTGGGAGTTTTAATGGTTGTGGTGGATAGCAGTGTTATTTAGGTTGCCGATACAAAAGAAAAAATTCGAAATATTTGAAAAATTGTGGTCTTGGTAGTTAAAAACATCTTAAGGTGTTTCAATTTTCGTCAGTTATTACTTATAGCTATTACGAGCTACACATAAAGTTTTGATATTATAAAGCGGCAGATAATAATCCGAAACTTTTAAAGAAATAATTAGTTTAAAAAAATAGAAATTTCACGTACAAGTATATGGGGATTTATTAACTTTTGCGTTTGATTGAAAATTTAATGTAAGTATCTAATGGAGAAAACATCAAGCGTTACTTCTGCTGTTCAAAACACGATGTAAGATTTGGCAACGTCGCTTGCACAGTTAGTCGACGCATGAGTAACCGCGAATATTCGAAAGGCACTAGGTATAAGTTTTCAGGTTATGTACTCTAACGGTGTTGTTTTTAAATATATAGTAAATTTCCGATAAGTAATAATGTTTCTACTCGAGGGCGCGTTTTGCCCTGCTTGTCACCCTCTAAAGCCGCCACTGTATAATACCCCACCCTTTACTGTTAAACACAGACGCCAATGATAAAAGTCCTCTACATTATCAACATATTGTTACATTTTTTACGTAATATATATTTCTTAATTTTAGATCAAATTACTATAAACTATATATTATTAAAAACCTAATTTCGTTTAAATATAATAAGTAGGTAAAGTAGAAATCTAATTTGAAATTATTTCAATTTTATATAAACCATTATATTACATTTGAATATAGTAGATTATTTATTGTCTTTGTTTTATTTTTTGTCTTGCTTTTTTATAGTTTTATAAAATTACATTGTACACCAACTAACTCCCTCCTCCTCTCCCCTTCCCTTCACTTCTCTGACCTGCGCATGCATTTTTTTTATTAAACAAAAAACATAATCGACATATAAAAAACAATGAACATAAATGTTGGAAATGAATACTATGGATTTTGAGGTTATGTTTTCATTAAAACATATTTTCTTACGATATTTAATATTCTTAGGTTTCCAAACGTGTCATGTATCTTAGGATGTAAAAAATAACTACGAAACGGGTTGCAGATAACTTCAGAGTGTTTTTATACAGCGCCGCCATAGTCTCAACCATAGTTGTGGCTTAACTTTGAACTAAAATATATTTTTACTAAAAATGTTTAGTGAAGAAATTTTAAGGAAAGGACAACAATGGTTATGGCATGTAACTGAGGCATGGAAACTGAGGAGGAGCAAGAAGAAGAAGACCGAATTAAGTTATGCCGGCGGTTCACTCTGGGCAAGACATTTGCCATGATCTATAGAGAGTAGGAAGGATAATGAAAAGATATTAGAGGGTTTGTCGAGGGGAGACAAGGAAGGCTAGAGGTGTTCTCACGGAGGTACAGGCAAGGAGGAGGAGAAGCAGGAAATGGTGATAATGAAGGAATAGGGAACATGAAGAGAGAGAGAGAGAGTCAAAAGAAGAAGAAGCAAAAAGTACTTTTGGATGTAATAAAAGTCTAGAATAGTTTAAGTTTAGTTTCAAGTTTGAATTTATATAAGTGTGAAATGTATTAGGAAATATAATAATGTAGATTGTAAAGCCGAAAGGCACACAATTAATATAATAAAAACAACATGATCAACGCCATCGAAATAACGCTGAAAAACGTCACTTTAAAGCGATCCATTGCGGAACCTGTCACAATTAGTAACTAAATATTATTTTAGATACGTTAAAAGTATCTTGTGCGAATAGCAAACCTTCATTGGTTGTTTTCTCATTACGGTATTATAAGCGGTATTTTGCTCAGCATTGAATATTCCAACTACAGCAGCGCCTTGCTTAGGTGACGATTTTAAAAAGTAATGCTCTTCATAATTGATACCAACTAATGGACTTGTGTCCTCATTTTTTAGTGGTCGATTTTTCAATTGTTGATTGAAATTAATGTTAATAAATGTGTATTGGCGTGTCTATTTTATTAAATATCTAAATATTGACGGAGATATAGCAATTAAAAGTTTGGATTGTAGCTTTAGCGCTAGAAATGGTCGGCCATATTTGTATGACGTGTAATGCATTTTAACGTCAGTTATTTGTTGAGTAGGTCAGTGCTGTGGTAATGTTCTGTAGCTGTTGGTAGTCAAATAATCAAGTCAAATCAAAGAATAATAAGTTTTTATTTTATTTAACCCTGCTAAGGCAGACATAATATTGAAAATTTATTATTTCTTGAAATAGCTGTAAATAATATTTGATATTTTGATATATAAATACATATAGCAGAGATTTATGAGCTGTAAGGTTGATAACCTTACACAAGGATTGTGATGTCACATGAATTTGGAATGTGTACAACGTTGAATCCCTTTAATAATTAAAGAGACAAAATGACTTTTTTAATTGTTAATATCTCTTAACATATAAGGAGTTATTAAAAAATAATTGAACATTTGAGGTTCTAATAACCAACTTTATCAATATATAGTACAGTTTTATAGAAATTAAGGCATAGGACACAAGCCCATTAGTATAAAATGTAAAAATTCTTGATATTGTTGACAATTACTATTAATTACTATTTCAAATAGCATTGTATGAAATAATTTAATACATTTAATCCTTACTTTATTTAAATCGTAAAAATGTTTTCTTAACTAAAATTAAGTTAGAAAATATAAACAATTTTTGAGAATAAAAATAAACAAGTATGGAAGTATTAAACATCCGCACAATGCGACACAGTGCGGCACTAAGTGAAATCACGTTCATCTTTCGCATAGCGTTCCATTTTTAATAACCCTAAACTGTCAGCTGTCACGCTGTTTATTTTATTCGTTGGCAACACTTTATCACATAAATGGCGCGAAATTCAAATTGTTTGTGTTATCCTCCGAATCAATATAATTATAAAACAATACCATCTTGTTCTTTAAGAACAATTTAAAACAAAATAATATAATCATCTAACAACCTAAGTCCGGGGTTTGTAGCTGAATGCTCAAATGACTGTCAGACTCCGATATTGTATGTATGTATCCAGAGGTGTACTCGGCTATAAAACGGCGTAGCCCTTTTTTATAGCAAAAAATCTCAACTATTTTACGTGTGTAAGTACTAAAATTTAAATATTGGTATTCTAATTTATGTAAATATCTAAAATTTGATGGAATTATAGCTATTTAAAAGAACCATTTCTATTTTTTTTAATATATTTTGACGTTACAGAATTAGTTTTACCACTTCATAATATCAAAATTGTTATGTATTGCACAGGACAGTTTTGACGTTTGAATTACTCTGTTCTATAACAGAGATGGCAATTCATTTAATGGAAGAGGATAATCTCTATAAGTTCATTATATGACTTAGAGATGGCGCCACTATTGTCTGAAATGAAAGATTCAAGATTTTTTGGGAGTGTAAAATACCGGAATACATACAAGAAAAAGAGACAAGTAACATAAGAAGAATCGCAAGACTTAGATTGAGAAACAAAGAAGAATGCAGAAGATAATAGGAAAATAGAGGGGAAAGGATGTGCTGAAGCACATTAAGAATTCATGTGAGAAAAAGTAAAAAGTGAAAAGAAAATTGTGCAGTTATTGAAGGGAAGGACTAAAGGGAAGAGGTGGGGGGGTGGAGATAGAGAGAAGGACCAAGGAAAGAAAAGGAATAGCAGAGTAGAAACAGAAGGGAGAGTATCAGGAAGAGAGAAGTAATAGGAGTTTAAATATATTTGTTTTGTTTATAGAGTCTTTTTTTTTTGAAGGAGTGAGAATGAGTAAATATAATAAGAATCACAATGATATGTAATTTAATGATTTAAGGCGGATGAATGTAGTGTCTAATGGCAAAAACATTATAATAAAATAGTAATAATAATAAACATTTGCCAAATCAGTATGATTTTTACAAAATACTAAACTTCAAACGACATGTGTCAACATTTTATGATATTCCGACCATTAATTTATGAGTTACAGTGGTTTTAATAACGCTACTTTTTGTAAGTTTCTAAACAATGGAAAAATATGATTTCCCTGTGTTAAGAAGGTACAGGACGTTAACGTAAATGATGAAAACGTTGTGAAATTTGGAGGGTCGATACAAATAGTTAAAATACATGCTGTCTTAAAATGTTAGAGACCTAGGGTTCCTAGTTTTCTTTTTCTACATGATTAAAAATAGTCATTTTCCATACAAATCATAATTTTTAGCTCAATTTCACCACATAATATAACTTGTAACTATGAAAAAATGGTGACACGGCTTTCAAAAACTAAGTGTATATAAAAGAATTTTTTCTGTAACTATTGCAAAAAGAAAATTATCAAAAGGATACCTATATACGAAAATATTTAAATAAAACCAGTAAGAAACCATAAATGTAGGTTATAAGCTGGCAACGTTGCAAATGCCAATTTGAGCGGGAAATTCAAAATCGGAATAAATATTATATAGAATATAACAATTTATTGGTCAAAGAACCAAATCACGCATGCGTCAACACACGTAAATTTACAGCGTTGCCAAATTTATTATTCCTTTTTCAAAATATTTAATTTGAATTTAAATTGAATTAATATAAATTTAATATTAATTATAGGTAATTTTTAATTTATTAAACTATTATATGCATAAAAAAATCATTTTAACAAGCAAAAAGCAGTTTATTTATTGAAAAATTCATTTTCAAAGGTACAGTCCCAATATTTGCTCGTCTTCGTATTTTGCATTTCGCATTACCGAGAGATAAACTTTTAATATTGACGGTACGTCCTGTACCTCCTTAATACCGTAGTAAGGATAACATTTGTTAATCAACACACCTACAACACGAATTCGTACAAGACGAATGATTTTATTAAAAATTATCAATAATTATAGTATTTCAACCTCCCTACTGCAACACCAACAGGAATTTGAACATTGTAAGTACAAAAAATATTTACGGCTGAAGTTGACTTTAACGGAGATGATCCGTTATATAGAATAAACCCACTCAGGGCCTCAGTACAGCTCTGTGTTAGCACGAAGCCTACAAAACGAAAGTGTTTGGGACGTGGGTTGCTGCCATTTTGAATGTAAAGACTACATAGCCATCATCATCCTCTTGATGGCCATCTACCAACGTTCCAGCAAGAATCAGTAATCGTTTTTAAAACTATGCTATTATTACTATTGTAATTTTAACTATAACTAACTAACTTTATACATTCGTTATAGAAGTTATTTACTTTAAAAAAATATTTCATATTTAACATTCTTATTTTTATTTCCACTTATGTTTTCTTTTTGACTTTTTGACTATGTTGACTTTTTCCTTCTTATTCTAAGTGACCAAATTTTGTTTTCCTTTCACGTCTATCCTATTTATCACAATTCCAATTCTGTCTAGACATAATGTAACGAACATTAAGTCTCATTCCACTCACTGTTTTGATATTTAATTTACGTTTTTATTTAATATTTTAATCTAGATTTCAGCTTTTGAGAATAGCCATTCCTTGCTACATTCATGTTATAATTTGAGGTTAGGTTAATTTAGTTGGTACGCATGCGTCGTTAGTAATATAAATTTTGACAGTTCAACAGTTGACCAAAATTGAATGTAGAATAATTAAAATTAGTGTTTTTAATAACAATTAGTAATAGAAATTGTTTTTACTTCTTTATTTTTCCATATGTTATATAATTTAAATTAAATACAAAAATAAGAACAAGAAGAGGGAATGATGTTTGTTCATTATTTTCTTGGGACTATCATACTACCTGTTCCAATAACATATAGAAGATCTTTTTCTATGAAAACTCCGAATATTTTAAAAATATTATATTACTCTATCTTGAAAAAATTGGCGGCTAAATACGAACAATTTGGAATATCTCGTTACCAGTACGTCCTGTGATAAAAACAGTTATTATCAATCTGATAGAGGACTCAATTTCCTTCAATTTGTGTATACAACATTTATTTGTATGTCTGATAGATATTGAGCTACACCGCCGTAAAATCGAGCATTTGACTAACATTCACCACTGCATTTAATTTTGCTCATATCTCTTAATAGAGGACTCAATTTTCAACAATTTGTGAATACAAAATTTTTTTGTATGTCTGAAAGAAATACAAAATACAAAATATTGCTGTAGAGTAGAACACTTCACTAAAAAATAGTAATGATTGAAAACAATATATTCCATTTACCTAAGCGTTTAAATATTTTTTAGTAACTACCTACAATATCAAAAACGAAAAGTTAAAATAATAAAATAGTTATATTTAATTCAAAATTTAAGATCTAATTGAAGTCAGGTAAATATAATTTACATAATCATATTATACATTTTTAGAAAGGCTGTTTCAAATGGAATAGTTTAAAAAAAGAATTACCTCTTTAGGTTAAATATATAAGTCGCTATTGCTAAAATTATACAACTAAGTAAAACATTCAAAAAGTTGTATTCAGTTTTACAAAATATGGCGATGTCTGATAACAAAACTTTTTAGATTTTGACAGAAGGTTTTGTTAATGACACAGAACTAATTATTAACAAAAATCTCAACATAGTACGTACGTACAACGTTATATAAAATAAAAATACAACAAAACAAGTAAATACGACCGATTGAAAATAATGACAACTTTAAAATGTTAAAAGAATAAAACAGAAAGATAGGTTATGTTTATACGTTGCGTTGCATCACTATACAATATAAACATATATTTTTTTAACATTTTGAGGTTAGGATATTATAACCTTACTGACGCTAACCTTTATATGCAGTTAACTTAGGACGGAAGTGTGGGGCGGTAGATGGGGATAAATATTACAAAACAAAACGTTTAACAACGATTTTATGATTTGAAATTATTATGTATAAATATAATAAAAGAAAATACTTTTAAAATGTGTATTATATTATTATATAATATATTTCTAGTATAAATTGGTTTTCTATTTCTTTTTTTAATTTTTCTTTCTTTTATTTTAATAATAATTACTGATACATAGCAGTTTTACATTTAATATTAGGTATATCTCGCTAAACGCTGCATGACGTCATTTTACCATATGTAGTTGTAACTCTGGGATAGCTCATGTGACTACATTATCCTAAATATGTTTATCATTATGTTAGTTATAGGTTAGTTTTAGTATGTATCACATTTTCATTAATAATTGTTTGTATATCTCGCACTATGTCTACTAAGTCTCGTCTACTAAGCCGGGGTTCGCACGGTATTGTACTACATGTTTTTTTGCAGTATAAATCTTGTCGAATAATCAGTGGCGCATACATTTGATATAGAACCAATCACATAACGGTTGTACTGCAAAAAACGTACACAGCTAAACACGTTTCTCGAATACTTACCGGACTTGTCAAGCAAATCGAATGAACTTTAACGAATTCGCCTTGCACTGGCGCATAGTATTATGCGGTATCTTTCACACGGCGTGACTTTTATCGAATAGTAACCGAACAAGTGTTTAGTGCTGAAGTATCATTTGCACGTGTTTCAAGTTTATTATTAGAAAATGTTTGACGAATCTTTTATAGATAATGATTTATTGATTTCTTTGGTGGAACAAAAGCCCGTTTTGTGGGATAAAACTATGGAATTATATAAAAATCGCGTAGCAACTCAGCGGCGCCACAGACAATATTTTATCCAAAAATTCCAAATCAACAATAATTCGGCTACTATAAATTCTAGCAGTACAAATCTAACAACAATGCGCCTCACCGTTTGAAATCTACTGATTCGTCCTATTTAAAATGAATAAAATTAACAAAACTTAAGTAAAACCTATATGAAACAGCGTTTCTTTTATTTCTTTACTTACGGTAAACATATAGCCAATTTCATTTTAGTACATTCGATTTGCCGCATGAAAACTGCGGCTATACGATTTACTAATAAAAATTTACCGTGTGAACATCGCGCCAATTATACGTTTAAAATCAAATACTGTAAAAAACGTGCAATACAATGCCGTGTGAACTTTGCCTTATACGTCATCACTTCATGCGACTCACTTCGTTCATTTCACCAAATAAATAAATACATATTTCACAACGAAGCATGTGCTTTCATTTATTAAGATATAGCTTTTGAGGTTAGACTTATTTTACAACTTTTTTTCTGACATCAGGAGTCATGAATTGTAGCAGTGTGATATTCATTTGTGTGTTAATATTGGCTCACTAATATTGGTAAACTTAAGGTTAAGCTTTTATTTGCCAATAACAACCAACTAGTCCAATTCATGACACATACGTCACAGACAAAGTAAGTGTCAATTCACCTCATTTCCTAAACAATACTACAACCATTTTCTAAATAACGACAGAAACAATTGAATCTGATATTAAAACTTATTGTAAATGTAATACACCGTCATGCAGTCAGCAGTAAGATATGTAACCTCTCCTCTGACCCCTAAGCCACCCCAACAAAACAACCCCGTACACCCCGTCCTTCCTCTCTTCATGTTATTACATTACACCTCTATAAAATTGTTTTATTTTCTCTGAATGTTTTATTTATTCCACGAGTTAACCAGATTACGTTAGAAATGCGGCTGGAGGAAACGAGGGGGCGTGGAGTGGGGAAGCAAGGGAACAGTCATGTTGTGCGACGGCCCATTGGATGGAGGTATTTGTATTCCAATGTGGTACTCTTCTGTAGTCGACCTGGTGGTGTATTTTACTGACTCCAATAATTTCATTGTCAGAAAATACCATCTAGTAGACGTGGATAATGTTAAACAACTGCTACAGGCAATGAAGTTGACAAGGATGGTGTTTCGTTAGAAGGAAATTGTAGGATAAGTATGGCTTTGTAAACGATTTCTAGGTGATTCGATGGCCGCATGGACCAGTTTTATTTGTTCCAAAGGAACAATGGAGGAAGTGACACAATAATAATTAAAACAGGAGTGAGATACGAGGAGAAAATGAGTAAAGCACACAGTGAGACATTGAGGATAATACAGAAAGAACTTAAGATAGAGTACAACAAACGGTTACCGAAAAGAAGGAAAGAGACCTTACACAAGATTGTGAAGAATGAAGAAGTTGAGGAAAACTGACATGCATATACAGCTACAAGAAAAGATGGCTGGATACAACAAAATTTGGGAAAAGGAAGTACCAGCGTATGTGAAGCAAGAAGAAACAAGAAACATAAGACAAATAGCAAGATGTAGAATAGGAAATGAAGAAAAGGGTAACAAGTATTGGGAAGAAAATCTGCAGGGTGTGTAATTGAGGAAAGAGGACTATGGAGCATGTAAGGGAAGAATACAGGTTCAAGATTGTTAATGAAAAAAGATAGACGAACTATTAAGAATAGAGAAGGAAGGAAGGAGGAAGATGGCGGAGATACAGAGAAGAAGAAAGAAGAAAGAGAAAAAGAGGAGAATCATGAAGTTTAACTTGGTTAATAAGAGTTGTAAGTTAAATAAATTAGTAAATTAAACAATAAAAGAAAGAGCCCAAAATCAAAACCATTATTCTTAAAAAAAAAAGAAAAATCTTGCGCCAACAAAATAATTTCAATACCATTGATATCAAAAATGAATCTAACGGTATAAGACTACAACTAGGTGGGTAGCAACGAGTGGGATGACTCTCCCTCTCTCCCCCTGAGAGGGTTGGAACATTTATACGATTGTACGTGATACAGAACTCGAACGACATGCATTGTGAATAGAGAATCTCCATCTCTCCTCCTCGTGAACCCCTTCTGACTGTAGTAAGAGTTAACATAAAGTATGATGAGTGAAACAGAGAGGGAGTGGGGAGTGTAGGATGATATTAATGATGTAACTTAATTGATCTATGAAAATACTGTGAATCCGTGGATGGTATGAAATATTCGTTTGAAACGGGAAACAGTGAATGAAAAGTAAATTATGAACATATTAAAATACTAACGCTTCGCCCCGTGAGAGAGCAACGTGTATAAAATATAGATTTCTTAAATTGGGGACTTATTTTGTACTTACTTTATCTTCGACTTCATGCATCATGAATTGGAATAGTGTGGTACTCATTTGTTAGTAAATATTAGCGAATAAAAGCTTAACCTTGAGTTGCATTTTCGCTACAATTTTATTTAATGTACAACTGTGCTGAGTCCGGGATATATATATATATATATATATATATATATATATATATATATATATATATATATATATATATATAATGCATCGTGATGTATTGTAATTCTAAAAGATAATCAAATTTCCAAAGACAGACGCAATAAATAATAAATAAATAGAACAAAAACATCCCCTAGTCTACCTTTACAACCCACTCGTTCCACCCACACCGCAATCCTCTCTTCAACCCTCCTGAAACTATATTAAACAACCTCGAAACAATTGTAAGGGTACTACAATAAAACACGGGGGGTTATAAATAGCCAAAACAATCGTCAGTCATTTATTTTATTTAGTTTGGTTGTTTGGGGGCGCTGGGGGGCGTCGGCGAGTGTTGGGAAGTGTGGTGGTACCATTGCTTTTTGAGGTTGCTACGACTGAGTAACAGTGCCGTAGGAAAACGCCTACGATTGTATGTTTAGCGTAGGTGGAGGGTCAAATAGGGGTTGATATTCATTATAAACTATTGGCAGGCGTTTTTATGAATGAATTTGTAAATGTGTTGCCCCATTTTTGGGACAGTGATTGATTGGATAGTGGTTTTTTTTTGTTAATTTTGTATGGTTTTTTGTTTTTGAAGAGACATTATTAGATAACGTGTAGGCTGTGGTTGGATAGACAGGAATAGGATGTTGCTAACTCGGTTAAGCAGATCCTAGTACCACCGTGGTGTAAATAATGCCCGTAACAATATTATATTACTAATTACTTTTATATATTTATTTACTTATTTACCTTGACTTTCATAGCCACCGTCAAACATTTTTTATACATCTTTTATAATTTATAATTCAATTTTACAAATTTCTAAATATTTCAATAATTCACGAATTAATTTTGAATCACTTAACAAAAATTTAGTATTAACAGGAAAAGTTTTAATCACATCTAATATATCACTATTCAATTTTGATCTTTCTAAACTATAATTTATGCATTCAAATATAATATGATCCAAAGTTCCTTCTTCTCCACATTGACATCTGTTGTCAGATTTAATATTAATTTTGTACATGTGAGCTGGAGTTTTGCAATGATTACTTTTGATTCTGATTATAGTTGATATAATTTTGCGGGACTCATTTCTAAACCATCTCTTCTTACTTAAATTTGGATGTAACATATAATAATCTCTTCCTTTTAACTGACTTTTGTTAATGAAATCTGTGTTCCTTAAATTGAAGTTTAATTTTTTGAATCTATTAAAAATTTCATATGATGGTTATTACACTTTCATCTCAATTTCTAAATTTATTGATTCCTTTGCCAATTTATCCGCAATTTCGTTTCCTCTTATTCCACAATGACCTGGTATCCACATCAATTTTATGGTATTATTCTTATTTATTATATTGAAATACATCTCCTTAATTTTGCATGTCATAATATATTACTTATTATTTTTATCATACATATGATAAATAATTTACAAATTTATAGATAATATTCTAGTTAAAAAAAAATAAGGTACCCTAAGACCTAATGTCTCTTGAATATTCCCGGTTACTCATGCGGCGACTAATGTGCAAGCGACGTTGCCAAATCTTACTTCGTGTTTTGAACAACGGAAGTAACGGATGATTATGATGATATTTTTTATAAAAACTTTCAATTATCTTTGTTATTTCTTCGTAAACAAACTATTTTTATTATTTTAATCTAAGGTTTGACGTTTTCTGAGACATATTCAATTGAAATAATAATTAGATACTTACATTAAATTTTCAATCAAATGCACAAGGTAAAGAATCACAATATCTTGTACGTGAAATTACCATTTTTTAAAACTAATTATTTCCTTAAAAGTTTTGGAAACCTACCTTCATTTAATTTTTTTTATTAATTATTGACTATCGTAGAACAAATTTACAAAGTTTCAGCAAGTTCTGCATTTTACTACTTCACGAGGATCTCCTTAAAAGAATGCAAACATGTACATAGAGCCGAAATGCTCATTATGCGCTTCTTCTATTATTAGTTCAAGTTAACATTGCTTTAAATATGTTCTAGCATTAAGTTGTTTTGCTTTGTATCACATTTTAATAAAATATTGTGTTTATATATTTAGCTCAATCCACAATCAAGAACTTTGTCGTCTATCAACACCTTATTCCTTCTTACTTGAGCCTTCATTCAACTCACTACGTTCGCTCCAACAAGTAAAGAAATACAGTCCAAATCACGAGAGTTCGGCGGCGACTTATACTTAAAAGAGGTTATAATAGCGGTATAAATCTATAATTCGATAATTAATTTTATCTTATTCGTTTCTATATACATTATAAAAAAATAAGTGAGTCGTGCTTTTTAGTTATATCGGCAGTTTATATCCCACAATTTGTTTTAAGTATGAGTCGCCGCCGAACTCTCGTAATTTGAACTATATATATATTTTCCTAAACGAAGCACTTGCTTCAAGTATCATTCCCATTTTTAATTTAGAATCAAATTTACGATTTCTTTGTTTTTTCGTACTTTACAAGGTCCAATGTTTCTAATTAAAACAAAACTGTATTATATTATAACCTCAAAAATGTGACAATCTGTCAAAATGCAGTAAGATTTTTTTTTTGAAAGAACTTCAATGTCAGTTTGTCAAAAATAAAGAAGTAAAAATAATTTATATTACTAATTCAATTTGATCCAACTGTCGAATTGTCAAAATTTATATTACTAACGACGCATGCGCATGAACTAAACTCAACTTTAAACACGAATGTGACAAGGAATGCTTAGAAATCTAGATTAAAATATACGTAAATAAGACGTAAATTAAATATGAAAACAGTGAGTGGGAATGAGATTTAAAACTATTTAATCTTGACAACATTGTAACTAAATTTATACACGCCACTGTTTATCCTTATAGGGGCGGTTTCTAGACGGCGTTATATGGTTTTGGAGGAGGAGGAGGGAGGGGGGGGGGTAGGTAGTTTTTCAGTTCACATATAAAGGTTTGCTTTCGTTTATTTAATATGAGATTAAGTGGAAAGAGGTTTGCCTTTTTTGAAGGAAAGATAGGGAGAGGGAGAGAGGGATCGTGAAAAAAGAAAATGTACAGCTACCCTCTGCCTTCCCGCTTCTTCATCATCAACGCTACCAGACAACGTTCATTAATTTCAGGTGAAGGAAAGGTCAAATTACGGCAAGTGGATATTTAAGCCGTAAGCACCAGCGATATCAATCATGTCTCAACGTGAAAGCAAAAGGAAAGAGCACTGTAAAAAGTTACGTAAATGCTACATAACACTATTTATAAAAGTTCTGAGATATTGGCATTTAAAGTGTTTGTTCATTTCTTTGATGTCGATAATGTTTAGTAATACCTATATGCAATAATAATGTTATTAAATGGAAATTATTTGTAATGCAGTGAAAAGCCTGCCCAATACTCAAATATGTTGGCTGGGAAATCACTGCCAACAACTAGCCAACTAGCATCTAAAAAGAGAGATATTTTAATTGTGGATAAGATGAAAAACACGCTAAAGCTAAAATAGAATCCATATTTTCACTGATTTAACCATAGAGATATATTAATAGAGTGCGCGAAGGGTACGGACGCGTATAAGAGGAAGCGATAAAGGCAAAGAGAGAGATAGTTTGCCGAGTGTTCTATCTGTCTCTTTCTAATCGAACCGCTGCAACTAGCTTGGCTGATTGGCGGTGAGGTAGGGGGTAAACAAAAGGGGTAGAAAGAGACACAGAGGACTTTCGGCAACTATCTCTCTCTTTGTTTTATTGCAGTATTCAGCCTCTTGCACACTCTATTCTTATATCTCCAGGGATTTAACATTAAATTATTTTTTTTTTTGATTACTAAAGATTATTACAATCTGTCCTGCCTATAGGACATTTAGTGTTAGGTATGTCAAAATAAAATGTCTTGCGCGGGATATGCCCATCGACTCATCCCTCAATTTTAATAGATCCTAGATTCTGTTTATTTGGCTAGTAGGTCCTGGGGTACCTACTTTTTCAGTCTGCGTACTGCGGAAATATTGGACATTAGACAGCTGGCCTAATTGTTTGGATGTTCTGTTATTCTCTCCTTGTAGTCTTTGGTTCTAAGTACTATTTCTTCTTTTACTGTAGGTATATCCAGGTCTCGATGTATTATGTGATTAGGTATAAACCATGGTGCGTTCGTGACAATCCTTAGCATTTTGTACTGAAATCTTTGGGTTATTTCAATATTTCAGGTAGATGCAGTACCCCATAGTTGTATACCATATGACCATACCGGTTTAAGTATGGTTTTGTAGAGCAGGAGCTTGTTTTCACTGCTCAGTTGTGACTTACGTCCTATCAGCCAGTACATCTTCCGCAGTTGTAGACCAATATGCTTTCTTTTAGTAAATATGTGCTTCTTATTAAAAAAAAAAATTAGATTTTTTATTTCTATTTGAAAATTATGTTAACTAACATGTTAGCTGGCGACATTCTTCAACAAAATCAATCAAAAATTAGGAAATTAAGAATACTCTTCCTTTGCCCTTACTTTGATTGTAAAGAACAAGACACCAAATTCTATTATTATTAAAATATTTGTATAAATTATTATTAAAGAAACAATTAAGTTAACCCTATTGACATACGAGAAAGAGAATATTAAGAATAATCGCAAGATTTAGATTGGGAAACTATGAGAAAGACAGCAGATACTGGGAAAATAGAGAGAAAAGGATGTGCAAGATGTGCTGGAGAGAGATAAAAACGCCTAAAAGAGTAAAAAGTGAAGTGGTGGATGACGGAAGTAGATAGAAGGTGCGAGGAAAAAGAAGGAAGCGCAGAGTAAAAACAGGAGTGAGAGAAGGAGTAAAGGTTTAAATTTATCTGTTTTGTTTGTATTTTATTTTTTCTTTTGGATTGAGTGAGAGTGGCTACATAGTATGTAATTAATCACAATGATATGTAATTTAATGATTTAAGGCGGAAGAATGTAGTCAAAAACATTACAATAAAATATTAATAATAAATAACCTATTGAAAATATGTTCTTGACATTTCTTAAAAAACTCTTTTTAAAATAGAATATATTCACGAACTGGAGTACCGAGTTAAGATAATAAGGTTCCACCTGTACTCCTCCCACCGCGTGTGTACCTCCTATCAAAATATAATCTAATTACACTAACAATCAGCAGTATAGACTCTACTACTCGCTTCAGCGTCATTATTTAAATAAGAAATAATTTCTTACACTATAATCAATTTTTTGTAATACTTTTTCTTCTGAAATAATGATGCATCCCCTTAATTTATAAATAAATACGTTTCGTATCATAAAACAAAATGGAGAATACTTGTTTGTGTGGAACATACCTCTAGACAAGGTCTTAAATAAATAAAAAAAAAAATAAAGCAATCAAGTAGCCTTTCGAGCTGCCCGTCGACTTGTAATGCAGCACACACAGCTTACCACCCTCCTGATTTACCCCCGACTCCCCTATTAAGTGTACATACAAAAGGTTTAGGGGAAACTGGAACAATTGCAATAGAAAATTCAAATAGATACTCTATTTGACAGAGTAAGGGCCGGTTTTATGGTTTTTTATTTACTTCGGGGTTACGAAACCCCGAGTTAGCTTAGTTCGGTACTTATTTTTGTATCGGGTTTTATCATCCAAATTTAATCACGTGTTAGTTAGTAGAGACGTAAACCATATTTTAAGAAATTCGAATATTTGTTTAGAGTTGTAAATCCATGGGAATGCAAGATTCAGTTTAATTATTGTTTTAAAAATGACGGATTTCTCAACTTAGTACTATATTTGTATAATAGCTGATCTTCCTCATCATCTGTTATTGATAATTGATTAAGGTCACTCACAAAATTCATAATAAACAATCATTTAATATTATAACCTAAAATATTATAATAATCATAACTAAACTGGCTGAGATAGCATGATATTTTATCTCTGTTGCACACTTACTCCGGGTTAAATATTTAAACCTTGATTTATGACGGGATATCTTACTCCGCGATTTTAGTTCCGAGTTAGCGTTAACCCTTGATGATAAAACCCATTTTTCGTTTAATTCGGGAGTTAGCTATTTAGTTCGGTAGTAAGTTCTTATCAGGCTGAGGTAACGCTGTCGAGTTTCTTTTAATTTTAACGTATTTTAAAACAACAGAGTTTCTGATTTTTTTCATGAAAAATCGGTATTTTGACTTTTAAGTGCTGTAAAAATTGAAAAATCAATAAAAAAAAGAAAAACTTGACTGCGTTTCCAGCAGAAACTTATCAACTAATTAAATCATTTTGGTTTTTTGATTTCAAATAATCCAGTGATGAGTTATGAGTAACACCGCAATGTTACTTTTTTTTGTGGCGTCTGCGGAGATTCGCTATCAATGACTCATTATTTTAAATTTATTTATGATAATTTCACAAAGTATTCTTTAAATGTTATTATATCATGTAGTAATTATAGAAATAATTATATATTAACTGTGTCGTCAAAATACATTATTGTAAATATGCTTCTTTTTTATCGTTTTGACCTTAACACTTGTAAATATTAAATCCAACAAGTGTATAGTCTTTTGCGCGAATGTCAGTTGGACCACACTAGTACTGCTCATTTTCGAACTTTTCGCTAACTTCAGCGACGTAAAGTGTTATGAAAATTAATATACCTGGATCTGACTTTTTTTAATACCTGGTTCTAAAATAAGGTTTTAGAACCTGTTGTAAAATTGATACAGTTTTTTTTAGAGTGCAGCTATCAAAAAATCAGTTGTGACAGCTATTAGAACGACGATTATGTGAAACGAATGGGCAGAAACTATCGGATGGTAATTAAAAGAAGCAGGGGAGGGGGAGGGGGTATAGTGTGTTTAAGAGAGGAAGACCCAAGACAAAATTCACAAGCTTCCCATAAAAGAATTTCTATTTAAAAGAAACAGAAAATGATTTTTTCTTTCACACTATACCAATTTTCTCAGTTTTCCTCTATAACAAATGTACAAAAGCGTACAAAGATCTCTTACTGTTATACTACTTCATTTGTTTGGCCGCCATTTTGAATAATTCATAAGTCATGTTACAATTTTTATATGTCTCTATCTACTGTATGGTTCTCCATGTTCCGACGATATTCTACATCTGACAAGCAAATGCTTCTTCACCAAATAGGATTTTTCCCGTCCTTATTTTCATACTCCTCTGCTTACGGCTCTGAGACTGAGGCTTGTTCATAAAATGTTAAAAAAGGTAAACAGAAAATGGCGGCACATTTATTAAACATATTATACAAGTTGCTTCATGAATTGGAGTAGTGTGATATTTATTTGATTGTTAATATTGACACATGGAATTGTAGGGAAAATGCTTGGTGCATGTATATATGGAGAATGAATAGCCTTTGTTTCCTATAGATTAAAAATGTGTCCAAAATGTGTGCGAGAGAGAAAGGTATATGTTCTTATTTGTTCTCTATGCGCATGCGTCGAAAGTGACAGCTGTCTAGATATAATAAATATTAATATTCTATTAAGATATAAAAAATTATAAAATATGTAAAGAAATTATATTTCTTTTGTTGGTACAAAGCTCGTCTGTCGGTAAAACAGTGAAAACATAAACTCATGAACGCCATAGACGTCGCTGTAAAGATAACGGCCAACACTGTTGATATTTGGAGAGGACGGAACTCATGTTATTAGTTATATTTTTATTTATATATAGTTTATTTAAGTTTAAACATATCCACATTATTCTACATCAATATAATGTCATATTTAACAACTGTCACGTATTCTTACTGACAACTGTTACTTTCGACGCATGCGCATAGAGAACAAATAGGAACATATTCCTTTCTCTCGCGCACACATTTTGGACACACTTTCAGGTCCAGCATTCTCTCTCCATATATATATACTCTAAGGGAAAATGCGATTTATGCTAACAGCTAGTGCACCCATTGTTGGGACAAAAATATAGGAAAGAATTCTCCATAAAATTACCGCCAATATTTACAATCTTTCCCGCGTGCTATCTCTTTATTTGTGAATAAATACTTCGAATATTTCCTTGCAAAAACAACGCATCCGATTACACTATTTTAACATTGAGAAAGTAAGGTTAGAATTTTAAAAAATCAAGGTAATCTGTTTTATCAAGTTAGAACAAGTCTGAACACGCAAAAGTAGATGTGATAAGGTTAATTACATGTGATAAGCTTACAGTTATTAAATATTACTGATTTAAGTCACGCACAAACCTTTAAAAAGTAATTATCAAAGCTAATAACATTCAAAGTTAGGTTAGGTAAATGTATAACGTCTTTTAACAAGAAGTGTCATTTTAAATCAACAGAAAAACGTAATATTTTCATGAAAAGTGATGACATTTTTATTTTAATTCAAAGTAATATGAATAAATACAATATCTGCCAAATATCACCACGAAATTTAAAGACCCTATACTTTTTACCTATTCAATATAAACTATAAAAAACTATAATTTTAAATTTCTAGTAGCCTAAATTGTGATCCCAATTACTGCCGTTGGATCGCCACATGAGTTTTTGAGGTTATGTAAGATGAATGTACCAGAGACAAATAAATGACAGCGTTGAGTTCACTGTATTTATTCAAATGAACTAAAATTGAGATTGTATTCAGTGGTTTGTCTATTTATATTTTAAACTACCATCTATCTACCTTCGTTAGAGATCACTCGAAAAGTTTTTGCAATAGCTGAGACAGTGGCGTAGTACCCAGTAAACAATTTGGTGAAGTGTCCTATTTGGTGAAGTTCGAGTCACTCGTACAATTCTATTCTAACGCTTTACAAGTTCTCTACCTGTCACAGATTTTGTGTTAGTTTTTCATAATAATATTCTTTCTTTTTCCAACATCATTCAATAAGTATTTCTGTTTCTTTCCCACATGGGTATATTTTTATTATCCGGTCATAAATCATAAACCTACTCCGCTTTTAATTCAGCAGTGAACCGTCGTTGCAATGTCTGTAGCTCATAAAAAGGACCTTTCCTTTGAACGACTGAATAGAAAACGAACACGTTCCAGACAAAAAATTCATGATATGTAATAAAAATTAAGTAGAATTTACTCCAAAATGTTTACTGGGTAGATATTCATATAATGAGGGTTTCTAGAACGCGATCTTACAGCGATATTTACAGCGTTTTTAAAAGAAAGTTGAATATCCAGATATTCATTTAAATGTATCTGGGTAGAAATATAATGCGAGAATTAGATTGTATCAAGCTAGTAATCTTGAATCTTGCGCGTTACTTGTATAGTAAATTTAATATAATGTTTAATACTGTACAGATTATAATATTAGTCGCACCTACTTTTATTTCATATTTATTGTTGGATCAGAAATTAAGATTATACGATGTGGACCATTCGTTGGTTTCTTTTTGAAATCGCTGTTTAAACTATACTGCTGAATATTTTTAAATGATTGCTGCTTTATTTAGGAGGGCACACCGCTCTATTATTAATGGATAACAATCAGTTAAATGGCTGTCGTGGTTTGGTTGGAAATAGCACATTATCTTACCTCAATTTTAAGGTACATTGTAGATTGTTTGTGACTTTATTTCACGAATAGGGTCATGGATATTTACCTTAAGCGTGATATGTAAAGCCGAAGGTTGACACTAAATATCTGTCAATATGTCAAGTGCGTCAGCGTTGCCAATATCGAAATAATCCTCACTTGAAAAAGAAACCAACAGCTGGCCCACTCTTTATAATTCTTCTTTAGTTTATGTCTTCACTTTTTGGATTCACCGTCAACCTCGTATATAACGCAGAAAATTTTCCGCGAGCCTTATATAATGTGGTGTGGTCTCTTCGAACTTCGTATAACGCGGTGTATTAAGGGTTAGCCTCATATATCGCAGTACTTTTT
This sequence comes from Panorpa germanica, assembly GCA_963678705.1. Classification (NCBI taxonomy): domain Eukaryota; kingdom Metazoa; phylum Arthropoda; class Insecta; order Mecoptera; family Panorpidae; genus Panorpa; species Panorpa germanica. Next base: position 22,037,962 of record OY783206.1, read on the forward strand.
TCGCGAGCCTCGTATAACGCGGTGTGGTCCCTTCAAGCCTCATATAACGCGGTGTATTAAGTATTAGCCACATGTATCGCAGTAAATTTTCCGCTAGCCTCGTATAACGCGGTGTGGTCTCTTCGAGCCTCGTATAACGCGGTGTATTAAGTGTTAGCCTCTTATAACGCAGTAAATTTTCCGCGAGCCCCGTATAACGCTGTATTAACTTTATAACGCGATGTATTGACTTCCTCCTTCGTATAACGTGGTGTATTCTCCGTAAACCTCATGTAACGCGGTGTAGTCTCTGCAAGCCTTGTATAACGCGGTTCATTCTCAGCGAGCCTCATATAACGCGATGAATTAACTGTCAGCCTCGTATAACGCGGTGTATCTATGTGAAAATTAACGCATTAAACGGGAGTTAACAGTAACGAATTATTTCTAAAAGAAAATCTATTTCTACGACACTGCGACATTACGTTTTCTCTTTCTCTCTCTCTCTTTCCTCCCCCTAATCTTTAACTCTAACAAACTAAAGTGTCACCAAGCTAATGATTGGAGGAACAACCCTTCACTTAAGTAAGTTACCCCTTTGTTAAACGCGCCGTTAATATTTAACAACGCCGTTAAGGGCTCGACGTTAACGGACGGACATTGTAGAGTTAGATAGAATTAGCACTTATAAAACCATTTATAATTAATGGATATAATCGTTAGTACGAGTAGCTTTAGATGATATAAAACCACTCCCCTTCGCTCTGTAAATCTCACAACCCTTCTTCCTCTTGAAATACCACTTCTCGACTTTTTTAGTGATAAAATATTTAACAGTTTTTTTTTTTCGTTGAGACGCAAAAAATTGATGAAGGTTTTAATTTCATTGAGATTTTGCTGGGTTTAATTACTGAAGAAATTGACAGCTATACATTTTTAAGAAATATAGAGGGTGCTAGACCGGAATACACGGGCGGGGTTTCCCGGGAATTAAACATTGATTCTTAGTTTCGTTGGAAATATGTTAGAAAAATTCGGGCAGGAAGTATTAAGGACGTGTATTCAGATTAGCTCTAAATAAAAAAAGTTAGTCTATGCAATAAAGACACAGTATTGAGGCTTCCTATTAACACCGCCTTTTTGATTGAGAAACCGAAATTTATAACAGCAGTAGCCGTGAATAGATCATTCTTGTTGTCGGGATACAAAGTATAAGGAAAAGCAGAATATATTAGGGGCGATAAAAGGCTACGTGACTAGGAAGCCCGAGAAACTATATTTAAAAAAAAAAAACAGCAGTAGCCATGAATAGATCATTCTTGTTGTCTGGATATAAAGTATAAGAAGAAGCAGAACAATATAAGGGGCGATAAAAGGCTACGTACCTAGGAAGCCCGAGAAACTATATTTAAAAAAAAAAGATACAGTATGGGAAAAATCAACCTAGACGCAAGTAATAGTGTTTTACATCTGAATTATATGCTATAAAAGAAAGTTTACAAGACATCGAAACGGCAAAAAAACAAAAGAAATTTACTAATTTTATCTGACTCACTGAGTGCCCTATTGGCCATAGAAACTCTTTATACCAACCACCCAATAGTTCAAACCACCCACCGTCTCATAAATTTTTATGGATTCCATCTCACACCGGTATCGCACGAAAGGAACAAGTTGATAATTAAGCTAAAGAAGCAATTATAGCATATTCAGACTTAAAGAACAAAATTAAAAATGTAATAAATTGTTCATGGCAGAAACATTGGAACAAAGAAAATGATAACAAATTAAGAGAAGTGAAGCCATCAATTTACAAACAAGAGTTACCGGTCGGACTAAATTTTTCGAGAAAGCTCGAAGTAGTAATATGTAGACTCATGATAGATCATACAAATCTTATTTATACCTACTTATTCAAAAGAGAATCAAAACCAACATGTGAATAATGTAATGAGCGACTAACGATAAAGCATATTTTTCTTCAATGCTCAAGGTACTCGTAGCACAGACAAGGCTGTAATATGTCTGAGGAATATAAGGTGATAGTTGAAAACAGGGAAAGTCTGAAAAACCTTCTTGACTTTATCAATGAAACGAATTTAATCTCTTTATTTCAAATACCAATACTCGTGTGTAAAAGTTGTAAATTATATTTTGTAAATGTTTATAAATATATCTATTGTTTTAAGTGCTAATAACTTTTGACCGTTGATACACGCAAATAAATATACAAAAAAAAAGATATAGTCAAATTCAAACTCAAATACAGACTACCGAAAGACACAATTCTCTAGGCGCATGCTTCACAGCAGACACATATTTCTTTTTATCTAAATATTATTTTGTAATTTTGATGACGCTACATTTGTAATTTTCAAATCTGAATTTCGTGTGTTGATAAAGAAATGTCTTTTAATGGGAAAAGATACTTTTCCAGCAAAACAAGGTTTGACAAGTGTTACTCAGACTACGGTTTTTTTCCCCATTACAAACCAATGCTTTATCACACACGAAAGTTAGGTAAAACCTAGACACTATAGAATTAAGAAATAGACTAAAAAATTTGTAGACATTTTGTAAATCATTTAAGAAAAGTTAAATATTTTGTGAATTATTTTTTAGTACAAACGAACAAGCGTCCTGTTAATTTTTATAGTATGTTCCTACCCGCCACTGCTCTATAGCTACAGTCAGACAACAAGACCGGACGGATATTGCGGTGACTTCAATGTTTTTCATCCTACTTGATGGATTATTACCTTCTGTTCTTTATCCTCCCATTTCTCTGTTTGTTTTTAGCAATTATTATGTTGGCAATATTAAATACTTATATTTAAAATGTTGGTATTTATAAAAACATTAGTTTTAACTTGTACCAACAAAAAAAAAAAATAACAAAAAATTTTAGAAAATCATCTGGTCTTAAATATGTATGGTTAAAATGTTTGAAAAAGTTTAAAACAAAAAATGTTGAAATTATATAGTACCACGCTGTAGGTAATACTTGCAATTGCATGTGGACAGCGTTCCCGTAAGAAATAACGTCGATTTGGTAAAGATAGTGCAGTGACGGAGTGATCTAAGAAAAATGGTAGAAGGAAAATCGACGCCAGAAACTCGTTGAAGATATTAGCGGTCGATTTTGCAATTGTTGATTGAAATTGATGTTAATAAATGTGTATTGGCGTGTCTATTTTATTAAATATCTAAATATTGACGGAGATATAGTAATTAAAAATTTTAATTGTAGTTTTGGGGCTAGAGATGCCGGCCATATTTATGACGCAACATGTCTGTACTATTAAGGGTGAGTGTGTTATTTTTTCTCTAGATAAGAGTTCTGTGTTGAATATCTTTTACGCTCTGTTGTATAAAAGAGATACATGTCTTGGAATGTTCTATAACGTTGAATCCCTTTAATAATTAAAGAGACAAAATGACTTTCTTAATTGTTAATATCTCCTAACATATAACGAGTAAATAACAAATAATTGTACATTTGAGGTTCTAGTAACCCACTTTATCAATTTATAGTACCGTTTTATAGAATTTAAGACGTAGGACACAAGCCTATTTTCTGTAGCGTTTGTTTCTTTAAAGTATTTAGCGAAAGTTAGGTCCCACGAGAGGGATGCGGCAATAGTGAATGTTGCTTTTTAACAATATTTTTTAAAAACACATACATATAAAAATCAGCTATCATACTTTCACGCAGGCGGGTGAGCTTTTTAGGTACACTGTTAAAAATGTTCTTAATTTTAATAGAAATTTAATAGATAAATGCGAATTAGAATTAAGAACCTATTATTATTATTTTTTAAATGAATTTTTGTCTAAATTAGTTAAACAATTATATGAAAATACACTTTCTAGGTATTACAAAAATAATAAGTGGATCTGTTTTTTTTTAAATACCTTGTTCTAAAATATGTTCTTAAATTTATATAGTTTTTTTAAGAGAGTACTTTTTATATTTGTTACCTATAAAAGAGCCAGCAAGTTAGTTCTTAACTACATATTATACTACTTATTCTCAAAATTTCTGCTTTGCTAAAACGACGGGAGTCTGAGCTCTGCAATCTTATTATCTTATTACACGTTATTTTTAATACTTTAATTGACTTATCTGCAACGCCCCCACCTCCCTCCGCCCTTCTCCATCACTAGCCCCTCTGTTACTACGCTCCTGCTTCTTCATCATCTCTTGGTTGATCGCCCCAGTTGTTTTCGATATAATTGTTAAAGCGATGTTGGTTTTAAAGATTTTACGACTTTTACAAAACCTATTCGGTTAAACATCGATAATTATCGTTAAATTGGGATAATAACGAAAACCGGAAATGGTCCGGTCCGGCGAAGTTATACTGCAATAAAAGGATATAAAACATTTAGTAGTGCTGTCAATAAGATTTATATAAAGTTAACATATGTACAATTTTCGATTTCGAATTTCTATCAGTAGAGGAGGATCGAAAAGGAAAAAGTAGTACTTTGAAGGCAACGGAATGACGACAGAAGAAGCGGAGAGAAGAAGAGAAGAAGGCAGTGTGGAGGTGTGGAACAGCAGCAGGAAAGAATGGAAAAAGTTGATAACAGTAAATATAATGAAAGATAAAAGAGGATTTGTGAGAGAGAGAGATGATACCCGAATACATACGAGAAAAGATACAAGGAACAAAAGAAGAATCGCAAGATTTTGATTTGGAAACGAAGAGAATGGCAACAGATACTTGGAAGAGAGAGAGAGGAAAAGATGTGAAAGGTGTATGAGAGAGAAAGAGAGAGACATAGAAACGCTGGAGCACATTAAGTATTCATATGAGAGAAGAGTTAAAAGTGAAAAGAAGATTGTGCAATTATTGAAGAAAGGCAGTGAAGCGAAGAGGTGGATGACGGAGATAGAGAGAAGGAACGTGAAAAGAGAAGGAAGGACAGAGTAGCAGGAAGACACAAATAAAATGTAATTAAGCATAACGATATGTAATCTATTGATTTAAGGCGGAACTGATAAAAACATTGAAATAAAATAAAAATAATATTAATAAAATATATAATTTCTAAAATGTTTTATGGTGTAAAGTAAAATTCTTTTTTTTTTTATACGAAGAAAAACTTTATTTGTCGTGATCTCTTTCAATTCACGCAGTATCTAAATATCGAGCTTCTTAACGAGTTCAAAACATTTTAAGTGTTTTCCAGTTGTTGTATATGATACATTTAACATCTCCTTAATCTCTACCAGTTATACGCTGATCCGAAAGATATCCATGATTTGGTCTTGGATCATCAACTTTAGACTGTTAAATTTCTATCAAGAACTTCAGTTTATTTCGAAGTTGATTTAAATAATATTAGTATGAACCCCACTATTTTATGATAACGTTTACTCCTAAGGGTGCCCAAAGTCCTTAATTATCTCTACAACCCGCTGCGGGACTGCTAGCAGCCTGTCATATTAAGTAAAGACTGAAACGGACTCAACACACTCGTTTACGTTGTTTCACGATAAACAAAGATATTGCGCAATCAATAAATAGTGTTACCAGGTAGAAAATTATGTTGCAATGGAAGGTTTAGTTTACATGTTAGCTTACCACAAGCTAATTCCAAGGTTAATATTTTTATATGGATGAGTTTGATATTTAATTATATTAAGCACGTTGTAAGAGTGGGTAGATTTAAAACTAAGTAAGTAAAAAATTTAATCCAAGTCTGTTTCAGCAGAGTCGTGATACATACAAAGCCTGTATGTATGTGTGTTTATATAGGTGTGGAGAGGTTACTGGGGGTGATCAAAACGTTAAGAGAGGCAGGGAGGGAGGTGTAGTGTCTTATAACATAAAGGAATATGTTGCAACAGGAAAACATGAACAAAATGAATGGAGTGAAGTTCAATGCAAGGTGCAGAAAGTTGTGGAGGCGGAGAATGCTAGTAAACGTAGGAAAATAGAGAAGCGAGAATGATCGCAAAGTATAGATTAAGTAACAAAGAGAAAACCTGAAATATGTGTTGAAAGGGGGAGGAAAATTTGATGCATGTTAATAGTAGGTGTTGGGAGAACATGGAATTATGTCTAGATGAGACATTGCAAACGAAAAGTGAAGGAAGAGAAGAAAGAATAACGACGAACGAGAGTAAAATAAATTTTGAGTAGTAAATTTGGTTTTGGTAAGCTTAGTTTAAATAAAGGAGATTGTAATAATTGTAAATACCGATAGGTAATTTGTAGGTAATTATTTTATAAAACAGTTCTTTTCGTTAATTAGAATGCAGTGTGCTAAATTACTACGCTTAATATGAGCAAGTTCTGTCAACCAGTTTATTTACAGCAATAGGTATTTAATACTTATTTGTTTGATGTTTTTGCCATTAGGCACTATATTCTTCCGCCTTAAATTGTTAAATTATATATCATTGCGATTAATTACATTTCTATCCATTCTCTCTCCCTCGTGTTTCTACTCTCATATTACAACTCTTTCCTCTATATCTCCGCCATCCACCTCTTCCATTCATTGCCTCCCTTTAATAATTGTACAATCTTCTTTTCACTTTTTTCTGACATGAAATCTAAATGTGCTCCGGCGTGTCTTTCTCTCTCCCAGACACCTTGCACATCCTTTCCTCTCTATTACTTTCCCGTCTTTCCTATTTACAGCAGTATTTTTTAATAACAAAATATTCAACTTTACGTACTCTTATTTAAATAACGCACTGTCAATCATTTTTATTACTACGCCAAAAAATTTCCTTATTCTCAACCTTTTTTATGACAAAACATATTGATTAATTTTTCTTTTTAATAAAAGTAAAACATTGCAAATGATTCGACTTTGATTAATTATATGTCGAGCCCAAAACGGTCAATCAATTTGAAATTTTCAGGATAATTAGATAATGATGTCCTTTATAATTAGGTTTAAGCATGATTTGGTAGTAGTTTCCAGGATTTTTTAATATCCCATGCCAGGAAGTGCATATAAATGAATATTAAATATTTCAATTAAGTATCAAATCTTGTTTGTTTAAGTACGTTTCGTGAACTTGCTAGCGCTATTTACTTTATACACATACATGTAAACCACACGCAGTATATGTACAAAATGCGTGGGAAGAGGGGGTACGTACTGATTCGTGTGTTATATGCAGCGACAACGAAATCAAAGCAAACTAAACGAAATTAGCTTATTTTAATTATGTAGCAAAGATTTAAACCACTATATCACAAAGTATAATATCGATTATTGATTAAATTTGCTTTATATTATCTATATTACGTACATTTTATGTTAATGCATTTGCAAAAAAACATGCGTTTAAAGTTATAGCATACTAAAAAATCCAAGCAGTGTATATAAGATATCATTTATATTTAAAAAAAAAAATATATAAAATAAAAGTTAAAAAAAAGTATAAACTCTCAATCAATTTAATATGAGAATTATTTCGTCCAATCAGATTTTAATAAAGAGGAGTGGCTGGTATATTAAAACGTATTGTGATTGGTTTAAATGATCATGTGGGAGTGGTTTATATATGAAACTTATTTTGTAGTGGGGAAACTTAAACAAAATTCTCGTCAGTTACACAAAAGACTGTGAATCAGCAAGTTAAGTTTAACGGACCGTTTAATTAAATGTGTTAAAAATAAATAGTGATTCTTTTTGTGATTTAATATATTAGTGATTTTAATGATGTGTTAATTTCGAAGAAAGTTTTCTTTGGTTTTTGAATTGTTTATTGTTTTTTCTACGATGTCGACCCACGAGGAAGATGACCATGAGATAAATGTTGATGATAGTGACAGCAGGCTTTCCCCCAATGTTGAATCTGACGAGTCTGAGTGTAGTTTTGAGGACGGCAATGAAATTTCAGCAAGGCATACACCGTCCTCGCACTGCCACACAACTAGAGAAGCTAATGAGAACTTACCGTTTAGTATATCACGGTTATTGTCGAAAACGTACGACGCCGACCGAAAAAATGACGACTCAAATAAAATAGGAGAGCAAAAAAATGTAGAGTACTCAATAAACGATAATTTTTGTAATAGTAAGCTAGAGTCATTCGCTAATTATAACAACGCGATATACAACAGTAATTTGATGAGTCAATTAGCACTGGGAAGAAGTATTGGAGCCGAAATGAACAATATGATGTACGGAACACCGGGGGTGTTGAGGGTGCCGGCGCAAAGAGGACCTCTAGGTGCTCCCTTGACCGGTTGGGGGGCTCTGGGTGCTCTGCATCCGGCAGCGTTAGCGCATCAAGCCGTTAAAGATCGATTAGCAGGTAAGACTTATAGAAAAATGTTCGCCTAGGTGGAAATGAACCTTAGATTTAACTTCATGCAAACTAGTAGTGTGAAGCTTCCACTGCAAGATAATTTCTATATGAAAAGTTAAAACTAACCGTGAAATTAGCTTGTGAATAGCTAGCACTGCAAGAATTTTCTACCTGGGTAGCCTCCTCTTAAAAACAATGCATTGTTTAACGTAATATATATAACCTAACGATACGTTTTATTGTTTACCGAAGTTTAAGATAATTCTGTTACATCAGCATTAAATAAATGTAAAAAACAAATTCAAAATATTTTATTAATATACCCAGGTAGAAAAAGAATCTTGAAATAAGTTTGTAATAAACAAAATAGTGTGAAACTTGCATTGCGATACAGTTTGTATTTATGAAGTGGATAAGAAAATGAACCTTATAATTACCTTGTCGTAAGGTAGCAAACTCTCATTCCAAGATAATTTTCTACCTGTGATATTAATTTAATATGTAACATAGTAGAATCTTGCATAAAAAGTTTTCATAATACAAGAAAATGTAAATTTATGTCGAAAGAAAACTAGGTAATCTTTTTTATATAAAATAATCCTTAAATGTATATTAACTGTGTTTAAAGGGCTGTAAAACGCAGTACCTTTCACGGTTGCCATAAAAACAGATCGGGTAATTTTAAAAATCTGACACCTACTTTGACCAAATTAAATGCTAAGATATTTTAGAGTATGTCTAATAGAAAAAGAAAAAATATATTTAAAGAAATGTTGAATTGAAAGTCAAATTAAAATAGGTCCAAATTTTAATTTTATTAAAAATGAAAATACTAACCAACGGACTGCGTCGTTAGGTCCATTTTATTCAGTTTAAATCTACTATATCCAGTATAAATTTGTTAAAAATTGATTTGGGGAACCCCCCAAACAATTGCCCATTTTTCTCATACGATAACACACTTTAATTTGAGTTGTGAACAATATCTTAAATTCTAGAAATGTATATTACATGTACTGATAAAATTAACTATCAGGATCTCAAATGTGATTTGTTTTAAATAGTCGTAATATTATTGAAGATATAAACAATTAAATCATTTTGAGAACCAGGATAATTAAAGGGACAAAACTTTGCAAAGAAAGAAAGAAACACTTAAGAAATTTAGCACTGTAGAAATTTGGCTTTTCCACTGTTCTTTTCCAATTACAACTTCGCGGCCTTTCTTTGATAAATATCTTTAAAGAATCTCTTTTATGTTATCACTTTTTATCACAGTAATATCAAGTACCTAACAAATTCATGCAGAATATTAAATATTTTACATACATATATTATAATTTAATTTCTAGTACATATTTCAAGTATATATTTAAAGTAAACATAATATATATTTCGAAACGTTATATATCTACTAGGTATATTCAAAACACCTACATTTATTTCTTATATATTTTACATGTCGTTTAACCAAATTGAATGTGTATATTTTTTTACAAATGGCGTCTAGAATTCACGAGCCCTCTGAATGATATTTTAATACTAAGATTGCCCGCCATGTGTCTCTGGTGTAGCATTGATGGTGGTAGATATAAGGGAGAAAATATATTCGCGAAAACAGAGTTGAATCTATGTATGTAAAGGGTCTCTTATAATTCTCATTTGGGGATGCAATGAGTTGCCCCGAAATAAAATTTCTATATAACGGAATATTAAAACTTCTATATAAAAGAATTTATATTTTTAAAATTTAAATATATGTATTTATTAATGTTCTTTTAATAATCCTTGCGGTACTAAATTTTTAGATTTTGATTTGAAATTTGCATTTTTAACATACGATCCCTACACCGACACCGACGGATGTTTTGTGATATAACAATGGTCATTTTCTTACGTTTGTTTTCAAAAACTTAGAATCATTCATTGAGAATATTGTCGTGTAAAGAAAATTACACCAACCGGTATTCGTTTTTTCTATCAATATCGATAAAATAATAATATAATTTATTTCAATTACCCAACCCCTAAATTCGCTCCTGTTTGTATGAATGGATGCCTATATCTTAGGGGAGCATTTCTATTACTTTTAAAATGTAAATTTTTATATAAAAAGCAAATATTTTAAACCGCGAAACGCAAACATATGGCGGCAATAAAATGTAACTCGTCTCTGCTCTCTGCTGGTCCTGGGATAAGATGCTGTGGCTGGGGCATCCGATTCATAAAGAATCGACGGGGGGAGACTTGCGGGGGGTGAAATGGGTAGAGTATATTTATATATACATGTTACTTATATATAATCTAGTAGCTTTTTAATGTAGATTCAAAAAATATGAAAATATGGAGTAATAACTCAAAAATATAAGAAATATCGAGTGTCTAGTTCATTAGTGAGACATTTTCAACGAAGGACGAAAGCAATATGCGAGCTGTATCTATTCTAGCGGTATTGGACAAGTTTATATGCATTATAATTTTATTTGTTTGTATTTAGGAGTTATCAGAGCAGATAAAACCTATTCCTATTCCAGTTTGATCTTTCATCTCTACCGTTCACTTCGTACTTCATGCTAATAACATTACTACGAAATATACACACTTCATATAGTTTGCACTGAGTATCTTCTGTCTCACGCGCAAGGCGATGTATCGCATATTGCGTAGTAGTTATATTGAGCAGCTACGTGCGTTGTGGAGAACGCACGGGAATATTCTTCGAGCGAAAATAAGTTTTAATTAATTCCGCATAGAGATTAAGTTGATTCCTTGCAACTTCCTAAGTATGAAGTCAGTATGTAATTGGGGAATTATATGATATTTTGTTATTTTTTTAAGTCGGTGAAGTACGCAGCCGATTCGATAGCAGTCGATTCGTACTAGTGGTGTAAATCAAAATTAATTCGGTGTTAAATCGAACTTTTAATTACATGGCTAATCGGAACATTTAGGCAAATATTTAAGTGATAATAGAATGTAGAAGTATTAAGTAACTTAAATATTATTATATAATGTATAAATTCACCAATTAGTGTCTTATATTGCTATTTTAATACAGGAAAATAAAACGCAAACGAACATCTAAAACCTCATTACTTAATGAAATTATTTTTTGATAAATAGGTTGACTAATATGTCTCTTAGGTAATTACATTTCAGCCATGACTTATTCTTATTTTCTTCAAAAATTGCAATTTAGTGAAACCATATACAGTTCTGTTTCATATATGTATAGGCAACTTATAAGATGTAAAATTCAAAGTTAACCTAAAAATTCAGTACGTCTATAAAATCTGGCTGAAATTTTGTAACTACCTAAGAGACATATTAGTTAAACTATTCATAAAAAAATAATTTCATTAAGTAATGAGGTTTTAGATGTTCGTTTGCGTTTTATTTTCCTATATTAAAATAGCAATATAAGACACTAATTTATGAATTTATATATTATATAATAATATTTAAGTTACTTAATACTTTTACAGTATATTATCACTTAAATATTTGCTTAAATGTTCCGATTAGCCATGTAATTTAAATTTCGATTTAACACCGAATTAATTTTGATTTACCCCACTGGTCCGAATCGACTGCTGTCGAATCGGCTGCTTACTTCGCCGACGTATTTTTTTTTCTTTTTCAAGTTATAAATATTTGAAAGTGCAGTGCACAAATGCACTTAAGGTACAGCCGCCCTTGGTACCATCAAAGATTTAAAATTCACGTTCCTTATTCTATACCACTCGAGAAAATTTTTGGCGCAGTTTTGCGGGATCACCAATGACCATGAAAAAACGTGTTGGAATTACAAAAAAAATGATATTTCAATTTATTAAGTCTCGAATTTGTTTAAAAAACATTTTTCTTTACTCTTCTACCGAGAGATATTTTGTGTATAATAGAAAATAGTTTGGAGGACAGAAACTTTTATTCGGAAAACTTCGGGATGTATTACTAAAAATTATTCTTACCCTATAAACAAAACAGAGTATTGAATGAGATATCTCCCTAATGAACTGGACCATCGTATCGGCTCTGAGTACCTGAATGGCTTTAATTGATAACATTAATTCCCTGACACTTTTATTCACGGTTTAAATGTCGCGGACTCTGATCAATATTGGTCCATTGATTAGGGTTTAAAACGCGTCGTGGCAACAACAGGCAATAAATCTAAAACACCATTTAAAATTCTAATTGTTCGATTGGTTTTTTGGCCATTATTTATTAATTCACAGTGACCTTGTTCGGTCCAACGTTGATGAGTGTCAATTAATGGAATCATTAGAAAGGTACACTCAATTAAAAAACTGTGTCGTTTTTGTAGATGATTAACTGGTCACAAAAACTGGTAAAGAAACATTTGTGATTAATTTGGCGGGAATATTTTGTTTAAAAGCATCTAAGAACAGTTTCTTTTGCAATATCTCCTTACCAGTGAGTCCTACGATAAAAATAGTTAATACCAATCTGATAGAGGACTCAATTTCCTACAATTTGTGTACACAACATTTTTTTGTATGTCTGATAGATATTGAGCTGCACCGCTGCAAAGTAGAGCACTTCACTACCATTCAACAGCGTTTACAATTTTGCCCATATCTCCTAAACCCATTATAGTATCTAAACTTATCATACGTCATTTTAAAGGATTTTTAACGTTCTACAATTTTTATTTAAACATTATTTTGATAAAACAAATAGTTTACGTAATATGTCAGTTATTAAAAAAACGCAAATCTAAATCTTAAATAGAAAATTGTCTTGCCACAAGCTAATTCCAACAAGTACATATTAACACTTGCTAGCTTTATACAAACTAAATAAAATGTTACATTGCATTACATTTTCTACCAGTGTGCAATCGCAATAATTAAAAGAAATTCAGTGCGATTGCAATAATTGTTTTGCATGATAAATATATACAAATTAATTTCATATATAATCTAAAAGTCACGCAAAGGTGAATTTACAACTATTCTTATCTTGACGGATATGTTTATAAATATATACACAATTTAAATAGTTTACAGCTGTTTTTTTTTATCATTTTTACAATTAGGTGAGCCCTATTTAACTTTACTATGTTTTTCTAATTTCTCAAATTTTATCTTTAATCTCTTATTAGCAAGAAACAAAAAGTAGAGCAATAAATATATCTTAATAATATAATAAATTGATTTTTTTTAAATTATAACGAGCCAACTTTAACTCATTTCGTTAGATTTTTCGAACAGGAGCAAATCGTACTCTCCAGAAAATATAATATCCCCACTAAAAATATCACTGAGCTCAATTGGGACACAATGTGGCATGCCTAGTAAGTCTATCCCAATCGGGATCAACTTGGACAACCCAACGTTACAATTATTAAAAAAACGTTTAATAATTTAAAGAATATTTAAAACTAACTAGTTAAAGTGATGGAGATATATTGATAATTGGTTTAAACAATTGAGGTGATCACATTACTTCCAAACAGGTTTATTTTGGTATTTTCTAGTTGAAATAGTTTTTGTGGTGGAGATCTTGAAGTTAATACATCTCTATTAATATCTCTAATAGATCCCAGTAAACAATTTGGTGAAGAGTCCTGTTCTGTGACGTTTCTATCACTATTGCACTTCAATTATAGTTGGCATCAATTTTATCTTCATTTGTATTCCGACAAGTGGAGTGGTTCTGTCATTTGTAGCCGATAAAATAGACATTTTATATGAACGACTGTGAGAGACTGAACTGTAAATGAACTCTTCATGACAAAAAAATCATACGCATCTCATACATCAATATGATGGCAAAGTGACTCCAAAATGTTTACTGGGGATGATCAGAGTTCCCAAAAAATGTATTATGAGTTCGGCAAATTAATTTTTTTTGCATTGACTAGGATTGCCAGTTGGGAACTGACTGATGTGGATCTCCCTGAAGATAAATAAAATGTAATGCAGCGATGACCCAGAAATACAACCTATTTACTTATTTTGCTTAAATTATGGATGATCATTTCATAAAAACTATATACATGAAGTCTAAAAACTAGCTCGTCACACTGACAGCGGAGGTAGGAACTACCTCAGACGCATCGAATAGGCATAACATGACCTCAGTAAAATCGCATGGTTTTTGAGATATCGTTTTTTTTTTAATTATCCTCATTTTAACATTATTAGTGCCATCGTTTTCTTGGGTATCTCTCCCATTTAGTTTTTTTTATTTCTACGCTATCGTGAATAGTTACTTAAGACGGTACAAGCGTTATTTTGTCGATGACTTAAGTAAAATTGGTTTAATCTTGACTTAAATCCTCAACAAAAACATCAACTTCGTTTTTCACAAGCTACCGTCAAAAGAAATACTAGACTCCAAATGAACAAATCACATTAAAAACTTGCTCGTGTTATGCCGATTTTGGAATGGTATAATACTGTATCTTTCAGACATAAAAAAGGAAATCCAGTCAACTTTTATAAACAAAGACCAAAGGTCATTCTCCATTGATGTTTTCGATTTTCGTTTCCTAGATTTCATATTGCTCAGGTTTAAACATGCATTGGAAATTAAAGCATCTGACATTTAATATGTTTTGTATTTGTTACAATTTAGAGGTTATGGTATGCCAGATAACGGGGTTAACATCCTTTCTCTCGCTTTACACTGTGCTGCTCTTCACACTTTCAATAAAGTCCATCTGAACCATGTTTCATTCATTCATAGAGGCGTTATAAATTTCCATTTAGTTGTTGATTGATTAAGTCGATTCACATGTAAAATTTAACTGAAATATTCATGGAAATTCAATGTTAATCCGACGGTTATTTTAGGTGGAACAAACACATAATAAAGCGTGAATTGACTGATACTGCTAAAGTCTCTGATAGCGAAATTGATGAAGTTTGAGGGGAGTTGCGGAGAATCGGATTCATGGTGGAGTGGGAAAGGATATGATAAACTAAAAAGTGGGGAAAATCATTCAAGTGTTTATAAAAATAGATAGTAATAATTTAATATATGAAATTCGACATTTGTTGAGCAAGTGCTAGAGCTAGGTTTTGCTGATAACAGTGTGAGCCAGACAAGGATGGCTAGATGCGTACTGAAGCAACAAATTTAGTTGTTCATATAACAATAGAGAAATAGATAACATGGTAATTTGAATATTATAAATTATATAAATAGTTGTATTTAAAATGAAAATGATTTTATACTTGGAAACCTATTTTTTTAAATGTGCTAAAACACGTCGATGATGCAAATACCACACGTTTAAAAACCACAAATACACAAAATGTAGAGTTTGTTAATTATTACCAAAATTCATATATTTTTTGACTTTATTAACGGTGAAATAATCCATATATAATGTAATGATCTAATTAATAAAATAAACAAGAAAAAAAACATTTTAGTTTTTTAATTCGAAAGATATTTGATTGACAAATAGTATCACTTCATTTAAAACACCTTAAGCAGTTGTGTATTTGTGTAATAAAATGACCTATTTCATAATTAATTTTTATAATTAAGAACTTTGTGCGATATAGTAAAAAATTGTTAATGTATACACTATATGTCTGTGAAATATCAACCTTTACAGACATATAGAACAAAATTGGCATGCAATTAAAAAGGTATCGTCTCATTTGGAACACTCGAAACAAAGTAAAATTTTGCATTAATTTTGAAATATTTATTATGTGTAAATGATTTATTTATTCAATTAATTATTCTATCGCTCTCTATTCGGGTCGATCATAGATTTAGTTATACCGCTGTTGTTTTACTGCAAGTACTGACTACAGCGTTCAACGAGGACGGCTAGGACAGGTTTTGTTAATTACCTGAGCGCGGATTAGGCGCACGCGAGGTAATTCCAGGTATAGGTATAATAATAAAGTACAGTCACTTATTTAAGTAGTTTTATACACATTTTCTATTTAAATTCTTTAATTTTGCTATTTAAATATTTATTCCCGGCGAATATCCCCTAGGTAGAAAGTAATCTTGGAATAGCAGCGTGTTTTAAGCTTGGCGCAAGGTTAAATGTTAAGTATGATACACATACGTGCGACTTAAACAGGCTTTGTTATAAAAAGTTGTACAACACGTCCACACTAGTGCGATATGCAACTTAATACGTCGGAAGCTTTCATATTTCAAACGAATTCCTTCAACCTGCTTTTAGAAAAAAAATATTTACAAAAGAAAAAGTATTAAACTCAGTTATTTAACAAGGTCTCTGCTAAATCGTGCTTACCTTTGTAAAACTCACTTCGACAGGGGTCTATTGTTCAAGTCTGTTTCAGTTGTCCATTTAAACACCATTTTCAATTATTCTTATTTACTTACTAAACACAACTAAAAAAACCGTCAACGCACAATGAGATTATACTGAAGACTACAAATTCCAATATATAGATAAAACGAAGCTTGTAGCTCACTTGTAAAGTTATTTTTAATTTAATATAAAAATAATAAATATAAAAAAATAAATACACGTGACATTATATTTTATAAAAAAATTTATATCTTGAAATCGTGAATCGTGAAAGAGAAGGCAATAGCTTTTTAGGAAGATTTTATGATTAGTCGTATAAATGTGTTACCAACGGCATTTTCGAAAACCGATCTCCTTTATTTCTCGCTTTCCCCTCGCTTTCCTTTTTCCCATACTTGACGTGATAAATTCGATGAATTTGATGCGAACCATGTAAACCAGCGGACGTTTACCTTTATACAATTTTTTTTAAATTCCATTATATAAAATTTAGGTTTCAAAGCAGTTAAGCCTAACCAAGATGGACTCCTCGAACCATACTCCTGCAAACAGATCGGGTAAAGCAAATTCTTTAATCGTTTTGTACAGAGACGTCTCTAGCCCGTGTGCAATTACTACCCTGGCGCCCTCTAGTAGGCGCGCCCTCAAAATGAAATACTTACAGCAACGGAAATTCGGGAGCAAATGATGCAATTGATTTTAAATGATGTTGGGCAGCAATAGACACACGAGTAAAAAGTATTTTTTAGGAAGGAAGGAAGGGTGACTCTATAGAAATTTTAACAATAGCATAATAGGGGATTTTGTTATCTCGTATTATGAGGTATTTGTATATAAGTATGTATTTAAATACTTTTGAAAAGTATTGGTGCATATCTCTGCTCATGATGTTCACCATCAAAAGCATGCAACGTAATTACCGTGCGACCTAGAAACACAGTTGCTCAAAAGATGCTCAAAATCAATATCAAATCAGTTTAGTTTAGATCGTGCCGTGTGTGTTATCTCACTCGTATACACGTGCGTTCTCTCACTAACAACACAGTCGCATTCTCATTCGTTTCGGACAGATTCAGGGCTAAGGCTTGCAATCAGTCGACCCATATGCGGATGACCTCTCTCGGCGTCCCATAAGACCCTCGCCTCTGTGTGCTGCACATCATGAACCATAGGTAAAGCCGGCTCTGATTTTGTACATGAACATGCTTACGATTTCTAACCCAATTTTTAGTAAAAGGCAAGCAAAAGCATTGATAATAACAATAATAAAACTTGTGTGTTTCTGTAATGTTTGACAGATCGTTTTAGGAACTTTCCTTCGTTGCTTAGAGCCCTTACACATTTTTCTAATACACTTTATATATCTTACATTAAGTATATTGACAAATATGATTAGTATATTATATTACAATAATGACCTACAATCAAATAAATTCAGACTCGTCAAATAAACAACGAAATATGTATAGTTCAGTGGAAGTAGCAATCATACAAATATAAATACAATACACAAATTACAATAAAACACCACTTATATGATTTGTTTTATATACAGAAATAATAGTCAGCCATTTTAAGTATACATATGTCCGCCATTTTGTACAGATTAATGATTACGTGGCACGCGAACCATACATTATAGATTTATAGTTTATTTGAGTAAATAAATGGAAATATTTGAATTATAATAAAAGAAAAAAAACTAATTTATAATAAATATTATTGTTGGCTAAGTCTAGAGGCAGTTCTGTTATTAAAAATACATTATTTAATGTATTGGCGGCTACCTTATGTAAATTCTACGTTTACATACTTATTCCTCAATATTTTATAACATTTCTTAAGGTATATGTATGTAGAATTAAAGAATTACCTATTAAATGTTATTTTTTAAATTTTATTTTATTGTTTTTGCATTAGGCACTACATTCTTCCGCCTTAAATCATTAAAACACATCACAGGAATTATCATAGTGTGTAAGTTTCATATTTCTTAGTTTGCTATAAGCTAATTCTAAGGTTTGTTTTCTACTTTTCATATAGAAGTTGTCTTGCAGTGCAAGATTCATGTTGCTAGTTTGTTACAAAAAAATTTCAAGGTTTATTTTCTTCCTAGGATATCATTGTGCTTAATTACATTTTGTGATCCTTATTCTATGTACCCATTCTCACTCCTCCCAAAACATAAAAGAAAAATACAAAAAAAAAACAGAGAAATGCAAACCTCTACTGCTTCTCTCACTCCTGCTTCTACCTGCCCTTCTTTCTCTTTCCTTGCTCCTTCTCTCTATCTCCTACATCCACCGTTTCCCTTCACTGCCTCCCTTTAATAACTGCACAATCTTCTCCTCACTTTTTACTTTCTTCTCACATGAATACTTAATGTGCTCCAGCGTTTCTATCTCTCTTCTGCACAACTTGCACATCCTTTTCTCTCTATTATCCCAGTATTTGCTGCATTTAATCAATTTTTTACATTCTGTGCTGCTGTTATATTTCTCTATCTACTCCTTAGCTCCTCTTCTACACTTGTCTCTTCTTCTCTGCTTCTTTTGTCGCCATTCCCTTTCTTTTAAAGAACTTCTTTGTCCTTTTCGTTTCTCCTCTTCCACCGTCCTTTCTACTCTCCTTCTTTTCTCTATTAAATGCTTATTTATCAAGTCATAATATTCAGTAGCTACATAAACAAGTCTTTACTCTTCACCAAATAAACTTACAAGAATGATAGATTCAAGGATGGTTATGCTTTTGTACTCTTAACCTAAAAACCTTATCCTAAAACAAATGTTACTAAACAAATAAATCTAATCGTTGTTTCTAGACATGGTCAATTTTTGTTATGTCAATTACGGTTTAATATTTGCTAAAATCATTTAAAATACTCACCAGAAATATAACCTACTGACTAAAATAAATTTTCAAAGGTTATGCTACAAAAGTACTAAATAAATAACTAAATAATATTCTAACAATATCGAAACTTACCAACTAATGAAT
This sequence comes from Panorpa germanica, assembly GCA_963678705.1. Classification (NCBI taxonomy): domain Eukaryota; kingdom Metazoa; phylum Arthropoda; class Insecta; order Mecoptera; family Panorpidae; genus Panorpa; species Panorpa germanica. Next base: position 22,057,503 of record OY783206.1, read on the forward strand.
TAAAAACATCATGCCACGTATATTTCGAAATAAAGTAGGGTTATGTATGTAAGGTTCCACTCACGGTCGTATATTTGTACCCTGAAGACATACTTTTGTTGGAGATTGTATACGATTGAATTCCAGTAGTATTTTAGGTAAAACCAGTAGCCGGGCACCCGTCAGAAAAGGGACTAATCATGATTAAGGCCCGCGGGTTTAAAAGCCGCTCTAATGACTGACTAGCCAAGTCGAACGAAAAACGCATGGAAAAAACAAACATTAGTTGTAACATAGTGATGAAAGATGGTGTTTCTCTTTTCACTTTTTCAGAACAAGTTTAAACTTGAAGCGTTGATTATTAGGCCACTGTAAAATGCTGAAATGTAATTAGGGAAATTCGGCATCGCACTGTGCGTTTTGTGTAAAATTTTAATTTAAATATTCGTGGTAGAAGCCGTCGCCATCTTGAAAAAATAGGTGCAGTAATCAGTCTTTTTTGATTATCTTAAAAACTATAACTTCTAGAAATATTTCGTAAAGAACTTTTTTGTAGCTATTAACTTTATCTACAACTTCTATTTATAACTTTTTGTTTTAATTTTAATAATAAAAAAGTTACTAGCAAAACACTCCGATAGTAAATTGTCTAACTTCAATTACCCAGAGAGAAAATTATCTGGGAAAGTTTTGCTCTTGCTAGGTTGCCACAAGTTTATTATAAGGTTCAGATTCTACTTTTTATATAGCAATTATATTGCAGTTCAAGTTTTACAATTTCTACCTTGCTACACGCTAATTCCATTAATTTTCTACCTGGGAAGTTACAATTTCTACTTCTCATATAAAAATTATTAAGTGTAGATTCAAACTTGCTAGCTTACTACAAGCTAATTAAAGTGTTACTTTGTTTACCTGGAAAATTGTAGCTAATAAATATTATTTGTAGTTTTTCATGCTGGTTTCAAATTAATATTTAATTTTTGGTTAGGTGTTTTGGTTTACAAAATATCAGCGTATAAAAGCCTAAATAATGAAGACAATTAGATAATATATATCATATCGATCGTCCATTTCATTAGCAAGACATCTCCGAATATAGAGTTTAGTCTAAATTAGACAAAAACAATATTAGAGTTTATCGACAAGTTTATCTGCATTATAATTTTATTTGATTGCATTTACGAGTTATCTGAGTATTGAATTAGGTAGAGGATACAATTAATTGTACAAATAACTGCATACTCAATATAAATTTAGATTTTTTAGGAAATTCCTCTTAAAAAAAAATTTATAGGTTATATACTTTTGTTAATTTCATAAATTTCTAACGTATTTTTAAATACTGATTTTAAATCGCACTGAATTTAAGAATCTAATTTTATATTAAGGGGTGTACACTTAATATTTCAACCAACCCTTATATTAAAACCAATTTAAACAACAATTATTTCATTCTAACCAAAAATTATCAGTAAAATACAATCTAAAAAGCCGCCATTTTGTTTCACGTCATATTTAATAATAAGTGAGGTTATGAATAAGCATAGTATATAAATATCATTTCATAATATAACCTATAAATTGTCCTTGTCATTTACAAAGTCTGCCATTTTTAATAACCATATTTTCAAATAATTTTCAACTGCATATTATATTGTAACTCTATTATTAAATGTAATTATACCTGGTACTATAATTACGTATTCACCAGAATCTAATCAAAAATCTAATTAAAAAGCAATGTAAATTCGACTTATTAAGTATATAAGACAAAGGATAACATGTATAAAAATGATAGAGATGGATATATAGAAAATTACATGAGTGTGAATGAAATAGAAGTAAATGATGAAATTAAAAAAATATTGATACATAGTAGAGTTAAAATATTAGTTTTCTTGATTGAAACCAGAGGATGGTGACGTCACTAAGTTTTCACAGAGCAAACATAAATTAGCAATGTAAAGGGTGGGCCATTTGTTGGTTTCTTTTTTAAAGTGCTGTTAAAAGTACACTGTTGGACATTTTTAAATGATTGTTGCTTTATTTAAGAGAGTATACCGCACGATTATTTATGGATAAAAGATCAGTTAAATGGCTGCCGCGGTTAACTTAAAAGTAGTTCATTTTTTTTAGGCTTTTCTTTAACGTCTCCAAAACAATACCGAATTTAGTGTGCTCTATTTCCTACAGCGGAGGTTTCATACTACATTTCTGTCAATATGTCAAGCGCGTTAGTGATTCCAATGTCGAAATAACACGCACTTCAAAAAGAAACCAACAGATGGCCACCTCTTTTAATAAAAATAATAGTTAAGTATTTATATATCTGTCTCATTCACTCCCATACTTCACATATACAGCTGCTTCTCGCTTACTCATTAATAGATGCTAACACAAGCAATATCTGATGATAAAAGTACAACTGCGCATGCGCAGAATAATCCCTTTTAGCTGCTGTTTTAGATACGTACATAATCTCTCTATCCTACAAAATTTTATCATTTATAGTTTACGAGATATAAGCTAGACTGTTAAACTAAGTCTACAGAAAACGGTTTGCATTAGCTATAGATTCGTTCCATTATGCAACCAGTATTATATGAAAGAATTTGTTTCAAATAACTGCAATTTAATTTCTAATTATTTAAATACATAAGCCAAACATGTTTCTATATACAATTTCTCTATGTATATGTTAAGCATGTTTAGTACAGCTCACAAGTTATATCACCTTGTGCTGTGTATGTAATTCCAATGGTAATTGAAATCTTCAGTTAATATATAGGTAATATGGCCAGTGGTGTATTTAAGTTAACAATGGGTTTGTGTCCTATGTCTTAATTTCTTTAAAACTGTACTATATATTGATAAAGTGGGTTACTAGAACCTTAAATGTACAATTATTTTCTAATAACTACTTATATGTTAGAAGATATTATTCATAAAAAAGTCATTTTGTCTCTTTAATTATTAAAGGGATTCAACGTTATAGAAAATTCCATAGACATGTGACATCACGTCCGCTAAGTTGCTATCTGTTTTATACAGCAGAGCATATTCAAGACAGAACTCTTATATATAGAAAAAATAACTGACCCACCAGACATAGACATAGCACAGGCATGTTACGTCATAAATATGGCCGACATCTGTAGCGCTAAAACTACAATTCGAATTTTTAATTGCTATATCTCCGTCAACATTTAGATATTTATTAAAATAAAAACGCCAATATACGATTTATTAACATCCATTTAAATCAATAACAAAAAAATCGATCCCTAAAAGCCCATCACTAGCTTGTTACAATCTATTTTCAAGATTCATTTTTTATTCATACAAATTATCTCGCAGTGCAGTTACATACTAGCTAGCTTGTCACATGCTAATTAAAGTGTTGAATTGCGTTACAATTTCTGCCAGAGTAAATAAACTTCTTTAACTAATTTCGGTGTTAAATTACATCTAAACTACTTATTTCATCAAAAAAATATTTAAATAAAAGTTGTAGAACGTTAAATATTCTTTAAAATGATGTATGATAAGTTTAGATACTGTAATGGGTTTAGGAGATATGGGCAAAATTGTAAGCGCTGTTGAATGTTAGTGAAGTGCTCTACTTTAGAGCGGTGCAGCTCAATATCTATCAGACATACAAAGAAATGTTGTACGCACAAATTGTTGGAAATTGAGTCCTCTATCAGATTGGTAATAACTATTTTTATCGTAGGACGCACTGGTAAGGAGATATTGCAAAAAGTCTTAGCAGCCATTTTTTCAAGATGGAGGCTTGAATCATTAAAATTAAAGTTTGTAAACAAAAGCTCTCTCGCCAAATTAATCTAGTTTCTTTACTAGATTTTAGGACCCGTCAATTATCTATAGAAACGAAACAGTTTTTTAATTGAGTGTACCTTTCTAATGATTTCATTAATTGACACTCATCAACGTTGTACCGAACAAGGTCACTGTGATGTGCGTAATGTGGATGAAAAGTGACGCTACGTGGACAGTAGGCCTTAGTGTCTACTAATCCTCTAAAACACTATGTTTTTGTGTAAAATTTAATTTTCTTAACAAAAACTATATATTCAATAATTTACTATAATTAAAATTCTGACTCCACCACTGTATGTTAACATGTTCAAACATGAGTTAAGAAATGACATGACATTAGGTGAAGGTGGGATGGATGTAGGAGGATGGGTAGAAGGAGGAGGAGTGGAGTAGGGAATTGAATGATTAGATTACAATACAAAAATAAAATAATATGCTTTGATGTTTATTGAAATAATAGTTATTGAATGACAGGACTCATTATATGCTATTAACAGGGTGTGTACGAAGTTTTGCCCTGGTTTTGCATTGATTTTGCACGGCTGAATATGGAGGGTTTTTTGTGAAATTTTCAGTAAAGTGGTGAACCTATTCGATATACAAAAAATGTTATAAGCACAAATTGTAGGAAATTTTATCCTTTATAAAATCATTATATTCTATTAACAGGGTGCGTACAAAGTTTTGCATTTTATTTTTTAATTTACAGTTACAGCTAAGGTTCTTTTTGTTCCATTGCAAGATGAACAATTGTTATCCTGAAATTATACTCTTTTATTTTTATACGTAATTTCAAATTTATATTAACATAAAGTTGAAAGTGTTATCATTTACGAGATATCAGCATATTAATTATCTAATTAATTGCATTCAAATAGTTTACCAATATTGAAATAGTTTTATTACGTAATCTTAACTAGAATGTTCATTTAATTTTATTATCTTTATAGCTATGATTCATATTTAATTAAAATAGTTGAAATTTTTACATTTTATTATGTCCGCCATTTTGTAATTTCTTTCCGCTTTATGAACACGCTTGCTCATGGCTTAATTTACGTAGACATGGACTGTATATTCCAAATTACTTGTTATTAAATATTTTATATACAAACATGGAATGTTTCTCATAAAAATATAAATATACTAAGTAAGCACGGGACAAAATATTTTTAAAAGTTAAATATAGTCAACTTTATTAATTAACGTAGGTATTATTATTGTTCAGAATACTGGAAATACAATTATTCTGTAATATCTAAACTTATTTTTATTTGTTTGAAATTAGATCACTAGCTCATATACTCCAAGCGTGTTTTTTATAAACTGTCAGTGCCGTGAAGAAACTAAGTACGTTAGTCTTCAGAGAGGTGAACTGATCAAAAGAGAGAAATAGTTATTGTAATTTAAAGGTCCTTAGAGCTGGAACACACTACGATTTAAATCGCGTGTTTTTATTTCTGCATACCTAGCACAAACTGCGATTAAAATCGCGCGGTCGGTTTGTTTTTAATATGTTTATAAAGTGAGATCCTGAGCCGGCAGACATCAGTTATTTTCTGAAGAACAAAATGTGTAACATTGATACAATGATCGTATGCCTACCTACTAACTTGACCAGGCGGCCATTTTCCAAGTATCATGTAATCCAGATTTATGTCTCACTCACTCCATGCGCACGGATAATGCCCTCTCATTCCTACTCATAGCGGAATTAAAATTGGGTCTAGGGAATGTTTGCCCCCTTGGATCAATCTGTCCTCTTGTAAAACGTTTTGAAACAGTTAAAACACTACTTAATCTTACACATTTTGTTCATCAGAAAATAAGTGATGTCTGCCGGTCCTGGGATCTTGGACTATTATATACTACTCCGTTTATATGCAGTACTATATCTATATCTATACTGTTGTATTTCGATATCTGTTGTATTATAACAATAACAAATAATACATATTCAAAGAAATGCACCGTCAAAACATAATATCAACAATACTGTGCTCTGTGCCACGATATGGAAAAATCGCTATATGCCTCAAGAATTCTGTAGCTGCGACAAAAGTCGCTCAGATTAAAAACCCGTGGTGTGTGCGTGCTCATATGATTCCATGTGTTACAAAACTACGCGATTTAAATCGTAGTGTGTTCGGTGTCTAAATCTGAGGTATTCTTTACCTGTTTAGCCTAAGCCAACCTTTAATAAAAAGTCATAAATTGTAAGTTGTGAGTAGTATTGCCACAGTTGTAAGGGTACCTGATGTTAAGTATTGCCAGATAGTTTGTCTGGTAGTAGTACCAGTAGAATAATATTGTTTATTATAAAAATAGGGCATTCGTTAACAATATATAGATTTATTAATGTATTATACGTAGAAAAAGTTTCAATACACCTTGCGGTACTAAATTATTAGATTTTGACTGTTGAACTTTGCATTTTTAACATACGAACTAGCCTACACCGACACCGACGGATGTTTTGTGATATAACAATGGTAATTTTCTTACGATTCTTTTGAAAAACTGAGAATCATTCATTGAGAATATGACAAATATTGTCCTGTAAAGAAAATTACAGCAAGCGATATTCGTTTTTTTATAAAATATTTTGAAAATCAGTCAACTATTCTTTTAATGTTTACATGTTATAATCATGTTTGTTTATATCTTTCTGTAGGTTACTCTTGGTAACGCTGTTATATATATAACGCAACATCATATGCAGTAACTTGTTAAAAATGTACTTAAAAATACCAGCCTGTGCGACCTTATTCATACATTTAATTTTTTACCAACAAGATTTTTTTATAAATTATTATTCGCTCTACTGACTTGAAATATTTATAATAAAAATATAATTTTTTGTGTTATGTATTATAGTTAGAATGAAGCTATACGCCATTTTGTTTTTAAGGCTATATACTCCTTATTTATTTTAATTCAGCCATAGCTGAATATGGAGAGTTTTTCAGAAATTTTCGGTAAAGTGGTAAACTACCTATTCGATATACGAAAAAATGTTATAAGCATAAATTGTAGGAAATTTTATCCTCTATAAAATTGATATTGAACATTTTTATCATAGAAACTACTAATAAAGAGATATTTTAAATAAACGACTAACCCATATTTTTCCAAGAAAATTTCATTATACATATAATTCCAAATATTCAAATGTTAAAACTGTGGGCCATCTTGAATTTTTTTTTTTTTATTTATTTATATTAATATATTAACATATTAAGTTTATTGTGTGAAAATTTGAAGTCGATTGAAGTAAAACTGTAGGAGATATAGAATTTTAAGTCTTCACCTCTCTGGTCTGGTTTCGTCTTTCTTTGAAGCTTTTAAATGCATTTTTCTCACACTTAGCATTTTCAGAGTCGGTGCCCTCTCTAGCACAAAATCTACTAGACTGATTCTTTTGAAATTTTGCACACTCTTTCTTTACATAAATCCCGATGTAACGCTGGCGAGATTTTTTTAATTTCTTAATTTTAAAGTATTTTAAAAGGTATTTTAAAAAATCAATAAAAAAACAAACTCGACAGGATTACCTGCAGAAACTTATCAACTAATGAAATCATTTTGTTTTTCGATTTCGAGACTAATCCAGTGATGACTTTTTTTTGTGACGTCAGCGAAGATTCCCTGTCAATGGCTCATTTCTTAATATTTATTTATGAAAATTTCACAAAGTATTCTTTAAAAGCCATTTCATCATGTAGTAATTATAGAAATAATTATATATTAACTGTTGTCAAAAAACATTATCGAAAATATGCATTTTTTATTGTTTTGACAATGCAACACCACCTCCCCTTAATGACATAGCTCGTATATACCACGAGTATATCACCGTAATTAAGTTCATGAAAAATTTTCTCTTTAACACAAATTTTTTCGTTCTGTTTGTTTCAGCTTCATTTCCAATGGCAAGAAGAATCGGTCATCCTTATCAAAATAGAACACCACCAAAAAGGAAAAAACCTAGGACAAGTTTCACAAGATTACAGGTAAAAACACATTGCCTTTTGTTTGATATATATTAAATTCTCATATTGTTCAAAATTTTAATATTCTTTCAAGGATATCAACATTTAAAGATGGTAATATAATTAATTTTTAATACAAATTTTATTTCTCAGGTAGCAGAATTAGAAAAAAGATTTCACAAGCAAAAATATTTAGCATCCGCTGAAAGAGCAGCCTTAGCGAGGGGCCTAAAAATGACGGATGCTCAAGTGAAGACATGGTTTCAAAATAGAAGAACGAAATGGAGGTAAGATCAATTTCTCACCTTCCTACCGCAGATATTTTCTTATCTTAAACATTTTAAAAAATATTCTTCATTTTTTAAATATTGTCTAATGTTTTTCTGATACTTTTCCTTGATTTTCCTTCTCGTTTTCCATAATTTCCACTAAAACGCTACAAACAGTACCTGTTTCAATAAATTTTACATAAATCGAACGATCAAATTGAACAAGTAGTGTGAAATGTTGGGAACGAAGGAAAACATATCATCCACGGATAATGGCGCTGTTCCAAACGTTGTACACCAAACGGTACGACGGTACGACACAGCAGAACACAATTGATGTTGGTAGGAAGCTGGAGGTAGAATGACGTCATCAAATATTCATTTCTTAACAGTGGATATCGGTGTAAACCTCTAGCCCTGTTAAATTTAAAACATAACGACACTGGCAGCAGTGCAAGGGGTTGCAGAACATTCAGGCGGTGTACTACAGTATTAGAAATATGTATGACTCAAGTTTTTAATGTAATAAGTGTACTGCATTTCTTTTATAACAGGTTCTATTAAATGTAAAACTACTTTTAGCTGAGGTTTAAAGGTAATATTTATAAGAAATGTGAACCTCAGTAAAAATAGCAGACTCGAATTGTGGTTATTTGGCTTAAGGACTTAATGACATTAAAACATAAACTACAATGCTCAGTGTGAACGTATCAGAATGTTTATTACCCATAATTAACAATTTTTGTCAAGTATTTAAAGTTAACATGTTACGTAAATGATTCTACCTAATACACAAGCTCTTGCAACTTATTTTACTGCCTCTTGAGAAGTTACTTGAGAATCTAAGGATTATAAAATCTTAAAAACTATTTTTAATGATGATTATGATTAAGGTCTTTCGGATTAAATTTTACTACATATTATTATTTAAATATTTTACATTCTCATTACTTAAAACTTAAAAACAAAAACTCTAATTCCAATTTCACACCAAAGAGACAGTTTTGTTGTCAAAAACAAAACAATAACATAATTTGTTTTATTTTAAAACAGTTCTGTTATTCGAAAACAGACTGTTCACATTGAACAGACTGGTTTTGTTTTTAGTGTTTTTCTGTGTGTCCTATAAAAATTTAGTATTAGACAAATTATTCTGTTGGCGACACATTTCTATTGCTGGTCTTATCTTTTGTTCACTGCATTCTGCATTTATTTATAACTGCTCTTGGAACTAGTTGCTAGCCAAATGATATAGACAACAACTGACAAGCGCAAATGCTCACAAAAAACAAAACCAGATGGGAATGTGTTTTGTTTACTACAACAGTTTTTAAAGACAAAAATGTTTTAAAAACTGTCTCTTTGGTGTAAGGATTGATGTTTTTGTTCAGAAAAACAGTTTTTGTTCGTGTTTTGTTGTTTTGTTTCTCTGGTGTAATACCGGCATTAGTACTAAAATTTTTCCTTATAATGTTATTAGATTTTAGGCAGTAAACACAGTTAAGCGTGATATTTATAATTAAATTGCACATAATTAACATGCAACGGGCCGATAAAGTATTAAAAAGACAAAAAAAATAATATTTAATAAAGAGAAGAATTAAGAAAATTTAAGAATGAAAATCACCTTTTTTCATCGATTTGTTGAAAAGATATAGATATTAAAAGTTGAAATTTAAAAAAAGTAACAGTCGTGTAGTGTGATTGTAGTAGTGTGTGTTTACATATGAAAGTTTCTATGTGCCGAGTACAGTTTCCAATATAATTAAATTAGTCAGCTATTAAGTATTTTAAAGTTTTCGTATTGACTGTTGAACTATACCTGTCTTTGATTGTCACGGCAAAACTACCTTGGTTAAAATATTACATGAATGTAAAGTAACATCCATGATTTTTGTTTTATAACTGGAAATAAGTATCTAAGTAAATTGATCAACCCCAGTAAACATTTTGGAGTCACTTTGACATCATATTGAAGATGTGTATGATTTTTATGTCATGAAAAAGTTCATTTACAGTTCAGTTTCTCACAGTTGTTTATATGAAATGTCTATTTTATCGGCTGCAAATGGCGAAACCACTCCACCTGTCGGAATACAAATGAAGATAAAGTTGATGCGAACTATAAGTGAATTACCATAGTGATAGAAACGTCACGAAATTTTATCAACAGACGAAATTAAGATTTTTCTATTGTTTTGAAAATTACTGAAGTAGAAACACTAAAAATAGTATAACTCGGAAACTAATGGTTGGAATGTCATGAAATTTTAAGACATATCGTTTGAACTTTGGTACTGTCTAAATATCATACAGATTTGTAAATAGTGACGCCATCTATACGTCATCTTACGAACTTATTGAGTGGTGTATTATAGTCTTGTTAGAATTATCGTCGTAATTTTCTTTCCATTCTAAATTATAACAAATTACATTCTACATAGTGTAAATTTAACCCGGGAACAGAAACGCAAGAACCTTTTGCAACCCCCGTTCAGATAGTGTGAATGTACCTCTATCACCCTCCACAAAAAATAATATAAATATATAATGATTTTTAAAGTTATCAATGAAAATATAAGCACGGCGACATATATTTCACACCCCTGTTTTACAATATATATTCTCTATAGATATAATATTTAACTCCTCTATTATTCAGCAGCTTTTAAACTGTCAAACCGCTCTAGTGTCCCTTGTTTCCCCTATACTCCTGATGGTGTTACATACGCCTCTTGTAGCCTCTAACTTACACACCCCCACTTTCCTCATCCCCTCTTCTAAATTTAAGAGGGTTTAAAATAAAAACTTAGTAAAATATTCACAAGATCAGATATATGGACCCGTTGTGCGAGTCGCTGTGTCTCTGTTCTTCCTTGTTGCTCGTTGGATTGTTTTAAGAATTTTATTATATTGATAAACATTAAGACGATTGTGTACGAAGTTTAACGGGAATACCCGATTCTATATTAATATGTTATTGTTGCTGGAAAGTATTTTAATGGAAATCAAATGTCTGATTTCATCTTCTTGTAGTGATTTACGACCAAAATTGAAAACTATAGCAATATTTCTAGTACTAATACATTTTAAAAAAAAATTGTTTAATTACATTTCCAAAAAAATCATCTTGAAAATTTAAATATATATATTTATTAATGTCCTTTATACGTAGAAAAAGTTTCAATACTCCTTGCGGTACTACATTTTTAGATTTTGACTGTTGACATTTGCATTTTTAGCACCGACGGATGTTTTGTGATATAACAATGGTAATTTTCTTACGATTGTTTTGAAAAACTTAGAATCATTTATTGAGAATATGACGAATATTGTCGTGTAAAGAAAATTACAGCAAGCGGTATTCGTTTTTTTATAAAATATTTTGAAAATCAGTCAACTATTCTTTTAATGTTTACATGTTATAATCATGTTTGTTTATATCTTTCTGTAGGTTACTCTTGGTAACGCTGTTATATATATAACGCAACATCATATGCAGTAACTTTTTAAAAATGTACTTAAAAATACCAGCCTGTGCGACCTTATTCATACATTTAATTTTTTACCAACAAGATTTTTTTATAAGAATTATATTATTACAAGAATTATTATTATTTTTACAAGAATTTTATTATATTGATAAACATTAAGACGATTGTGTACGAAGTTTAACGGGAATACCCGATTCTATATTAATATGTTATTGTTGCTGGAAAGTATTTTAATGGAAATCAAATGTCTGATTTCATCTTCTTGTAGTGATTTACGACCAAAATTGAAAACTATAGCAATATTTCTAGTACTAATACATTTTAAAAAAAAATTGTTTAATTACATTTCCAAAAAAATCATCTTGAAAATTTAAATATATATATTTATTAATGTCCTTTATACGTAGAAAAAGTTTCAATACTCCTTGCGGTACTACATTTTTAGATTTTGACTGTTGACATTTGCATTTTTAGCACCGACGGATGTTTTGTGATATAACAATGGTAATTTTCTTACGATTGTTTTGAAAAACTTAGAATCATTTATTGAGAATATGACGAATATTGTCGTGTAAAGAAAATTACAGCAAGCGGTATTCGTTTTTTTATAAAATATTTTGAAAATCAGTCAACTATTCTTTTAATGTTTACATGTTATAATCATGTTTGTTTATATCTTTCTGTAGGTTACTCTTGGTAACGCTGTTATATATATAACGCAACATCATATGCAGTAACTTTTTAAAAATGTACTTAAAAATACCAGCCTGTGCGACCTTATTCATACATTTAATTTTTTACCAACAAGATTTTTTTATAAGAATTATATTATTACAAGAATTATTATTATTTTTACAAGAATTTTATTATATTGATAAACATTAAGACGATTGTGTACGAAGTTTAACGGGAATACCCGATTCTATATTAATATGTTATTGTTGCTGGAAAGTATTTTAATGGAAATCAAATGTCTGATTTCATCTTCTTGTAGTGATTTACGACCAAAATTGAAAACTATAGCAATATTTCTAGTACTAATACATTTTAAAAAAAAATTGTTTAATTACATTTCCAAAAAAATCATCTTGAAAATTTAAATATATATATTTATTAATGTCCTTTATACGTAGAAAAAGTTTCAATACTCCTTGCAGTACTACATTTTCAGATTTTGATGGTTGAAATTTGCATTTTTAACATACGAACCCTACACCGACACCGACGGATGTTTTGTGATATAACAATGGTAGTTTTCTTACGATTGTTTTGAAAAACTTAGAACCATTCATTGAGAATATGACGAATATTGTCATGTAAAGAAAATTACAGCAAGCGGTATTCGTTTGTTTATAAAATATGTTGAAAGTTAGCTACTTTTGATTGGTTTCAATTTTCCTCATGTATCGACGTTTTTTTTGTACACATGTTATAAACATGTAAGTTACTGCTTTTTGGAAGGTCTTTAAGGTAAAAGCCACTTTCGTACAGAATTTGATGAAATTTAAATATGTTAATATAATTGCCCTTAATTTAATGACAAAATTTTAAATGTTTTGACCAGCTGTGAAGCGAGATATTAATAACTAAAGTGCGCTTTATTAATATTCAGGAGGCCTACAAAGTACAAAGAAAGCAGCGCTATAACGTATATCTCGAGAAAGGTTCCACAGCTTTAAAAGAAAAACTAAGTAAAAGTACTTGCGGCCATATTTTGATTGGCAAGCCAGTAAAACTGTATTTTTCTATTAATAATTATCTATAAAAATTGTATTATAAACTTGTTTAATTGTTAAGTTATTGACTTTAAGGCGTGTCGCACGTAGCAAGCGTATTTAAGCGAATTTTGACCGGACATATACGCGCTACTACGCTTTCCCTCTCCGAACCCTGTAAATGTAATGAACCCTCGCACATTGCAAGCGACAAAGCCGTCCGAATACGGGCGTTACGTAGCTCTCATACTAGAAGCGAATTTTAACCAAACAAATACCCTTAAAAAAATATGAAAGAGAAAGCAATAGTCTCTTTCATAACAGTAGGGTATCGATAAAAACTAAAGTAAAAGTTTGCTCTCATGATAAATTATGTTAGTACAAAACAACTCCAATACACCCTACAGTACACAAGTTTGACTTGCACTGTTGTATCGGTACGTGGTATGTATGTATTATGACACAACACATGCTTGGTTTGAGAGTTCTATCCATAAAGATATAAGAATAGAGTGCGCGAAGGATACGGCCGCGTGTAAGTGGAAGCGATAAAGGCAAAGAGAGAGATAGCTGCCGATTGTTCTATCTGTCTCTTTCTAGCCGAACCGCTGCTGCTGCCTTGGCTGATTGGCGGTGAGGTAGGGGGGAGCAAGCATGCAGACGCAGTACTTGGCTAGAAAGAGACACAGAGGACACTCGACAGCTGTCTTTCTCTTTGCCTTTATCGCGGTATTCAGCCTCTTACGCACTCTATTCTTATACCTCTATGGTTCTAGCCGCTCAACCAAGTCGAATTCGCCGTCGCTTAAATACGCTTGCAGTGTGCGACAGAACTAAGTCTACAGTTTCAAAATAGCGCGCCATTTAAAATTTCCGTTACTAATGATACACTTTATAAAAATTTTGAGTGCAGTGCCGTGCATTTCAATACACTGAAGTAAGAAGTAACCTAACCTAACTTTTTTTTGTTTATTGGCTAGTAGAGGTTAGTTTTTAATCTTTAACTTTTAACGATAATGTTCTTAAATAAAATAATCTTAAGCTTTTATATTTTAAACACTTTAAACAAAATAATGAAAAAACTGTTTTTAAGAATCCAGACATTTTAAAGACGGACGTCTCGCCGATGGAATCTCGTTCGATAAGAGAAATATGTGAGCGTATAAAATCAAAAAAGAAAGAGAAAACCAATTCTAATTAGAGGTTAAATGAAAGGGAAAGGTATATATAGTGATAATATTGAATAGGTTAGTTTCAACAAAAAGATGACGTCACACTTCCTGGGATACGAAATATTTTAAATAAAAATAATTCGTGATGTATCAATAAGAACTGACTGTTTTAAATGTAGTGTAACTTTGTACAAGTATTACTTTCGCTATTGAAATTTGACAGTTGTAAATTAGAGACATGGGAAATTAGATATGGAGCGCTATGCCGCACAATAACGCATAGAATTCGTAATTATTTGTTATTAAAAAATATTTTAAGCCGATTACCGAAATTAAGTGATTTAATACTCTTAGGCCTCGTTCCCACTCACTGTTTTTATAATTAAATTATGTTTTTATTTAATATTTTAATCTAAATTTTAGGTTGTCACATTCGTCTTTTAATTTGAGGTTAGTTAATATAGTTGGTGCGCATGCGTCGTTAGTAACATAAATTTTGACAGTTCGACAGTTGGACAAAATTGAATGTGGAATAATTAAAATTTCTGTTTTTAATAACAATTTGTAAATGTAAATATTCAATTTTGACAGATAGTCACATTAAAGAGGTTATAATATAATATAATTTTTTTAATTTAGACACATTGGACTTAAAGAAAATTAAATTAAAAATACTACACATAATACCATATTCTAAACTATTTAAATTAAATATAAAATAAAATGATACTTTAGACTTCTTGGTTTTGGGTTTTTCTAAAACATTTGGTGATATATAATAAATTTTATAATCACCAAAAAAAGACTTAATTTGGATGAGTCTTACCACAAATCAAAAATTAAGATTCTGAAAATGCACAAATCTTTATTTGCCCTTTATCTATAAACTTTATAAATAATTATTCTTTCTCCGATTAAAAATACGGCTACAATCAGTTGATAGTACATACAATGTTTTTAGTGCAATAATCTTAATGGCAAACAAACTTGCAGACAATGTTTATACGATTTTACCCCCTCCCCTCCACCTTGAGTTAATGGCGGGGATAGATACATAGGCGTCATAAGTCGTTTTATTCATCTCGACATAATTGCTTTTCTATTGTTTTATTTTGTATTTTGTGTTAATGTTTTCTTTTACCATTCACAGTTATTTTAAATCTGTTGTTAACACGAAATCTCCATTTAGCTTTGATAAGAATGGTCAAGTAATTAAGCACAGTGGACTTAAAGTCAATATCACACTATACATTCGTGAAACAATCATATTTTTATATAAATGCATACTTAAACCAATACGGACTTATGGGTTACATCAGCTGACTCAAACATTGAGATCTTACAAAGATTCCAATCTAAGACATTACGCATGATTGTAGATGCACCGTGGTGTGTTACAAACGACAGACTGCACCACGATCTTGTCATACCTACAGTGAGACAAGAAATTAAAACTCGAGTTGTGAACCATCCAAATACACTAATGGAAGACAGAACTACCTTCACCAGACTGAAAACGACTTCATTCTAGTCACTCGACACATACCGTGCAAGTTGAATCTTGTTAAATGTCTACATGATAGATCGCAATGTTCGACGTTTAACAATGGGCTTGTGTCCTTATTTTTTAGATTCGAGGTCGACTTTTCAATTGTTGATGGAAATTGATGTTAATAAATGTGTATTGGCGTGTCTATTTTATTAAATATCTAAATATTGACGAAGATATAGCAATTGAAAGTTTGAATTGTAGTTTTAGCGCTAGAAATGGTCTGCCATATTTGTATGACGTGAAATGCATTTTAACGTCAGTTATTTCTTGAGTAGGTCAGTACTGTGGTAATGTTCTTATTCCCACAATAACAGTACTTTTGAAAATAACAAATTATCATTTTTTGAAACCAGTTTTTTAGTTATTTTATAAGCTAGAATTGAAACAAATATATTTTGTGTTGTTCTGAGATACACAGCTGTGATAATGACTTTACCAAACCTAAATAGCCTAAGGCGTCTATTAACTTGTAACTCATTAATAAAAACTTTTAAGAATTACTTTTTTATTTGATGCTACTGTAAAAGAGAAAAACCATAGAATATAATATATAATTCATTTTATATTTATATATATTTTTGGTAACTGCTCTGAATCTGCTAGAGCTTGACTTTTTCTTTGTATGTTTAAGGTTTTGGCTAATTTTAAGTCTACTAGGTCATATTCCTCGGATTTATATAAATTGAATTATTAAATATTAATAATTAATGTTCGTGTAGCAGTGGCCATGAATAGATCATTCTTGTTGTAGAGATATAACCCTATAAACAATTTGGTGAAGTGTCCTATTTTGTAACGGTTCTATCACTATTGCACTTTAATTATAGTTCGCATCAACTTTCATAAAAAAGCAGAATATTATTAGAAGCGATAAAAGGCTACATGCCTAGGAAGCCCGAGAAATCATAAATAAAAACTCTGGTCTCTCTAACATCAATGGGCTTGTGTCATCATTTTTTAGTGGTCGATTTTTCAATTGTTGATTGAAATTGATGTTAATAAATGTGTATTGGCGTGGGTTATAACCTCTA
This sequence comes from Panorpa germanica, assembly GCA_963678705.1. Lineage (NCBI taxonomy): Eukaryota > Metazoa > Arthropoda > Insecta > Mecoptera > Panorpidae > Panorpa > Panorpa germanica. Next base: position 22,074,550 of record OY783206.1, read on the forward strand.
AAATGTGGCAATCTGCTAAAATGCAGTAGGATTTATTTTTAAAAGTAGTTCAATGCCAGTTTATCAAAAATAAAGAAGTAAAAACAACTTCTATTACTAATTGTTATTAAAAACAACAATTTAAATTATTCCACAATAAATTTTGTCCAACTGTCGCACTGTCAAAATTTATATTAGTAACGACGCATCAACTAAATTAACTAAACTCAAATTAAAACACGAATGAAAAACATAAATTAAATATCAAAACAGTGAGTGAAATATACTTTAAAATTAATAAGTGATACAATCTTTTTATCTGTATTCCTCATCTACCTCCATTACTCAACCAATTTTATAATTGCAAAAAAAAAAAATAATTACCACTTCATCAGAGTTGTTTTTAACATTATTAAACTAATTAAGTAATTACTCCATCTGTTAATTCAAAAATATCTTAATTATAAAATCTTATCTTTCTCTACATCATCATTTTCCTATTTCCATCTCTTCTAATCGCATTTTCTTTGCTACATTAGCACCGACACCATTTTCCGAAACATTTTTAAGGTATTTTTTCCCCTAATTTTTTAAGGATTAATTCTATTAGAATTGCCCCTTGTTTTATACGGTTGCCATAGAAACGTGTTCGTGTCTTTCCCTCTATTAAAGCTATTAAACGTATAGCCTATTACAATTATCCTGCACTTCCTGTATAACACAGGACATTCTGTTTAATATCGCACTAACATCTTCTATAAAATCAACGAAGAAAGGAAATGGTGTTTTCCAAAACTATGCGAAAATTGACTAAGTGGGATAAAATTTATGATTTTGAGAACAAAACCCGTCACTAACTAATAGGTTAACTAATATGTCTCTTAGGTAATTACAAAATTTCAGCTGTAACTTATTCTTATTTTCTTAAAAAATTGCAATTTAGTGAAACCATGTACAATGACAGTTCGGTTCCATATCTGTCATAAGGTGCCTAAAAATCTGAAAAACCTCATTATTTAATGAAATTATTTTTTTATAAATAGGTTAATTAATATGTCTCTTAGGTAATTACAAAATTACAGCCGTAACTTGTTCTTATTTTCTTAAAAAATTGCAATTTTTATAACGAATTTATAAAAAAATAATTTCATTAAATAATGAGGTTATAGATGTTCATTTGCGTTTTATTTTCCTATATTAAAACAGCAATATAAAACACTAATTGGTGAATTTATATATTATATAATAATATTTAAGTTACTTAATACTTCTACAATCTATTATCACTTAAATATTTGCTTAAATGTTCCCTAATTAATTTTTGATTTAAACCAATAGTCCGAATCGACTGCTATCGAATCGGCTGCGTACTTCGCCGACGTACTACAAGACAATTTGTTAAAAAGAAACAAAAATAGCGAAAACATTGTATAATATTATTTTGTTTGAATGTAAAACTAATTGCAATTAATAAATCATCGAAAATAGCGATTCTATTTTAGCTATAGCATGTTTTTCATCAGCGGAAAAGTTAATTATCTTAAGCTTTACAGAAGCAGGAGCGGCTGGATCTTAAGTGCATTCGTGCGCTGCACTACCAAATATTTATAACTTGAAAAGGAAAAAATAATCACAAAATAATATATAATATCCCAATTACATACTGATTTTATACTTAATAAGTGACAAAGAATTAACTTAATATCTATGCCGAATTAATTAAAATTAATTATCGCTCGATGAAATATTCCCCGTGCGCTCTCCACAACGCACGTAGCTGCTCAATATAACTACTATGGAATATGCCATATATCGCATAGCACGTGAGACAAAAGATACTCAGTGTAAACTATATGAAGAATCTGGCGTTGAACTGTGCATCGCACGAGACCGAAGATTACCGGGGCTTGCTAACATGTGACGCGTCAGTTATTATAAGATTATTTTTGTTTACATAATTAAAGATAGTATTTGACTTTTTATGACTTGACTGGGACTGTGAATAAGCGTAAAAATGAGTGTTAACTTCAATATTGATTATATTAAAACCTAGTGAACATGAAATCAGCTGGAACACCTAAGTCATTTCTTAATTTAAAACAGAGTGTAAATTCTCTATAAGTTAGTAAAGTGCACTACCAGTTCTCGTAGCCAGCAGTCGCCACTGTCCTGATGTACATCATAATGCTCTCTTTTTAGATGCTAGTTGGCTAGTTGGTGTTATATACACAGACTTATATATTCGCTCCAAAACTTCTTATTGTCACCAAATGACATGATTATTAAATTCACAGTCAACTACTACAGAATAATAAAAACTTGAGATACGTTTCACACCACGTCAAGATTTGAGGTTCGGCTCGTGTAGGTTGCGGTCGTCAAGCCGAGCACGCCAACAATATATAAACATTCCAACATATTCAAGTGTGTGCTAGACGTTTTATTTGGGAGGGGCAGTTTATTGTAGTCATTCTCTTCATTACCTCCTGCCCTGTCATTCCTACTTACCTAACTTTACGCCCACGTGGCAATTCAAACGCATTAACCTAAGTACACATGTTAACGTCTTTTTTGATGACGTCATTCTATCATGGAGGACATTATTTGATAGATATATCGACGTACATTCGTTAATTGAAGGACTACGGTTAAACGGAGCTACGAAAGAAGGTAAAAGGTGGTTTCCAAAATAGCTGGAAAAGGTTTGAAACGTTATAAATGTAGAAAATTGTAAAAAGACTTTGAGGTTATGGTGAACTGTCAATGAATTCTGTAATATAGTTGTCAAATTACTTTTTAGGTTATGTTACTTATCCAGAAGTTGTTTTTCTTTGTATTTTATTTATTAGTACTTTTTACAGCCAAAACTGTTCGATACATAAGTCATATATTATCATTCAAAAGTTGATGTGTTTCTAGACGTGACTGTACTAGATTTGTTGATCTTATATGGTCCAAACCAATGCGACGTTCATATATTTATTTATTTTTAATTTCATTTATTTAAGGCTTGTTTATTCCCGATGCTGTGTCTTATAACACGATCTCTTATTATGTTGGCCAAATTTTAAGGTCAAATCAATACAAAAAAAGCACATTTTCGATCATGTTTTTTGACGACACAGTTAATATATAATTATTTCTATAATTTCTACATGATACATGATACAATTAAAGAATACTTTGTGAAATTTTCGTAAATAAATATCAAAAAATGAACCATTGACAGAGAATCTTCGCAGACGTTGCAAAAAAAAGTTTCATTGCGGGGTCCCTCATAACTCATCACTGGATTATCTGAAATCAAAAAACCAAAATGATTTCATTCATTATTGATATGTTTTTGCAGGTAACCCTGTAGAGTTTTGTTTTTTTTCTTTGATTTTTCACTTGTTTACAGCACTTAGAAGCCAAAATACCGATTTTTCATGAAAAAAATCAGAAACTTTTTACGTTTAAAATGAGAAAAAAAACTCGAAAGCGTTACCTCGGCATTTATGTAAAGAAAGAGTTTGCAAAACTTCAAAAGGATCGGTGCAGTAGATTTTGAGCTAGAGAAGACACCGACTCTGAGAAAGGCAAGTGTGAGAAAAACGCGTTTAAAAGTTTTAAATAAAGACGAACCAGACGAGAGAGGTGAGGATTTAAAACTCTATATCTCCGACAGTTTTACTCCAATCGATTTCAAATTTTCACACAATAAACTTAATATGTTGTACAATAATATAATATTGAAACCATAGCCATCCCACTCCCCTTTAAGCATAAATGCATTCGCTCACTGTGACCCAAAAACTTTTTTAAAACAAACGTTTCTGCTTCAAAAAAACTACAATAATAAAATAAAATTTCAAATCTAATAAAAAATTGATTATAATTTAATTTTTTTGAATCGAATTAAAACAAAAATACTGCTACAAGGTATAATAAAGGTTGGCAGTGCGCATGCGCCAATTACCCTTATTCCTCCCCTCTTCAAAACCATCGTAATAAATTTTCACGGTGCTATTCCGTTAATTGCGAAACAGTTTACCCAATTACCCTGTGCGTAAATTAAAATATCCCCCTGTTAGTCTCTTCCCCTCCCGCACTCTTCTACACCTTTCTCAGTGCTTCTGTATTCAAAGCAAAAGACCCTCAAGTGTAATATATTTGTTGAAATATGACAGGTGAAGGAAACTTAATAAAATTGCATAATTTCTTAATACGAAGTTTTATAATTTTTGTGTGTTGATGAGGGTAGGATCATACTTGTTAGATGGCGCTGTTTAACTGATGGAACCTGAGCTAGTTTAAATAGCGATAAGTACTTGAGCTGACAATCCAAATCCATTTCTTTGAATATATGTTATTTAGTGGTAACGAATTTGTTTACTGTTTCGAAAGTATAGCTTAGTGAAATGATTAATTTTTTTTTAATGTTTACATTCTTCTGCCTTAACTCATTAAATTACATATCGTTGTGCTTAATTCATTTTTGATCCTTATTATATCTAAACATTCTCACTCATTCCAAAAGAAAATATATATATCTTAATAAAAATAAAAACAAAACTGGTACTCCTACTGCTCCGCTCCTCCTGCTACTCTTCCTCCGGTTTCTGCTCTGCCATTCCTTCTCTTTCCTCGTTCCTTTTCTCTATCTCCACCATCCACCGCTTCCCTTCACTGGCTCTCTTTAATAACTGCCCAATATTCTTTTCACTTATTACTTTTTTCTCACATGAAAACCTATTGTGCTCCAATGTTTCTGTGTACGTTCCGCACACCTTGCAAATCCTTCCCTCGCTAATTGCCCCGTATTTGTTTCCTTTCTCCTCGTTTCCCAATCTGAATCTGGCAATCCTTCCCATGTTTTTGTGTCTTTTTCTCCTAAGTATTCTGGTATCTCTCTCCCAAATCCTTTTATATTTTTTGTTATAATTGTTCTTCTCATTTTTTCAATTCTTTCTTGTTGTTGTATCTTCCTGTCTCTTCTCCTACTTAGCTCCTCTTCCACACTTGTGCCTTCTTATCTTCTTCTCTTTGCCTCCTCTGTCGCCATACTATTTTAATATGAAGAAATATATTTATTAATTTAGAAACTTAATAAATTTTAAAATACTCTAAATATTTTATTTGTAAATTTTATTTCCTTTTTAATAATAAAAGTTACCTGTTACTTAAATTGTTTTACCTAGTACATATTAGTATACATATATCACATCTTAATAATTCTCTTTAACGATTATACTGTCTTAAAAAGACCTTCTTAAGGATTAAAGACTCTAAAAAAAGAACTTTTTATATTAAATATTGCTTGGTTTTCCTTAACTAAATAAATGTAAGCTAACATGCATGTCTTTTGTTTTGAAGATAGTGTCAATTTTAAAATATTTATAACATGGAACAAGTGTACTGTCATTTAGCAAAAGTAATGCCACATATAGATCAAGTTTGTGTTTATAACTCATAGCAAAACAATACCGCAAATGAATCTGCATTACATAGATGCACTAGGACGTCGGCTGACAACAACACCAAGGCAGAACAAGCTCCAGTGCAAAAACAAATGCAGTTTTACGTTGATACTTGCAGATAGTAACAACACTAGATCTACAATAAATAAATTAATATGTTTAATATGGAATGCTCTTAAAAGAAGGTTAAATATAATTAAAATAGCTATAAACTTACAATTAAGACCATCGTAAAGCACACTAGGAAGTCGTTGACAGTGTACGACACTCGAGGTGTTAATTTTGCAAAGAAGAAACTGAAAAAACACATAAAAAGAATATGTAACATCTATAAACTAGGTTAACAAAATGAAACATACTATCACCGAACATGAATGACAGATGTAAAACTAACCTTTTCAAGAATTATCGTTGTTAACTAATTTGCAATATGGACGAATTATTGATGTTTAAGAATTTAACATATATAACTGATTTCTATAGCAAGAACTAATCATTTGGATTATTTATTCATTTTCTTGTTGTGATACTTCATTAGCATATTATTTGGCAACCATTGTTCAACACTACTAACTAATGTCAAAGCGTACTGGCTGCTAAGAAACTGCAAGGCACGTTGCTAAAGAAACAAACCTGAATAAATAATGCTGCGGATAATTTGACAGTTGTGTATATAATTTTTCTGGCGCATATTTTGAAATGTTAAATAATGAATTCTTAACTATTGATTTTATTTGAATATTGCATACATTTATTGTTGTATATGTGCACGTATTACACAACAAAATACTTAGATAATTAGACAAATAATGTTATGGTAAATAACTTAACTTTGATTGCATTTTTCTACTTCAATTTTTCCTATGAGTTTTATGATAAGGAAACTACTTTAAATATAAGAAACAATATATGACAACATGTCGTGTTTATTCGGCAAATTCCGATTTGACCCGATCTGTTTAATATAATTATAATATCAATTGCAATTACGCTATCTCGAAATAATTAACGGCAGTTGTGAAATTTCCGCAAGCGTGAAGTGGTAACATATGTGTCCAGAACAGGGTGTATCACAAATCCGTTTTTCTTGACAGAATTTAATAAAATTTAAATATGATAATTATATAAGTGTCCTTAAGCTTTGTAGCGAGATATTCATAATTAAAGCCCAGGTCGAAAATGAGCGTCGGAATTAGTTTATGTCAATGCTACATGTGTGTACCTTGGACTCCAAGACATTTTCTAAAGTAGAAAATTAATCTTGGAATTAGCTAGAAGCGTGAACCTTGTACTGCAAGACAATTTTCAATAGGCAACGTTTTAACGTATATTTCGAGACCGGTTCCATAAATTTAAAAAAAAAATTATAGTATTGTTGAGAAATAAATTAGGAAAATTTTGACTGTTTTTTGGATTGTTTGACCAGTTAATAAAAAAGATATAGAGGTTTAAAGTTGATTTTTTTTTTTGAAATAGCATATGCATAGTGTAACGGTATATTGTCATGTTGTGAAGTATACTACAACGGACAGCGTTGCCATATTTCTTAATAGTGTGTTTGTATTTCGTCTATAAAAGTTACTTATATTGATTACAGTCTCTGAAAAAATTGTAATACTATCTTAAAACGGAGTGCTCATTACCTTTGTAATTACAATCCGACTATACTTTTGCCTTTGTTACAAAATAGAAGGCTATAGCTACATTATAGAACACCCTACAACGTTTATAATGTGACTATATCGGCGGAATATGTGGTTTTAATTAACCCGTTAATTAATAATGAAAGGATTTTAGTTTCAACGCTTGCCGACAGATGGCAGTGTATTATACGTGAATATATATTCATACCACAAAATGGTTCATAATTGTAAAGTGTTGAATTTTATGATGATATCTGCCTAATCCTAGGGGAAATTATTCGTACTATAGTGACTGACAATACATGTGTAAACATATAGAATAGAATATAACCTCAAACCAATGTTTAAAGTGATAAGTGATATGTTTGTTGCATATCTGAGTTATTGTAGGCGGTTTTAATAGATTACTTGTATTGGTTTATTATCTAGTGATTTAATACGATAATTACGTATTACGTGGATTTCTCTCTCTCTCTCTCTTTCACTCACACACACAAAGTAGGTGTCACATGTGTATTATATTTTGGTGTGATTGAATTTAAATCATTAAGGTTCAGTGACAAATGTCAAAAGAATTGTTTTGGTTATGTACCACGAAGCCAGACCCGAGTTATTCCGAACAAACACGAGTATAGTACACATTGAATGAAAAGGCAGTAGTAGGCCGTCCGCACATGAGGAGACTGGTAGCAAACAATAGCCCCGAATCTGCCCGAACTGAATAAGAATGCAACTGTGTTGTTAGTGAGAGGACGCACATGTGAGAAAACACACGGCACGTACGAAACTAAACCGATTTGATATTGGTTTTGAGCGACTATTTTTCTAGCTCGCAGGGCAATTACGTTGCATGATTTTGATGGCAACATCATGAGCAGTTGTGCACAAATACTATTCAAAAGTATTTAAATACATACATACAAACAAATACCTCATAATACGACACAATAAAATACCCTATTATGCTATTGTTGAAAATTCTATGCAGTCACGAAACACGGCTCGACATGGCTCGTTTTTCGTTGCGCGGCTAGTTTGCAATCAGTCGACCCGTGTGAAGACGGCCTTAGCAACAGCAAGTCTGAATTTATCAACACACGAAATTCAATTTTTTAATTGTTTTCAAAATTACAAAAGTAGCGCACTAAAACCACTGTAACTCGTAAACTAAATGTCAGAATGTCATGAAATTTTGACACATATCGTTTGAAGGTCTAAAAAATCTAAATTAAAAAAAATATCCTACGAACTTCTTGAATACTGGGATATGCAGCGACAAATACGGTTTCTAGTATAAAGGCTTCTCACACTGGAACCGTTTGCTTGCTTCCTGCGATTTTTTCAGTTGGGAGGAATCGCATTAGCATATCTTATCAAAAAAAATTATTTAAATGTTTATCAAGACTCAATTCTACTGTAGTTAGTTTATGTATATATGTATAGCAAAATTCAGCACTACGATCTTTTCGCAGGCGCATATATCAGGAAGATGCTGGGATACATGCATATTCGTACATAACGTGAGCTGTCACCTTTGAATTTTTTATATCATTGGAAGGGAAAAACGTTGCAAATATATTATACGCATTTTACCTATGGTGCAGTGGTGTATTGATAAATATTAATGTAGAAGCTTCATCTCATGATAAAGTGTACTAATGCTAAGTGAAAAATAATATTTCTTTGTCAGACAGTAGAATTTGGGTTACATCTACTTGTTCTTCTAAATGTATGAGAATTTTGATAAGAATTCTTACCATTTTCAACTAATTTTATTTATTTATTAAAAATATATAACCTACAAAATAATTTGACAGGTATTATATAATATATACGATAATTCTAACCTCAAAACTCCGGAAAACTTATTAAACCAATATAAGTAATTATAATTATAAATAAACAACAGTTTTCTTAATTAGAATGTTACTTTTAAATGGATTAAATGAATTTAATGGCAAAACAGTTAACCAAGTAATAATTAAAAAACCAATTAGTGCTTTAATTTAACATAGCGCGTTCAGTACGAGAACCCCATGTATAGCGGAATAATTACAACTTGAAATATTAATTCAAACTCGAGCTGCTAGTAGTACATTGTCGCCATCTCTGTTTCACAACCCGTACTAAATTAATTTTGTTTTTGGAACGTTGTGACTATACAGTCGCTGTCACTCGAAGTGTTACCTATTTAAAATGCTGTAGTTTTGTTAATTATTAATCTTTTTATTTAATATTTTAAGAAAATGTTGAAACTACATTATATTTAATAAAGAACAAGTCACTGTTCGATATAGCTACTTATGGTGCGAATTTTGGCATACATTTCTGCATTTGCATTACATTTTGAAGAAATGGCGGCTAAAAGCGGCAATAACTCCTTATCAAGGCGTTTTACGATAAAAATATTTATTATCAATCTGATAGAGGACTCAATTCTCTACAATTTCTCAATACAACTTTTTTTTGTATCTCTGGTAGATATTGATCTGCATCGCTGTAAAGTTAGTAATGATCCACATTCTGGCATTCAACACCGCTTACAATTTTGCTCCTATTTTTTAAACCCATTTATACTATTTAAATAAATTGTAACTAGATACATTTAGTAAAGAATTGTATTTAATTTTTCGTAATTTTTTCCAGAAGACAAACTGCCGAAGAGCGGGAAGCCGAAAGACAAGCCGCCAACCGATTAATGTTATCACTTCAGGCAGAAGCTATAAGTAAAGGTTATGCGCCAGCGCCCCCTCAGCAGCAACCAGGGGCCCCCTTGGCGGCTCTGCATGGTCTACAACCTTGGGCAGAAGGAGCACCACCTGGTTGTTAATAACAATAACTTATATATAATAAATTATAAACAATATAAGTGAATCAACAAAGAGAAATGGTTAGATGTGAGTGATTTCGTTAAAAGTAACCAAGAAAATCAAAACACTAAGTGAAAATTGTAAATAATGTGAATAGTGCGTGAAATTTTGGTGAACATGTATAAGATGCTTTAAAGAAAATGTAGTTGTAATGTTTAGAAATGATATAGACTAAATTTTATTTTGTTTCCTGTTAAATTTTGGTTATTTTAAAGCGCTGGATTTTTATGACAGAATAATTTGGTTTAATCGTCTTCAAAGAATGAAACTACCATGCTCATATTTCAACCGTACACACGCGTATCTTTGCCGCACGTCTATATCTGTCCTTTTCTGACCTTGTGGATCTGAAAAGGACAGATATAGTTTTGCGGCAAAGATCTTCGTGTTATTTTACGTGCGTATACAGTTCCAATGTGATGACAGCTTAGTTCATTCTTTTTAAACCAGAAGATGATGTGACTTTTTTATATTTTTTGCTTAAAATGTGTATTGCGAACGATACCAAATTAAAAAAGCCATAATTTATGAAATAATATTGTAAATAATGCCGTGACCCATCTATTATATTCGCCCCTGTATATATATTTTGATATATGTAGTTTTAAAAATGACGTGTTTACTTAAATGCTGTTTTGTATTGTGTATCAATAGGAAGTGACAGGTTTTAAAAGACTCTCACACCTTTGTTAGTTAAGATGAAGGTGTCAAATAAATATCATTATTTAGTGAAAGTAATGTAGTTGGTTCTTGTTCAATTAAATTTTAGATTTATTGTTATTTAAAGACGCGCTGCACCGTTGAACACATTTTATTTTCTATTTCTTCAGCTAGGTTATTTTTCTTTCAAAGAAATGAGCCTCTAACTAATTTAATGCGGAAAATTGACGGAAAAGCTAAGCAATAAACTTTACCAACGAATTTGGAAGTGGTAATTCTAAATATTTTATTCATCAGCATTTATTTTAAAGATTTATACCTCCATCTTCAAAATGTGGCGTTTTTTTAGAATATCTTTTTACCAGTGGGTTCTATGTTAAAACTAGTTATTATCAATCTGATAGAGAACTCAATTGCCTACAGTTTGTGTATACAACATTTCTTTGTATGTCTTTTTTTAGTGTAAGACCCACTGGTAAGGAGATATAAGCCAAAAAACCTGTTCTTAGCTGTTATGTTTTCAAGATGAATAACTTGTAAACATATTTGAGGTTAGCAAATATTCCGCTAATTTGACGCAATCAGTTTCAATTCTAGATTTTGAAACTATTCCATTTTCGACAATGAATAAATCTCAAAATATTTCTTCTCAAAAATGAAGCCAAACTGTCACTGTGTGAAAATCACATTTAAATGCAAAACCAAGTCAAAACTTTTTACAACATAGCTGCATTACTATATTCTTGATTATAATTAGTGTGATAATTGGACAGCATTTAAGTGAAAACGTGATTAATCCGAGATGTTAATTAAAAATAATAATAATTAATAATAAATTTCATAAGTGATAAAAATAATGTACATATGTTGTAGAAATTTAAGAAGAAATAAAAACATACTATAGATTAATTAACATTTTTTAATTAAAGGAAATCTACTTGATGAAAGACTTACATCTCAAGAACAGTCTCTGAAGCGACTGCCGTCCTTATGTATATAATTCAGTTGCAATTATATTAAAGCTTAACCTTAGTTGCATTTTCATTACAATTTTCTTTGCCAATATCAACAAAGAAATGAATATCATACTGGTGCAATTCATGACGCATGACGTCAGAGGAAAGTTATAAAATATAATTAGTAAATACAGTATAGTTTGAGTAATACGACAGCTGTACGAAAAGTAACCTATAAGTAAAAGAACCCGCCTAGATACCAATATTTTACTATGTGTTTCTTTAAATTACAGCCTTCCTCTATTGTTCAACCCACCATTAAATTCAAGCACTCTCTTCAACTTGCAAATTCTTTCCGCGTAAAATGCAGCCGCCTCCGCACTTTCAGCACCACGCAGCATAGAATTCCCGTAGTCTAATTATTTGGTGATAACTCATTTTGTGAGGTTGAAACGAGCAAACGCGTGACAGTATAATGCTCCCACTAGCACAGGTTACTAAATCGATATAAGAATAGCTATAAACAATTTGCACAAAATACAATTGGCAACAGAAAATAGTAAAACCTCTTTGACATAATATTACTTGTTAATATAAGAGTATAATGTATAATTCTTCTACTTCTGCCTTCGATTCCAAACACCGCTGGTCCCCTCCTCTCCTTCTCCTCACTCTCCCATAATTTCATTTCAGTGACTGTCATTTCATGACACAGCACGCAAGCAAAATATTTTTTTTTGTTTTTATTTTTTTTTTTTGTTATAATATTTTTTGATAATAACTATTTAGACTTACAAATATATTATTATCATACTGTTTCCACTAAAATTGATGGTTATGACTAATTTCAGACCGGAAATGTGATATTAGCTGTCATTTTAAATAAAAAATAAACTTAAAATTATAATTGCATGAAGTGTCACTAACATTGTTGTATACTTGTCATAATTTTTGAGGTTAGTTTTTTTTGTTATTTTGCTTTATGAAGTAAATTTCATAAATGAAAGAAAAGTTTTGTGATTATTTGTTGAAATAGGGATAGGAGGTTTTGTTGATGTGCAATTTATATATAATAGCTCCCCCAATAACGCGAATTCACGGATTTATTGAATAGAATATCGCGAATACTTGGACCACCCATATTTATATTGGAGGAGACAGTTGTATATCTCCCTCGCACTTATTGTAACAATATAAGTCTGAGCAAGCAAAGAATACAAGTAATGTGATTATTTGATGACAATAAAGGGACACCACTATGTCATTTGTGCATGTCTTAGACTTAGCATGTTTTTGAAGTGAGTATTATTTCGCATTGATATCATGCGCATGAAGTTTGCTAACTGAATCTCTGTCTTTGTTGAGTAAAACGTAGAAGGAAATGTCAACCTTTATTCATCGCGGTTACAATTTGGCGCTGCTTTTATTGGGTTGGGAAAGCCATTGTCATTCCAACAATCCACATGCTTAATAAAATATCCATCGAACTGTTGTGAAATTCATTAAGCAAACACTCGACAATGTACTGCAACATTGGGTTAAGAGAATAGCATATTTCCAAGCCAGTCGCGGCGGCCATTTAACTGAATTTTTTTCATAAATAATCGTGCGGTGTACTCTTTTAAATAAAGCAACAGTCATTTAGAAATATGCAACGGTGTAGTTTTAGCAGCAGTTTTAAAAAGAAATCAACAAATGGCCCACTCCGTATAAATGATAAATGGATATATAGTTTATGACTTAACGATAAATTTGAACAGACAACTGTTAAATGAATGATTACATGCAGTAAAATGACGTCACAGAGCGTTTAACCAAGATAAAATCATTTCAAATTGTAAATATCTACAATTTCCTTAAAAAAAGTGATATTGCATTAAACAAAAACCGCTATAAGTACTAAATTTTTTAAAGTATGATATTAACAAATATTAAAAGATAAATTCCGAAGTTCCAACCCTAATTAAAGACTCAAACCTATAATTTATCCGATGTAATTCACATTTATTTATTTGTCTGTTTCTTTCAATGTGTTGTTTTGATTATTTTGTAAAAAATAAATGATTTTTTAAATTGACCGCTTCCGTCGGGTTTCATCATGCCAAAGACAATGGAGAACACCTTTCGGCTTTTTGTAATTACACTCGAAAAAGGTTATTTAAGAAACAATAAACTTAATCGATAACATCCTATTGTTAAAATGGTTTAAATTGATGGTATCGCTTCTGCTATTGATCTTTTTTTATTAAAAATGAATTTCAAGAGTTACACATATAGAAATATAAATATTGTTTAAGTTAATGAGATCCTAGTACCACCGTAATGTAATTCATTTCTATAACAATATTATATTACTTTTTTCATGCATATGAAAAATAACTTTACAATTTATAAATATTCAATTGACTAAAAAAATAAGGTACTCTAAATCGCTTAGGCGCTTTTGGCAACACCGCTAGAGTACATAACCTGAAAACTTAGACCTAATGCCTTTCGAATATTCGAATATTTACTCATGCGGCGAGTAACTGCGCAGGCGACGTTGCCAATTCTTACATCGTGTTTTGAACAGCGGAAGTGACCGATGATTGTGATGTTTTTTTTTAAAAAAACATCAATTATTTTTTGTTATTTCTTTGGAAACATACTATTTTTATTATTTAAATCGAAAGCTTAATTTTTTATGAACTATATTCAATTGAAATAATAACTTTATCCATTAGATACTTACATGAAATTTCCATTCTATAAAACTAATTGTATCGAAGAAACATTTTTACAAAGTTTCAGCAAGTTCTCTATTTCTTAATATTTTCAAAATCACAGAGCAACTAAAATAAACTTCAACTGTAATGATATTTATAATTAATTTATATATATATATATATATATATATATATATATATATATATATATATATATATATATATATATATATATATATATATTTATAACAATTTCTTGGTACTAATGCATATTATTCAATTTCGTTTTCACACAGTTTTAGAAAATGGACTTGTGTCCTATGTCTTAATTTTTATAAAAGTGTACCATATATTGATAAAGTGGGTTACTAGAACCTCAAATGTCCAATTATTTTTTAATAACTCCTTATATGTTAAGAGATATTAACAATTAAAAAAGTCATTTTGTCTCTTTAATTATTAAGGAGATTCAACGTTGTACACATTCCAAATGCATGTGACATCACAACCGCTGCTAACTTTACAGCTCATAAATCTCTGCTATATGTATTTATATATCAAAATATCAAATATTATTTACAGCTATTTCAAGGAACAATAAAATTTCAATATTATCCGTGTCTTAGCAGGGTTAAATAAAATAAAAACTTATTATTCTTTGACTTAACTTGATTATTTGATTACCAACAGCTACAAAACATTACCACAGTACTGACCTAATCATCAAACAACTGGCGTACAAAATGCATTCACGTCATAGAAATATGGCCGACCATTTCTAGAGCTAAAACTACAATTCAAACTTTTAATGGCTATTAGAAAACATTTGGTGAAGTGCCCCTTTTTGTGACGTTTCTATCACTATTTCACTTCAACTTTATCTTCATTTATATTCCGACAGGTGGAGTGGTTCCGTCATCTGTAGCCGATAAAATGAACATTTCATATGAAGAATTGTGAGAAACTGAACTATAAATGAACTTTTTATGACAAAAAAATCATACACATCTCCAATATGATGTCAAAGTGACTCCAAAATGCTCCAAAATGTTTACTGGGTAGACTTCTTTGTTAAGTTACAAATTATCGCACAATAAAAAACATACTAGATAATATATAATATATAAAACAATAATATTCAATGAGATCAAGAAGATTAGCTTTCAAAACCTCCCTTTAAATTTGAATACAGTTTCATTAGAAATAAAATAAATTCAGTGAAACGCATGACTTTTGTAACCGAATGTACATTTGACCGATAACTATGAAACCGCTGGACCAGGGGTTCTCCAGCCTCCAGGATTCGATAATCCAATCTTCAGACGCCACCTAGCTGTCCACGGTGTAATCTCTTACTCAATCAAAATGTCAACACTAATAAATGTACGTCGAATTCAAATAAAATCAAACGCCTTCATCTGACGTGGTATGAAAGACAAGAACATATTGAAAAGAATTTAGGAATTCACTTGTAAAAAAAACACAAATATTAAACTGCGTTGTGAAGTTATTTTTCAGGGGTCGTTTTTAATTGGATTGGAATACAAGTTAATCATCTTCATCTTACTATTATAATGTTTGTAATGTTTCAATTTAACATGGAAAACCCATAAGAACTCATAGATATTTATGTACCATATATGTATGCATGTAACAAAATCGCATATGGTATCTTTTAAACGGCGCATACAAAGTTTTTTAAATTTTGGTATTTTGTAGAGGATAAAATTCTACGTCCCCAAAATTTTCCCCGAATTTCAGTGTAAACAGTAATTCTGGAAAAAGTGGAAAATTCCAAAAATTACTTTTGCAAATATCTTATGAACAAGACAAGATAGATAACTGAAAATTGGATTGTGTATTGAGATAATATTTTACACATTTTCCAATAATAAAAAAATCGAAATTTGAAGTCAGTAGCGGCGCGAGTTTTGGGGGACAGTGTCAGAATACGCAAGGGAGCAGAAGCGCAGAATTATTTAATTATAGTACCGGAGCAGGGCGCGGGTAATGTACTCTATGAACCGACGGTGCTCAGAAAAGGGACGATACAGAGCTGCTGAGCGTGTGCCCAGGTGCTGGAAATGGGCGATGTGTAGCGGAGGTGCAGAAGATTCAAATGGAATTCGATTAAATTTATGGATAGTGATTAGTGGCGATCACGGTGGGGCACTGGACATTGTTCAATACAGTACTTATTGAGAGTAAATGGTAGAATTAGAGCAAATTGAATGTTGATAAATTTAATAAAATATAAATTTTAGCGAAAATTACTTAAAAATAATACTTTGTAATAAGATCAATTCAAGAGCTAACTTTAAATTTAATCATAAATATTATACACACATAGCTTTGCGACGATGGCCATAAGAAGGTGCTAGAAAGATGGCGAAAAATATAAAACAAAATGTAAAATATATAATTGTTAAAAATAAATTTTTAGGATAAAATAATTATAAAAGTTTTTAGTCGATCCAATATTTCGTTTACTTCAGAAAACGTAAATTTATGAAAGATTTTAAGACTACTTCACGTAAAATACATTTAACGCTGGTGAAAATTATATTTGTAGAAATATAGTAGCAAGCCACATAAAACAAAACACTAATTATTAATTCTTAACCAAATTAATTCTGTCTGATTTTGTCCTAACTCATAAAATGTGTCGATTTGTTTTGGTCATTATTACTTTTCTGTTGTTTTTCCCGCGGCTCCAGGAACAGGGAAGAGAGAAGTTCCGCAGCAAATCGCCGTATAGGTACGACGTAATAACTGATTTCTGCAGGAAATCATTGTGCAAGGATGAGAAACATGACTTTTGTAGACCAACACCGCGAAAGCCTAGCGAAGGATTTTTGTTTAGCAAATTCGCTTCTGATGGTAAAGTATATGTTCTAAGTTACCTTCAACACCTAAAAGTTTAATCAACCTTTTCTCAAAATGAATTTTTAAAAATGGGTAGCTAGAGTATCTCAAAACCTAAAGCAACTAACACAAGTCTTTTAACAAGAGATGTCATATTTAATTTCGGCCCACATTTGAATTGTCAACATACAACCGTCATTGTGGTGACATTTGAAGGATATTGTATTCTATTACTAAATTCAGTGCTTTTACTTTGGATTAAAAACAGAATATCATCACTTTTCACAAAAATATTGTGTTCTTCTGTTGATTTAAAATGACATCACTTATCGAAACACACTTTACATGAAGATGTATTCCTTGATTATTTCAAATTAGTTAAGATGTGGAAGTCAGCAACAAACTGTCTCATAAAATATATCATATACTATTCTACAATTCTTCTTTAAATATTTTTTAATACAATAAATAGTTCACGGATTTAAAACAATTTATTAAGTAAATATTTTCAAACCGTCAAATGCTAACTTAATTTGATGGACTTTTAACTCATTAAAATTCAGGCTAAATATTCGGAATCAGAATATCTAAATTTATTAGAAAGTTTTTTCTCAAATTTAGGATTTATGGCTAGTCTAATAGTCAACATCGTCATTATCAAAATCTAATTATTTCAATAATTTAAAAGTGTAACTGTTTCAGGGGAACTGATGCTGAGAATCCACAATATATACCGAGTGATACATGCCAGTTCTTCAAAAGCAAACGCGACGAACATGTGGACAATGCGATGGTCTAAAGAATTGGAATACATCGCCTACCTTTATATGCATTCGGAAGGAGTTGCAGATGAATGCGATAATGTCGATTTGGGTTTTACTATTGGTGCTGCAGTATATGATGTAATACACTTCCCAAACCAAACTGTAGAGCATTCTGTCTGTATGCACTTCTTAGGCATGGACATTATCGACCTCCAGAAGGATAATAGAGATACGATACTTTCCAAAATGCAAGATGAAGGAATTGAACAAATGATATATGATAAAAATTATCTAGTGGGATGTTGCATGCAATTTTCACGTGACTTTATTCAATTACTTTGTGTCTATAATAGCCAATACAGTAATGATTCATATAATTATCCATATGAAGGAATTCCTTTCCAAGCTGGAAATTTGTGCTCCAACTGTGGAAAATATGGCTGCCATGGATACCCACCGATTTTTGGCGATAAGAAGCGTTTGTGCGGTAATAATCTTATTTATTAATACTCACAAGGACAATATTGTGTGAATTAGGTGGGATAAGATAGGAATTCTAAGTTCCAGCCACGCAAAGAACACTCGCAGGTTTAGACTTGTTGCATATCTGCAAATTTCTAGAATTGCTTAAACGCCATAATATATTTACGTCTTCTTTATTGAATACAGTTGCCGATAATTTGGGAGAATTTGTTGTTTTAAATTTGTTGTTGTTTATCAGATTAATTTGTAATTTGAATAATAACTATAAACTATTGATTGATAACCACAAACATTACCGAGATGTCCATTGTAGCGAGATATACCGAGTTTCCACTAGAGGAAACTTCCCCTTCTTTATAATTTGTTCCTAATTTAACCTTTCTAAATTTTTGGGAACAACATTAGTCTGGGAAGGAGCACCCTCTAAACATGGGCTATTGGCCTCAATAGATGAGCGGGAGAAAAAATAATTAAAGCTAAAGGAGTCGCATTCACATTTTAGTTGTTACATTTTCCTATCGTCCCAACTAATCACACGATTCTGTAGATATGTTTAACTAGAATCTTAAGTGCCAACACTATTACTATCCATTACCAACAAAGAAATCCTACGGTTAACTATATGAATGGAATATTTCTTGAATTGTCTCTATTTCTACATAATTGAATATTATCTTTAAAAATTCTTCTATAACAATTGTTTCTTTACAGGAGCTGACTGGAGTGCCACTGCAACAATATCTCCTAGCCTCCTGATGGTGCTAACCGGAACTAGCGTTGCCCTTTGGTTAATCTTTTAACTCTTTTTTTTTTATTACATTAAATAAAATTATTGCGTATTATCTCAAATAACGTGTTTTATTAAATCTGGAAATTTCGTGAACTTCCGTGGCTTGCGAACTAACTATTTATAGTCGGATTTCTTAAATTTTATAGAAATAACTGCCTATTCTTATATGTTTATTATTTCTTTTTACTTTTTTAAATCGCCAACAGTAACCAGTATTTTAATACAAAATGCAAAATTCGTAATTGAAAAATACTGTTGGAAAAATAAAACGCTTTTTATGTTACTAATGTAAAAGTTATTTTTGTCACGGATTTTAGTACCACTATTTGTTCAAACAATTTATCTTTAGTTTTTCGAAGTACCATTATCATTCCACCAAACGAAAAAAGATGTTCTACTGGGACAGAACTTGGCAAGCAAGTGTTATACTTTTAAAATATTTTTTATACTAATCTAATATAATACATCATCGTCATCATCGTCATTTTCATCATCATCATCATCGACTCCAATATTTTTAATGTTAACTTAAATTATAACACACAGTCAGTTTATTTCTGAATCAGTTTTCCCAATTTTAGCAGTAACAAATTCTTCTTTAATATAGAAATTACAATAATTATATACTACTACAGGTCACCCCCGTCGCAAGCGACGACTGTCTTTTGTGTGTGAATTGAATTTCGGTCTCACTCAAACTAAAATCATAAAGTTACGGCCTTTAGAAAGCTTTGGGTACACTGTAGTCATTTTTAAGTTAGTAAGAAAAATTGGTTAAAATCTGGGTTACTTTGCAAAAGAAGAAATGGTCCAAAATTTGGGCGAAGAATTTATCTTGAAAATTTGGTTGGAAAAAAAGTGTCAATTTCTTCCAAGCTGGAGCTGTTGGCTTTACATTTTAGACAAGAGTTAATAGAAACATTATTCAGGATCACATAACAAAAAAAATTTCTAAAAAAGGTAAGATTTGTAGCAACAGGAGTGAAAAGACTGTCACAGGGAGCAGATTTTCTCGATTTTCTTTAAATGGCAATAATTTTTAAAATATTCAACTTGGAAGTTTTTTAATATTTTTCTGATAACTGTTATGACTTGGCCTATGACCCACTTCCGGCTTGACGTCAATTTACGGGACACCATGTATATATAAACACGCGGTCTTATGGGTTTTTCATATAAACGGTGGAACAGTTTGACAACTACGAGCATTATAATACGGAGAAGATATGCTAGATAAATAAGACATGATATATAAAAATGTCATTTCTGTATTAAAAAAGTATTTGTCACGGCTAAAATTTTGTTATTGTTTAGAAAACATATTAATTAATCTATTTCTTGAATTAAATTTTGAATAAATGTTTTCGAACAAGATTACGTTTGCGTTTTAATTTGCCGATATTAAAACTTCAATATAAGACACTAATTGATATATTTATATATTATGTAATAATATTTATGCTACTAGATACTCTTAGGCCTGTCGCAGACTGCAAGCGACAAGGCTGTTCGAGTACGGGCGTTACGTAGGTCTTAGGCCTGTCTCAGTATGGGACCGTATTTAAGCGGCGGCGTATTCGGACGTAAATCGGCGTGTTGGATGAGCTACAAAGCCAACCGCCTATGTGTGTCACAATACATGTTTATACTAATTTATTTATCTATATTTATGATACAGCATCCTCTTGATGTTTACGTCATAAATCTGGTGTGCTTGGATAATAAGATAAGGGTATATTATCTTATTCTATGTTATTGGTTTTTGGTTTTGTTATTGTTTTGTTAGCCTATAGTGATCTCCTGTAGTCGTCAGATAACTAACTTGTGAACTGCAGGGGGTGTATTGGAGTTCTTTAGCACTAATATAATTTATTATGAGAGCAAACTTTAACTTTAATTTTTATCGATACACTACTGATATTAAAGGGACATACTCGTCATACGCGATGTCGCGATAGAGGCGAATAGACCCGTATTGCAGCGAAAGAACAAGCGATGTTAGGTATCCCCTCCAGTCTAGGCGGCTGTTTGCATTTACAAAGGTTCAGATAGGATATCGTTATAGTAGTGGTAACGCTTGGATAAAATTCGCCTTTATACGGTTCTAATGTGCGAGGTAGTGCCGCCCGTATTCGGACTGCTTTGTAGCGTGCAGTCTGAGAGCTCCAGAGCGATCTCATTACATTTACATGGTTCGGATAGGTAAAGCGTAGTAGCCCGTATACGTCCGGCAGAAATTCGCTTAAATACGGTCCCATACTGAGACAGGCCTTACGTAGGAAGCGTATATCAGCGAGTATTAATCAAGCGAACACATGCTACAACGCTAAACCTATCCGAACCTTGTAAATGCAATCAGCCGTCTCAGACTGGAAGGGATATAGAAGGGAATGCAATAATCTCTTTCATAACAGTGGTGTATATAAAAGATTAATCTCATGATAAATTATGTTAATACAAAACAACTCCATTACACCCTACAGTACACAAGGTTGACTTGACGTACTATTGTAGTGATGGGCCAACTCGGAAAAAACAAAACTCGAGTTAACCCGAGTTAAAATCCACGTAACTCGGGTTGAACTCGAATTACGTAACTCGAGTTAACTGGATGGACAAGTAAATGATTTTTTTGAGTTTCTACCAAATTATTCCCTGAGCTGTTCCAATTTTTTAAAGTATTTATGCAAATAAATACTTAAAAAAATTGGAACAGACAAATTATATTTTTATCTGTTTCAATTCCTTATTTTTTTATATTATTTATTTATTATGTATTGGGAGAGTTATACCTACTAACTAAAGAAACAAAAAAAGGTATTGTTTGAAATCGAATCATTTATTTAAGCATTTTTGGCTCGAATTTTGATTAAAAATAATATTTACTATCAATTAAACGAACTCGAGTTAGAGAGAATTCAACTCGAGTGGATTCGAGTTACGCTCAACTCGAGTTAACTCGAGTTAGTTACTCGAGTTGACCATCACTATACTATTGTATCTGTACATGGTATGTATGTATTGTGACACAACACATGAGTCGGCTTGCTTTGAGAGTTATAGTCTGACGCGTGCAGTGTGCGACGAGCCTGAGACGTTGCAGAAGAAATAAGTAATCGAGATTATTGTTAATTTTTCTCAGTAATCTTAATGTAAAATTTGATGGGATTCACAACCCAGCTGTTAGTTGTAAATGACGTATCACACACACACACATGCGCACTCGTATGCGCCTCTAATAACTCCTATGCGTATTAAATGCGACTTGTAAACAAATAATGGGCTTGTGTCCTCATTTTTTAGTGGTCGATTTTTCACTTGTTGATTGAAATTGATGTTAATAAATGAGTATTGTCGTGTCTATTTTATTAAATATATAAATATTGATGGAGATGTAGCAATTAAAGTTTAGATTGTAGTTTTAGCGCTAGAAATGGTCGGCCATATTTGTATGACGTGAAATGCATTTTAACGTCAATTATTTGTTGAGTAGGTCAGTACTATGGTAATGTTTTGTAGCTGTTGGTAGTCAAAAAATCAAGTCAAATCAAAGAATAATAAGTTTTTATTTTATTTAACCCTGTTACGGCAGACATAATATTGGAATTTGTGTGTTCCTTAAAATAGCTGTAAATAATATTTGATACTTTGATATATAAATACATGTAGAGTTTTAATCTACATTAGTAGTTTATGAATCTATTACCAACCCGGTACAGACTCCGCTTTGCAGGTTAGAATTAACAACCACGTGTTGCGATTCTATTATGCAGCCTATAACTATTCAATCACTATTGATAGCTCACAATTTGTAGACATTATCTCTAACCATCTGTTGAGATCATAATCTGTAGGTTTTGACTCTGCACACATCCCGGTTCGAGTCCCAATTTGTAGGTACTTTCCCACAATTATAAGTTACAAATAACATCAGCCTCCAGTTGATGTACAATACAACAATATAGTTTCTTATGAACGAATAAACACATAATTTGGCTATTACTAGTTTAATCACTTATCAAAGTCACAATATTACATCTACATAAAGTTAATTAATCTTAATTATATTTACAACAAAATACACTAGATTAAATACGATATAGTTCTTTACAATGTTTTACTTGTCTTTGCATTACACGCGTAATACACAGTACAATTGTCCAATAGTTAACAACACAATATTCCTAATGAAAATACACCTTAGTACTAAACATTAAATTTGCTGTCCAACTCTATTGTTCACAATAATCACAATATCAATTATATTACACCTAGTAATTAATTAACTATGATTTTAACACACAAAAATAACAACCAAATGCAACTAGCATTCTTCAATCGCCATTTTTATAATTCTGACTTTTGCACACGACACTATGCGTATGTTTTAGCCAACGCCCTGATGTCGTCATCAGCAAACGCCGTTCGACTGCTTTTGCTGTAAGCGAACTGCTAAGTATCTTTCTGTGAACGGCTGTACTGTCTGTCTCTGGTTTATTTACACATTTAAATATAACCCCCGTTCTTATCCAAGATCTTAACCTATGTTACAGTTTTCTTATTGCTATTTCTTAAAACTAAATATAACTTAACTTAAAATTAATCTATCTTAAAAAATAACCCCACATCTCGGCCCATTCCTGACTAGCAACTGTCCTCAGTTGCTACATCATTCTTGCCCCTTGATGTCATCTTGTCTGCAGATGTAAAAGTCCTGTCTGGCCCTTCATACTCTCCTGCTTCCTCCACGTCATAACGATCATTTCCTTTAATTCTCGTTATTTTGTATGGTCCTTTGGTTTTAGCTTTAACTTTAGCTCCTGTTGCTTTAGTAGGTAACAACCAAACAAACTTTGTAAAAGCATTTACTTTAACGAGAATATGTTTATACTTTTTGCTTGCTGTCTTACACCTTCTACTGTAGCTAATTCTGTTTTCCTGCTGAACTCTTAGAATAATCCCTTTATCCTCTTCTCTCAGCTTCTTGCGTTTTTCTACAAACTCATTTTGTATTTCTGCTGCTTGTATCCTCTCCTTCGGCTTCGGAAAATGCTTAACGGCTTCATCCTTGTCCTTCGAGGAACGAACAGTGTCTTGATTGGTTTTCATTTTAACCCCAATCTTCAATCCATTTTCTGTTATACACTTCCTGGTATAATTCTTTGCTTGTTGCGTCTTCTTCGGCTTCGGAAAATGCTTAGCTGCTTTGACCTTATCCTTAGAGGGACGAACATTGCCTTGTTTCCTCATCTTCGGCTTCGGAAAATGCTTGGCTGCTTTTACCTTATCCTTAGATAGACGAACAATGTCTTGTTTCACGGCACAACCTAGGTCGTTCATTTCCTGGGCTGCCTGTATGACATCCTTTTCTGACCCTTCACCCCGCTGTTCCTCAACAACTAGTCGATCTGCAGGTGGTAGTCTAAGCGATCTAGAAAATATAGGAGTATCATTTTTCAATACAATTGTCTTTACACTTTCAGAGTTGCGTAACTCTTTACGTTTGTCATTGTCCACTGACTCGTGTATTTTATTAACAACAATTTTATCGTTTATATGAGATAAGTCTAATTCACTTTCTTTATCACCATAGTCTATTTTCATTGTCATTAATTGTTTAACCTCACTTTCATCTACATCTTTATCGCTATAAAGTTTATGAAATGTAACCCCGGTTTTATCAATAACTACTTTAGCTTTAGCTATAATGTCCAATCCTATCACCATGTTCATATGCATTGCATGAGATGGCAACACCTCAAAATAACCCACGTAAGGTTCTGAATCAATTTCAATGTCCAATTCAATTCTACCTATAGAATTTACTCTTGAGTTTGATAAACCACGTATTGTTATTTCAGAGTCATATAATTTAACATTCTTTAATGTTTTAAAATAATCTTCCCGCACTGCTGACAAATCACTGCCAGTGTCTATTAAAGCATTTACATTACTCCCGTTATTAACACAAATTGATTTTATCATTTCAACTTTCATAACATTATGTTCCGCTTTAACAGTTTTTATTTTAGTATTACAATTTCGGCTAATATGTCCATAATTACCACAATTAAAACATTTATAACCCTTGTCTTTATCGGGACACACCTTAGATGAGTGTGACATCGAACCACAATTAAAACATTTAATCTTCTCACCTGTTGTCTCGATTTTAGTTTTTGTACCTGACCTAGATCTCCTATCATAGTCCTGGGTATCCATTTTCATTTTTTCATATTGTTCCAGCTTACGTCTAAGTTGTCCAATATTCTCAGCTCCATAAAGTATTACCTTGTTGGCTGCACTGTCGCGAATTCCTGCTATGATATAATCCATAATAGCTGCTTCTTCGACGTCTGCTTGTCTAGCTATATCTAAAATATCATACACGTATTGACGGATACTTTCAGCTGGCTTCTTCACCCTTTGTTGAAGCATTTTGTGAACCTGTGCGCTATTCAAACTCGTATCAAATTCATCAATCAAATACGATTTAAATGTATCCCAATTTATTATCCTGGTTTCGAAATTAACAAATTGTTTTGCGGTATCAGTCAACAATCTCCTGGCATACAAATATCTGTATTTTGTATCTATTTCTGCCTGGTCACAGAAATCATCAAATTGTTTAATCCACAATCTGACATTTTTAAGCCCATCATATTTAGGTAAAGATAATTCTAAATCTAAAAATGTATAATTAGTTTTATTGACTGTTTCATTGTTTACAGACCTATTCTGTTCACCGACACGGCTATTGAATGAGTTCATTCTTGACAATAATTCTGCACGATTCCCACGCTGACTGAGTCCAACAAAATTGAGTTCTTGTCGTAGCTCTGCCACTGACAAATTGTCCAATTCTTGTGTCATGGTTATAATTTTCAGTTTTCCTCTTGATTCCGCTGATCAATAAGTCTGGATCTAAGGTTAAATATATTTTTGACTAAATATACTTGGTTTCGCCCTTAACCCGGTTCTGATCAATTAGTCTGGTTCTAAGGTTAAATATATTTTTGACTAAATATACTTGGTTTCGCCCTTATCCCGGTTCTGATCAATTAGTCTGGTTCTAAGGTTAAATATATTTTTGACTAAATATACTTGGTTTCGCCCTTATCCCGGTTCTGAGCTCCAATTTGTAGGTGGACCCCCTAACCATCCACGGATATCCCGGACGAGCCCCCAAAATTTTAGGTGGACCCCCTAACCATCCACGGATATCCCGGTTGAGCCCCCAAAATTGTAGAGTTTTAATCTACATTAGTAGTTTTTGAATCCATTCCCATCTCGGTACAGACTCCGCTTTGCAGGTTAGAATTAACAACCACGTGTTGCGATTCTATTATGCAGCCTATAACTATTCAATCACTATTGATAGCTCACAATTTGTAGACATTATCTCTAACCATCTGTTGAGATCATAATCTGTAGGTTTTGACTCTGCACACATCCCGGTTCGAGTCCCAATTTGTAGGTACTTTCCCACAATTATAAGTTACAAATAACATCAGCCTCCAGTTGATGTACAATACAACAATATAGTTTCTTATGAACGAATAAACACATAATTTGGCTATTACTAGTTTAATCACTTATCAAAGTCACAATATTACATCTACATAAAGTTAATTAATCTTAATTATATTTACAACAAAATACACTAGATTAAATACGATATAGTTCTTTACAATGTTTTACTTGTCTTTGCATTACACGCGTAATACACAGTACAATTGTCCAATAGTTAACAACACAATATTCCTAATGAAAATACACCTTAGTACTAAACATTAAATTTGCTGTCCAACTCTATTGTTCACAATAATCACAATATCAATTATATTACACCTAGTAATTAATTAACTATGATTTTAACACACAAAAATAACAACCAAATGCAACTAGCATTCTTCAATCGCCATTTTTATAATTCTGACTTTTGCACACGACACTATGCGTATGTTTTAGCCAACGCCCTGATGTCGTCATCAGCAAACGCCGTTCGACTGCTTTTGCTGTAAGCGAACTGCTAAGTATCTTTCTGTGAACGGCTGTACTGTCTGTCTCTGGTTTATTTACACATTTAAATATAACCCCCGTTCTTATCCAAGATCTTAACCTATGTTACAGTTTTCTTATTGCTATTTCTTAAAACTAAATATAACTTAACTTAAAATTAATCTATCTTAAAAAATAACCCCACATACATATAGCAGAGATTTATGAGCTTTAAGGTTAGTAACCTTACACAAGGATTGTGATGTCACATGCACTTGGAATGTTGTACAACGTTGAATCCCTTTAATAATTAAAGAGACAAAATGACTTTTTTAATTGTTAATATCTCTTAACATATAAGGAGGAGACATAAGAAGGACAGCAAGGCTTAGATTGGGAAATGAGGAAAAATTAAACAGATACTGGGAAAGTAGTGAGGAAAGAAAGTGTAGAGTGTGCGGAACGGAGGACGAAACACTGGAGCACATTAAGTTTAAGTGTAAGGAAAAAGTAGTGAGCGAAATGAATATTGGCCAGATATTAAAGGGAGGCAGTGAAGGAAAGAGGTGGATGGCGGAAATAGAAAAAAGAAAAAAAAACAGTACAATAAATAAGCTCGTAGCTGGGTTGCATAAGGAACATGAAGAGAGAGGAAGTACTAAAAGAGGCAGTGAAGGGAAGCAGGAAAAAGAAAGAAGTAGCGAGGAAACAGTTAAACTTCAGTCCAGAAAAATAGATGATTTTCGGAAAGGAGATAAGGACAAGAGGTGGATGACGGAGATAGAGAAAATTATAAAATAGTAAAGAAAGAGAGTCAAGAGGAAATAGTAAAGATAGAGCGTTTATGCTTGTAATAGACATAAGTGGAGAAGTGAAAACGAAGAGAGAAGGCAGGAAGGATAGTGAAAAGATAATAGAGGGTTTGTCGAGAGGAGACAAGGAAAGCAAGAGATGATAGATGAAGATACAGGCAATAAGGAAGGAGAAGCAGAAAACGGTGTGAATAAAGGAGGAGTAGGGGACATGAAGAGAGAGGATCAAGAAAAGAAGAAACAGAAAGTACTATTCGAAGTAGTAATAGTCTAGAATAGTTTAAGTTTAGTTTTAACTTTGAATTTATATAAAATGTAGTAAGAAATATAATAATGTAGATTGTAAAGCCGAAAGACACACAATTAATATAATAAATAATAATATAAGGAGTTATTAAAAAATAATTGAACATTTGAGGTTCTAGTGACCCACTTTATCAATATATAGGACAATTTTATAGAAATTAAGACATAGGACGCAAGCCCATTGGACATTAGAGGTCCTGACAGCTAACTGCAGTTGAATAGAAATATCAGCCTATTCCCAAAATACCAGACAATTTATTTAATGTATCCATCAGATATTTTGTCTCTGTTAAATATCCTGTTCCGTTCCCTGTTGTTATTCTCACGATAATGAAGTCCTTCAATATATCCTGAGAGTGTTATTAAATAAACAAATAAATTATAAATCAAATTACAATCAAATTAGATTAACAACCCTCTTCCCTGCCATTTATCCCTGCCGCACTGCTCCCCTTCCCCCCATACACGAGTCTATGAAGCCAACAACAAAACATCACTAAAACCTGATCAGATCGTTGATATTGAGTGCCTATGTTATCCCCGTTCTTTGGTTAGATCTCCAGATGATCCTGTGCGGTTCCCTGTATTCCCAAAGAAGGGTGTCATCCCCTGTATGGAACACAGTACAGGGGCGAACTTCTGAACCTGTTCGTCGCGTTATAAAACGAACTTCATCGGTAAAATGTTCTTAAATAGTAGATGAACTCGAAGAAGCTTGTCTGTGACTCATTCTGATATGAAATAAATGAGAATGTAAACAAAAGACACACACAAACACAGATGACGATCAACCTGTCTTTCTGAAACATGTTGTCTCAAAATTCCAAGTCAATCGACCGACTACTTTTCGAGTTTGCGATCACAAACATACACAGGTTTTTCTTTTTTTTAATATAATTTCTCGGGCTTCCTAGGCACGTAGCCTTTTATCGCATTTAATATTGTTCTGCTTCAACATAAACAGCCCAGTAAACATTTTGGAGTCACTTTGACATCATATTGAAGATGCGCCATGATTTTTTTGTCATGAAAGAGTTCATTTATAGTTCAGTTTCTCACATTTTTTCATATAAAATGTCTACTTTATCGGCTACAAATGGCGAAATTACTCCACCTGTCGAAATACAAATGAAGATAAAGTTGATGCGAACTATAATTGAAGTGAAATAGTAATAGAAACGTCACTAAATAAGGCACTTTACCAAATTGTTTACTGGGAGGTTGAATTGTTATATGGTATGACGTACATGGGGAGCAAAGGAGAGTATACATTTGAGATAGTATGGTTCATACAGTCTTATTTTCAATAAAAAATAGAGAAATAATTTTACGCATTTATAAAACAAACTAAAATCATTGTTTGTGCATCGTTGTTTATATAAGACAATAAGAAAATGTTCACCTTTAAACATTTATAACTTTTTTACTAACCGGTCAAACAATCTAAAAAACAATCAAAACATTCTTGATATATTCCTCTACAATATATCACTTTCTTTTTGTAAATCTGTAAAACCGTTCTCGAGATATACGGTAAAACGCTGCCTTCCTTTTTTCTACTTCTACATATAAAATATGCGCACTTAAATTATTAATATATCGCCTCACAGCTGGTCAAAACTTTTGAAATTTTGTCATTAAATTAAGGACACTCATGTTAACATTATATTTAAATTTCACCAAAGTGAAATGATACTTGGCCATTTTTGATTCGCGAAATATAGATGGCGATACTATACAGCAGGTTAAATATTATCAAAAAAAACATGTTTTTTATGTTTAAATCGGTTTATGTAAGTAACTATAAATACAATTTAAAATCTAAAGCTGCAATTAGTTAGATGAATAACGTATCTACATTTTAAGCTTACTTCCACTGACTTTTAATGAGTTGGAACCGTAAAAATAACTTTTGTAAATGAATATTGCTATATTTTCTATTTAAATTCCAATTTTGATATTATCGAATACTCTATATATTTTTAAGTCTTAAGCGTAAGTTTGAGAACCATAATAAGGTTATAAAATTTATGACAAACCCTTAGAAATGTTACCAGTCATATAAAAATAGGAATTTAACTAGAAAATATAGCAATATTTATTTTCAAAAGTTATTTTTGCCGGTCCAAGTCATTAAAAGTAAGTGGAAGAAAGCTTAAAATGTAGATACGTTATTCATCTAACTAATGGCAGCTTTAGATTTTGATTCGCGTTTATAGTTACTTATATAAAAACCATTTAAACATAAAAAAACATGTTTTTTTCTAGGATAATATTTAACCTGCTGTATAGTGTCGCCATCTATATTTCGCTAGAAAATATGGTCAAGTATCGTTTCACCTTAAGTTGCTTATTTAGCCATAAAAAATAAAAAGGTGATACTATTTTAGCTAGTACGCTGGACTACCTCCCTACACCTCTGTTTTAAACCCACAGCACCTGCTTAAGGGTAGGCCCTAATAACCACTAACCCTCTACCAAAATTATTATTCCAAAAACTAGTTATAATATTTTTTGTATTAAAAATTCCAACCCTGTAATTTTTTGGCACAATGTCTGGCTGGTGCGTGCACTTTACTCGTATCATCCCTTCTGTTGTGCTTGTGTTCCATTCAACCCCATCCACAAATAAAACAACCCTCCAAATATAAGGGTGTGAGCCCTTGACATGGTGACTTACACGGGTATTCAGTTACAGAGTAAATAATATAACAATCACAAAACATAGACTGATAATAAGGGTTTGTGGGGGGCGGGGAAAGGAGTCAGTGAGAAGAAGAGGGGTTGGAAATTTAGATAAACTCATGATTAATTTCAGATAAATTTATATACACGATTTTAATCGTTAGAAATTGTTATTAGTCCATTGGAAAGATTTAAGCAGACTATTTACTGATAGACGTTTTTCGTTGGTTGATTTTGGCTGATCATCCTTTACTAGAATTAACTTAATCAATTGTGAATTTCCTATTTTGTTCGATGATCTTCTGCGATCCTTCTGGCAACTTCATGATTCCGCGCTCATAGAATGTATGGTCCTTATAGTGCAACATGTTAGGTCATCATCTTTTGGGAAGTTTTACCATTCAAAGAGGTTTGCAAGTAACGATAATCTGGTGGTGAGAGGTCACTTCTAAATTGGGGATACCTTATCACTTTCCGACGAAGCTCCAATAATTTTCCAAGGGTTAACAAAAACATGCGACGCATTCTAATCGTTTCCATCTGATTGCATCTTTCAAGTTCATTAGTTGTTGGCATCAAACATCCTAATTTATCGCTGGTTCTTCTTCATAATCCCATCGCATTTGCAGCAAGATTTTCCTTTTGCTCTCCAAGTTAAGCTGCTAAACACAGTGCTTCTTTCGTAATTATTTATCAGGTGTCCGTTACCTTCTGGCCAATTCAAAGGCCCACATTTTCTAAATTAGGGTACATAAGATTACCCAAAACTATCAGAAGAAAGGGCAAAATATATCATATACCTTGGGGCGGACATAAGTGACCTAATTTTAAAATTATAGGCTTTTTAATGAGCATAAATAAATTTGCCTTTTACTTAACAAAATTTATCTTTTGACATACATTCATGTTCTCTGACATTAATAAAACATTTTATGCATAATTATGTAATGTTACGTATTAAATGAAATGATTAATAACATATTATTGATGATAATGTAAGAGATTAGGTAAAGGTTAAGTAAAACATAACATTACGTATTACGTTTCGCGGTTTTGACACTCCATGGTAAAATTGACTTATTATATTAATTAATTGTGTACCTTTCAGCTTTACAATCTAAATTATTATATTTCTTAATGCATTTCATATAAATTCAAGGTTAAAACTAAACTTAAACTATTCTAGACTATTACTACTTCGAATAGTACTTTCTGTTTCTTCTTTTCTTGATCCTCTCTCTTCATGTCCCCTACTCCTCCTTTATTCACACCATTTCCTGCTTCTCCTTTCTTATTGCCTGTATCTTCATCTGTCACCTCTTGCCTTCCTTGTCTTCTCTCGACAAACCCTCTATTATCTTTTCACTATCCTTTCTGCCTTCTCTCTTCGTTTTCACTTCTCCACTTATGTCTATTACAGGCATAAACACTCTATCTTTACGATTTCCTCTTGACTCTCTTACTTTACTATTTCTCCTTGACTCTCTTCCTTTACTATTTTATTATTGTCTCTATCTTCGTCATCCACCTCTTGTCCTTATCTCCTTTCAGCAAATCCACTATTTTTCTGGACTGAAGTTTAACTGTTTCCTCGTTACTTCTATCTTTCTCCCGCTTCCCTTCACTGCCTCTTTTAAAATACTTCCTCTCTCTTCATGTTCTTTATGCCACCCAGCTAGGAGCTTATTTATTGTCCTGTTTTTTCTTTCCTTGTTTCTATTTTCGCCATCCATCTCTTTCCTTCACTACCTCCCTTTAATAGTTGGCCAATACTCATCCCGCTCACTACTTTTTCCTTACACTCAAACTTAATGTGCTCCAGTGTTTCGTCCTCCGTTCCGCACATTCTACACTTTCTTTCCTCACTACTTTCCCAGTATCCTTTTCCTTTTTCCTCATTTCCCAATCTAAACCTT
Source organism: Panorpa germanica (assembly GCA_963678705.1). NCBI lineage: Eukaryota > Metazoa > Arthropoda > Insecta > Mecoptera > Panorpidae > Panorpa > Panorpa germanica. The sequence continues at coordinate 22,107,444 of OY783206.1, forward strand.
GCTGTCCTTCTTATGTGTTTTATATCTTTTTCTATTAGGTACGACTTTAAACTGTAAAGTAACCTAAAGGGGGGGTCTGGGTTTTCACTTTCGAAAAATCGATTTTTTGTTTTTTGTTTTATCTTATTGTTTAACATTTCAAGAATATGTCCTTAAAATTTTAAGCCGATCTAAGCAATATTCTTGAAGTTATTGTCTTATTAATCCGGTATATTATATTGTATTATATGTTAATCAGGTATACAGTTTATTCATTGCTATAGTCCTGACGCGTTTTTCTCAAAACTACTTTTTCAAAGTCGACCGATTCATTTCAAACTTTGTACACATTTTCTTCATATAAAATACCTCCCCCCTACGTTTAGTAAAAATTTTTTTTTTAACATTAAGGGTGTTTCCCACCCACAAAATGGCGGAAATTTTAGTCGAAAATAACGGTTCACACTTTAGATGGCCGCCAAAAATTTTTAAATTAAAAAAAAAATAATCAGAGAACGTTGGGGGGAAGATTTGTTTTTAATTTAACTAAATTTTTATAGTTTTTCATTTTCTGATAATTTCCGGCCGAGTTACAGTGAACACTGCAAATTGTTTTTTTTTCAAGACGTCCTGGGGAAGCTCTGTCACGGGCTAATGATTTAATATTTTTGCATGAAAAATTTACAGAACATAGTCAAAACTATGCTCAACAATGTATAGAAGGTTTGAATAAAATTGCTCAATCGATATTTGAGATAAAAAATCACAAAAAAAGTGTTTTTTTTTACGCTGAAACCCAGACCCCTCCCTAAATGTAACATCTATCAACATTCAAAAGTTGAAAATCATACTAACGAACTGAAAGTGACCTAATACATAACTACTCTTGATGATTTTATAGATGTATATGTCTGAGGAATATAAGCAGATATTTGAGAGCAGGGAAAGTCTGAAAAACCTTATTGACTTTATCAATGAAGCAAATTTAATCTCTTCAATTTAAGCACACATACTCGTGTCCATTATACAAATGTATTTATTATTTTAACAGTTAATAACTATCGAAAGTTGATGCACTCAAATGAATATTGAAAAAAAAAAACTTAATCTATATGTCCTCTCCTCCAGATACTACTTCAGATTTCTAGCATAACCTATCTGCGATATTGTTTTCAGATACTCACAGAAACTAAAAGAACAACAATTCTACATAACAGTCACTCCCTCCTTAAAAAAAATTAACCCCTCATTTTCTCCGCCAAAAATGAAAAATAATTACACAATAATTTCATTATTTTGAACATGTGCGATGCCAAATAATGAACCGTAACATAGCTCCCAGTATCCTTTACCCCCTCCTCCTCCTCCAACCCCTCCCTTTCACCCCTCATCATACATTTTAATAAATTAACTTTATTAGATAGGTGTACTGGAAAATATAAAAATAATTCACTTATAACAATTGAATGTTGCAGAATAGTACTAGACCCCATGCTGTTATCTTTGTCCCTCTTGTAGTGTTTTATGTGTTTTGATAGTCTACCTGTCTCTTTTCATAACACGTAATGGTGCAGAGGGAAGTGGAGAGCGGTTCTTCAGACCCTTTAACAACCCAGCTTCAATTACCACCCTGTAAGTTCGCCGTTGTTGAGAGTTTGGTTCACAAACACCGAATTATTTTATAATAATATTAGTTTTCTTTTTTCTTAAATTTTTTAGGCTTTAGCTTATTCGGCGTGCTTCCTTAAACTGATAGGTACATACATGAATGAAAGGTATGTAGAAAAAGAAGAAGTTTGGGAGATCAGGTGAGAAGATGCAAGTATTGGAGCGTGGAGGAGAGGGGAAAGGCTGGAGTGGTTTTTCAGAAGGTGTAAGTGAAAGATGGAAAGTAGAAGAAGCGTGGAGGAACTGTCGCAAAGAGGGAAAGATAGAAAGAAAATAGATGACGGAAATAAGTAGATGGCCAAAGAAAAAAGATGAAACAAACGAAGGGTGCAGAACAGAACAAAGCAAAACAAGAGACGAAGGCACTGAAAGCTAGAAATGTTTTTATCACGCTGGAATCGTGATAGTTTTGATCTTCCAACAAATGTTGGATGTCGCATGTTTAAGTCGCACGTATGTGTACGGTACTTAACAACTGTCAAGCAAATTACGCGTAAATTACTTTAAGTTAATCTATTAAACATCAAAAAGGCAAGAATCGTAACTTGGAAACCGAAATTACTTTATTGCCAAAACTAAATCAAGCGCTCCTGTACAAGTACGTATATGTGAACTGGACTTCATCCCTCTAGTTTTAACTCACCCCATATTTGCACCCTGTAGTTATAATCAAATCTAGAAACATATTACAGTCTAATCGAAAATAGCGTGGCTACCATCCCGCTACTCGAATGTACAAATGCTGTACGTACAGTACAAGTGAGTTCCGGCTATGGTAGGTAAACAGCGCCTGGTGAAGGGTGTAAGAGAGGTAGGTGATGTTGCCTGTAGTCCAGGGGTTGTTTATTAAAAGACGAACCATTTTATAGCTAATCCACAAATGTGTTTCATTGTTTTTAAATTTATTTGCGCTAATTTAAAGGGAAGCCTGGATTTCCAAATTCAAAAGAAAGAAAATTGTACTGTTAGCTTGCTACAAGGTAATTCTCTGCCTCTAAGATAGACATTGTGCTATAAGGTTAGCGTAATACAAATTACCGATTATTAATCTATGGGATTTATTCTGTAAATATATTTAATCTCTAAGTAAACTAACATGTTTATAGCATGTGTACAATATTTGTCGTATTCTCAAGGAATGATTCTAAGTTTTTCAAAACAATCGTAAGAAAGTTACCATTGTTATATCACAAAACATCCGTCGGTGTCGGTATAAGGTTCGTTTGTAGAAATACAAATTTGAACAGTCAAAATTTAAAAATTTAGTACCGCAAGGAGTATTGAAACTTTTTCTACGTATAAACGACGTTAATAAATATATTTATTTAAATTCTTACGACGATCGTAAGGAAAGTGATTTTTTGAAAAATTTTATATTATAAATTTCAGTAGTAAAAAAACAAGTGATTTCTTTCAAGTACCCCAATTGACCATTTAGGTCTATGTGATATTTTACACTCAATAAAACGACCATTTGAAAGAACCCCCTCCCCCTCTATAATCCCCCTCCCACTCCCGTTAACCAATCGTAGTGATTGGGCACCACCGAATTAAACTTGATTTGAACGAATCGAGATTTCCAAACAGTTAAGGAAACCGTATGTTCTATTTAATGATTCCAGCATCCCCTTGAGATAAAACAGGGTCCCAAAAGAGCATCTAGGGTAGGAGAGAACAGGGGTGAAAGATTAGAGAAGCGTTCTCACAGCATGAGGTGAATAGTAAGCATTCAATAGACCCCTGGTGGACTACAAGTGCATTAAAGGATAACTTAGATATCAATAAATTTACTAAGTAATTTAATTTTATGGTTTGTGACACTTTTTCTTAGAGCATATTGGAGTGTGAATAGCCTTTGTTTTCTATAGATTAAAATTGTGTCCAAAATGTGTGGGAGAGAGAAAGGTATATGTTCCTATTTGTTCTCTATGCGCATGCGTCGAAAGTGACAGCTGTCTAAATATAATATATATTAATATTCTATTAAGATATAATAAATAAAATATATGTAAAGAAATTATATTTCTTTAGTTGGTACAAAGCTCGTCTCTCGGTAAAACAGTGAAAACATTTACTCATGAACGCCATAGATGTATTTATTTTTTTCGCGTCGAAAATATTATTTTTTCCACGACGAAAATTTTATTTTTTCCACAGCGAAAATATTATTTTCTTTTCTTTTATTAAATAAATATTATTTTCTTACTATTATTTTTTTCGCGGAGCAAAAAATATATTTTATATAATATAATACATTTTGAAATCGGTTCATAATTTGACCTATAAAATGCCGATAACTCAAAAACCGGTAGTCCAAAGAAAATATATATTGTAGATTTGGAAGGCCTCGCAAAGATCTGCTGCCCGGGGCGTTGCAATGTAATAAATAAACAATGTTCATTATCATTTAGAATATATTTCTTTTCTGAAAAAGTTATTTTGTTTGTAGCTATAACTTTTATATATATTATTATTATTTATTATATTAATTGTGTGCCTTTCGGCTTTACAATCTACATTATTATATTTTTTAATGCATTTCATATAAATTCAAAGTTAAAACTAAACTTAAACTATTCTAGACTATTACTACTTCGAATAGTACTTTCTGTTTCTTCTTTTCTTGATCATCTCTCTTCATGTCCCCTTTATTCACACCGTTTCCTGCTTCTCCTTCCTTATTGCCTGTATCTTCATCTATCACCTCTTGCCTTCTTTGTCTCCTCTTGACAAACCCTCTATTATCTTTTCACTATCTTCCCTGCCTTCTCTCTTCGTTTTCACTTCTCCACTTATGTCTATTACAGTCATTATCTTTACTATTTCCTCTTGATTCTCTTACTTTACTATTTCCTCTTGACTCTCTTACTTTATTATTTCTTCTTGACTCTCTTCCTTTACTATGTTATTATTGTCTCTATCTCCATCAACCATCTCTTGTCCTTATCTCCTTTTCCGAAAATCCTATATTTTTCTGGATATATAACTGGGACTAACCGCTTCGGCTATCTTATATACTTAAGGCACAAAGCTATACTTTTGAATTGGACTGTCCTACCTTAATGCGAAACATTGCTTCAAATATAAAAACGGTAATAAGTTTGCACACGAATAAGCTATTTAAACCGTATAAAAAAGACGAGTTAGAAAATTGTTCATGCAAGGGATACCAAAGACCCTTAGACTCAAGCTTTATAGTATCCTAAAGTTTCAAGCTGTATAGTATACATCTACAGAAGAAATTTACCGGTACCCGTTAAATGCGTATTGATAAACGCCTGGATAGATGCAATCAGTATACCACGACCAAACGTAAAACTATATTTGAAAAAAACTTATAATTTTAAATGGTAGTCACATTACTACATTCAAATAAGAGTACAAATATTTAATTTCCTCCCAAAATTATTTCAGAGAGTTATGGTCTTTATTAAACGTAAAAATAATCTATTAAATGTAATTATATCCTCCGCCAATATTCACTTTAACTATAAATATCCAATCTACAACAAAAACCATTTTATATAACACTTGGTTGTTATAATTGCAGCAGACATTTTTGTAATTTTCACAACACATGATATATTTTTTGATATCTCAATAGAATATTGTCTGTCGGTAATTCAGTTAACTTAATTATCGACACGTGTCTGTTTATTATGTAGTTGGTATTCATGTATTGTGCCTGCAGAACACTGTGACCAACAATCCAAATGGGACCTTTAGCAGTGACGTACGAATAGGTTATGTTTAGAAAATATTTCTATGAAACTGAGCTCTATATTGATAGAGTGTGTTATCTGGACTCAAATGTTTAATGGGGTTGTGTCCTCATTTTTTAGTGGTCGATTTTTCAATTGTTGATTAAAATTGATGTTAATAAATGTGTATTAACGTGTATATTTTATTAAATATCTAAATATTGACGGAGATATAGCAATTAAAAGTTTGAATTGTAGTTTTACCGCTAGAAATGTATGACTGTAGAATGTATGATTTTAACGTCAGTTATTTGTTGAGTAGGTCAGTGCTGTGGTAAGGTTTTGCAGCTGTTGGTAGTCAAATAATCAAGTCAAGTTGAAGAATAATAAGTTTTTATTTTATTTAACACTGTTACGGCAGACATAATATTGAAATTTTATTGTTCCTTAAAATAGATGTAAATAATATTTGATATTTTGATATATAAATACATATAGCAGAGATTTATGAGCTGTGAGGTTGGTAACCTTACACAAGGATTGTGATGTCACATGCACTAGGAGTGTGTACAACGTTGAATCCTTTTAATAATTAAAGAGACAAAATGACTTTTTTACTTGTTAATATCTCTTAACATATAAGGAGTTATTAAAAAATAATTGAACATTTAAGGTTCTAGAAACCCACTTTATCAATATATAGTACACTTTTATAGAAATTAAGACATAGGACACATCGCTTTAATTGTTAAAGAGATTCAACGTTATAGAACATTCCAAGACATGTGACATCACATCCGCTAAGTTGCTATCTCTTTTATACAACAGAGCGTAAAAGTGATAGTATATTCAACACATAACTCTGATCCATAGAAAAAATAACTGACCTACCCTTAATACAGACATGTTACGTCATAAATATGGCCGACATCTGTAGCGCTAAAACTATAATTCGAAGTTTTAATTGCTACATCTCCGTCAACATTTAAATATTTATTAAAATAAAAACGCTAACATACATTTATTAACATCAATTTCAGACAACAATTAAAAAATGAGTACACAAGCCCATTAAGCCTAGAGAAGATTGGCAATGGAAGAGTGAAGGAAAATGAAAAATAGCGGAAGTAAGAAGATGACAAACATGAGGAAGATACATTTTAAGAATAAATTAGGTTAAGCCGGAAGGCAAAACGCTTATAAGAAAAATACCAAAACATTAAAATTAATAACAAACATTAACCCAGGCAAAAGTTGTCTTACAGTGCATTTTCAAGCTTACTAGTTTGCTTTAAGCTAATTACAAAGTTTGTTTTCTATCCTTGATATGTAACGTGTACTAGATACATTTTGCTAGCGTGCTATAACGTTACATTTCTGCCTAAGCTAGTGTCTTAACCAAATATAAAACATATTTTTAAATAAGTTCGTAGGACCATATATAGATGGCACCACAATTAACAAATCCATGATTTTTAGATAGTACCAACCTTCAAACGATGTGTGTCAAAATTTCATGACATTCCGACTACTACTTTACAAGTTGCAGAAGTATTATTGATGTTACTTCGGTAATTTTCAAAACAATATTTTTTACAGTTATTATTATCCAGTTTTCTACGTCACTGGCTGTAACAAGATCCCTAAGGACTTAACAGGTCCACAGAGATAGGTCCTGCTATCTTTTAAAGGTTGTAGACCGTGGGCATCACACCATCCACCCCCGCCCCGCCCCGCCCGGCCAACGCACAAAATAAATTCAATGGGACGCAAACAACGTAATGGCTTATGAACTAAATACAATTGCATTGAAACACCATATCAAAATGGAGGGAGGAAAATTCATTTGATGTAAATAATTTATAAGGGCTATATAGGGTGTGGGGGAAGCGTTATTAAAGTAATTGATTTGAGTGGTGATCAGAACGAAAATACCCTTCCTAATAAATATATTACTTCAGTAGTATTGTTATCATTTTATTGAATATAGATAATAATAAAGTTTTTGTCTCTTAAGGTAGTTGTTCTGATTCAAAACTAATAGTAAAACAGCAATGATCGTGACAACTACGTTGACTGTCATAGCAATATCAAAGCGCTGTTGCCACATCACTACTTCTGTTCGATTCATCTCTCGAATTACTTGATGAATTTTACCATAAACTAAAAATATTTGTATTCCTTATAATAATATAATATACACTACTAGCCGTCCCGGCCACGCGTTGCTGTGACTAACGTTTTTGTCATATTACATTACATAGCGCCATCTATTGAATATTTACTCAATCTATTTACTCAATCTAGTCAACAGATGTCGCCATCATCGTCGCCAGATGTCATATGTCATATACAGATAATTAATAGACAAATAATTTGCAATAAGATAATATTGCAATCATAAATTGAGATGTAAGCTATCCTATCTTTCAAGTTGGATCAAACTGCACCCGGTGTACAAATTTGATTAAAATCGGTTAAGTAGTTTAGGCGTCCATCGCGGACAGACAACGTGACACGTAATTTATATATATTAAGATTAAGATTAAGCTTTAATTTTGCCCCTGAGTTACATACTTCTATAATAACAACAAAATATTTAATGTTGTATTTAATCTAGCGTAAACTAAAATAAATTTAGTTTCCGACTGTACTTAATTGTCTATAAAGTATAGCTCTAATAATTTAATTATTCAACGATAAAAATTAACTTATAGTCCCACCATACCTTGTATCATTTCTATCGTAATGATAGTTAGACTGTGATGAACTTTATGTTATTTAAATATTGTTAATCACTGTCTAATATAATATAATTCTACGTTAATTTAAAATCAATAGCAATTTAAAATGGCAACTTGAACTCTTATTAAATATATATACATAAATATATATATATATATATATATATATATATATATATATATATATATATATATATATATATATATGTTTAATATTATGTTAAATATATATATATATATTTAACATAATTTATGAAAAATGCAATTCTATAAAATTATTTCCAAGTTTGACACTCTATGAAGTAAATCAGTAACCATTTTGTAATCTCTTGCATTGTTTGAAACCCAGCTAATATTAACCTTAAAATTTATTTTTATTAAAATGGTTTTATTATTAGAATAAATATATTTAGCTAAGGCTCATACCTTTCTATATTTTAATGAACCAAGTATTGCTGTACAATTTTCTTATAAATTAATAGTATTTAATAATAATAATAGTCACTATAACTCACTGTCTTCTCTAGCTATAACAAATAACTATTTTGATTCAGCTATCCATTACTAGATGGCTTGACATATTTCCAATTATTGACAAAGATGTTGCAGTATATTAGGCGCATTAACATTCTTTCTCTTGCTGTTATTCATTATTAAATAAATAATAAACATAAATTAAATCCATTATTTATTTAAATTAATTTTACAATACATATACAATATATTTATTTTTACATTTTTCAAAAGCGTATACATAATGTAAAAGACAAACTTTAACTTTTGAGGTTATTATTTCTATAAACTATTTTTTTGAGGTTATGAAATTAGTTATTAGTATATTTTGATAATGTGTTAAATAACAAGGATGATGTAGGGGCTATTCTGTAATATTCTAATGCGAACAAATATCTATTTTTATAATACATGGTCATAATGTAATAAGTAGTAGTATGACGATTATTTAAACTTCCCGCTTAAATCGACTATCGTCATCGATTGGTTCACAAGCTCCAAACCTATAAAAATTATGGTTTAGCCAAGTTCTCAATCGTTCAATATCGCAAGGATTAGCCAATAGCTTCTCTAAACTGCTTGTTAAAATCAAAGGGTTTCTTTCTGACGAAATTCCGTTCATATTTAAAGGGGTGTTTATAGGATTTAGGCTGCCAAGAGACAATGAAGGGTCAGAGCGTTTTCCGTTAGTCCAACCACGCGAATATTGAAAGGTTTGAGTCATCGCTGGAACTGCGTATAGTAAAATAATTGCCACTACAGCAAGTTGGATTCTGGGAGACATTGTTGATGTTTTTTCAAGATTTTCTGGAAGAAAGAAAACAATTATTACTTTACGACAGAACATATCTTAGTTCGTTATCTTAGTTCCTTTATATAACAATTTCTAGGTCTGTACAATTCAGATAAAAAGGGGATTGTTTCAAGAATGATAAATGGACCTTCTTTAAACAACATTACTGTATACTTTGCTTTTATTTAAAGTTGTAGAATATTCTTTAGAAGTAGAACTGTGTGTTGTTTTAGGTCGTGTACGAAAAGTTATTCAAAAAGGGATTAGTTTAATTATATTATATTGTATTTTCATACGCCTGCATTAAATACATTAAGGCAACCATTATAACACCCAAAATAAATAGCACTGTATAATGAGCTAGTATGTGTGTTTGTATACCTTTTGACTTCAAATATACTGAATTATGTAAATGTAAATAAAAAATACGATATTTACAGAAATTCTTAGTTACTTATGTAAAAATATAAATTAGGGCAACATGTAAAGCTTTTGAATAATTGAAAGTACACTGTTATATATAAAAGTGAGGTTATAATTTAAAAAAATAATGTTTTAGATAAATCTCTTGACGTAGTATAAAACGTATCTCACGTTTTTGATTGCGTCACCGACATTTATAACGGCAGGGGCCATGGTCGGGATATAAAGTTAAAGAAAGGAAAGCAGAACATTATTGAAAGCGATATAAGCCCGAGAAATCATAATTTAAAAAAGAAAGTTGAATTGATTATTTACATACATAATCATAAACTAATCAGGCAGCGTTGTAGCTCATAATATGAGTGCACGATACTACAAATAGTAGGGTCATCGTGATAAAACTCAACATAGGAAATAGGTCGGCGTTACATAAATTAAATTATAAAAAAAACAGGAAATGAGTAGAAACTCGAAGAATAAATTATACTCCTCTCTCGCCTGTTCTCATGCTAAACATACATAAGTCCATCTCGTATACTCATTGTTAGATGCCAATCAATAAAACCCCATTCCCACTCACCGAGTTTTAGTGTTAATTTAATGTTTTAACCTAAAATGTAAATTTCAGCTTGTGAAATATTAAGAAATAAAATTAATTACATTAAATACAATAACTTATATTAAATAAAGATAGTAATTGTTACAAAATAATATATATTACTGACGCATGACGCATGGTTTCACAAGTTCAACATGACATTTATGGTTAAAACCTTAAATTAAAACTGAAAACAATGAGTAGGAATGGGGCTTAATATTCAAATTTTAAGAAAGAAAACAGGTTGCTTAATATTTTAGTGAATTTTTTTAAAAATTAATTTGGTAGTCACTTTGTGCAATAATAAACGAGGAGTGTTTCATTTTCTTATCTTCTGAAATGTTTCAATATAAAAAACAGTGGCGTAGCTACCGCCGTATCAGCCGTATCAATGATACGGGGCTCCGGGCTACAGGGGCGCCAAATGTGTGTAAGCAAATATTCGCCTTTATTTCTTCACTATTTGAAATCATTAATCCTGTTTTTAAAGCTCTACAGCTTACTAAGTAATCTTTTGAATAGACTGAGCGAAATAAGAAATCAAAATTCATTCCATGGTTTGCTAAACGAGTCCAGAGATCTAGCAAAAGAGTGGGGATAACAACTGTCTCCAAAAATAAAAAAAAGAAGATAACCAAGCGATTTTTTGATGAGTTATCAGAAGATGAGAGAATTTCAAACACGGAATCGAACTTCAAAGTCAATGTGTACTATTGGTGTTTAGATATATTAATTTCTCAAACTAAGAAAAGATTTCAGAGCCTCTGTGACCAAAGTAATATGTTCGAAGTATTACAACCGGAGAAACTCTTATCTTTTTCAAACAAAATAATAAAAAAGTATGTCGGAAAACAGTCTGTTAAATACAGTAAAAACATGTCTGTTGATCTTTCCTAATCCTAATTAATTGTTTTGAAAACATGCTTAAAATCTGAAATTTAGAAAATTCATTCCATTAAGAAATTCATGGAATTATTGCTGATAAAATTCAATAGTCTTGCATGCAGTTTTCTGGAGATAATAACAGCATGCTTTCTATTTTTGACCCTTCCGGTTACAACTGAACAGCTGAAAAAAGTTTTTCGAAATGAAAACTGATAACAAATATTCTAAGGACTTCTTTGGGACAGGAAAGGCTATCAGACTTGTCACTATGGTCTATAGAGGTAGAAAATTTAGAAAAACTAAAATCATCGCCAAACAAAAGGCAAGAACAATGTATATTTAATTTGAATTATTTGGCTAGCTTAGTTTCTAGGAGTATTAATTGTAATTAATAACGTATAATCAATATATGCTATAATTATTTTAATTCAATGCGAGCGTTTTTGTTTTTTTTGTGAAAAATCTTTATCCATCCTTTGGGTCCCCCAACAAATTTTGATACAGCCCAGTAAACATTTTGGAGTAAATTCGACTTAATTTCTATTACATATCATGAATTTTTTGTCTGGAACGTGTTCGTTTTCTATTCAGTCGTTCATAGGAAAGGCCCTTTTTATGAGCTACAGACATTGCAACGACAGTTCACTGCTGAATTAAAAGCGGAGTAGGTTTATGATTTATGACCGGATAATAAAAATGTACCCATGTGGGAAAGAAACAGAAATACTTAATGAATGATGTTGGAAAAAGAAAGAATATTATTATGAAAAACTAACACAAAATCTGTGACAGGTAGAGAACTTGTAAAGCGTTAGAATAGAATTGTACGAGTGACTCGAACTTCACCAAATAGGACACTTCACCAAATTGTTTACTGGGAGGGCCCCTCTGAGACACGCTACGCCACTGATAAAAAACAATTTCTTTTCCAATGAAACTATCTGCTAATAAAAAATTGACGTCGCAATTATGTAAAGTAACATCGAGGTTTCATTTTTTACAAAATTAAATAAATCGGATCAAAAATATACAAATGTAACAAAATATCTAATAAATATATATAAATAACTTACCTTTTATTAACGAAACTTAGAAATTCGATGCGATAGTGATAAAATTATAAATGTTTTAAAATTTCAGAATTCTAGCTGATTCCTTTTTTTCTATTAAAATTCGAAAGCACAATGATCAAGTCTAGCAAAGCGCGTTTTGCTAGCAGACTTGTTGGACTTCAAGGATGATGTGATGAAAATGTAGGAAAAGCAGGATATTTATACTAATGTCGCCACCCACATTCTAGGGGTGCGAGGCGGAGGCGAAAGATGGGGGATGGCGAAAGGTAAAGAGGATCTTATAATAATTATATAGAGATCCAAGCTTACATATATATATATATATATATATATATATATATATATATAGGACGGTCAATCCATAGTGAAGGATTTTGGTAAACTACTTGCTTAAAGAAAATACCTTCAAGTTTTGTTGGATCACGTTTATTTGAAATGGGCTTGTGTCCTCATTTTTTAGTGGTCGATTTTTCAATTGTTGATTGAAGTTGATGTGAATAAATGTGTATTGGCGTGTCTATTTTATTAAATATCTAAATGTTGACGGAGATATAGCAATTAAAAGTTTGAATTGTACTTTTAGTGCTAGAAATGGTCGGCCATATTTGTATGACGTGAAATACATTGTATACGTCCGTTATTTGTTGAGTAGGTCAGTGCTGTGGTAATATTCTGTAGCTGTTGGTAGTCGTAATCAAGTCAAGTCAAAGAATAATAAGTTTTTATTTTATTTAACCCTGCTAAGGCAGACATAATATTGAAATATGATTGTTCCTTGAAGTAGCTGTAAATAATATTTGATATTTGTATGACGTTTAAGTGTCTCACGAAAGTTTACGCTGATCAAAATCCATTTGGAATATTTTTTGATAAGTACGACGTATGCTCATATGGAAATTAACAGACTAAGTACTACATACGACGATGACTTAAGTAAGGTGTATTTGAGTAGTTGCGAATTAGTACAATTTATCATGAGATGAACTTTCTACTTTAATGTTTATCAATACTCATGTGCTATAAGTAAAAAAGGTGTTTAATATATATCTACATCGATTTCGACACTCAGTGATCCGCTTCCTATGAAATAATAAGCACGAAAAAAAATCTCACGTTATCTACAAATATGCATGATCCCAGCATCTTCCGGATCTATGCGACTGCATGTAGAAGTTAGTGCGGCACATGCGAATAAATATGGACGTATCAAATACATTATTCTACGGTACAGTGGTGTATTGATAGACAACAATAACAATTATAAATTATAAAAGATGTAAAAAAATTATTTGATGGTGGCTATGACGAAAGAAAGTCAAGGCAAAGAAGAAAATAAATATAAAAAAAAATTGATAAACATTAAAATAAAAGGTTTCTCTCATGATAAAGTGTCCTAATGCCCTAACAGTTCTCAAAATAAGACACTGTTATCAGCATAAAGTTTGTTCCACAGTATATTTCTTCGCAGCATTGTCCTCCAAAGTCACCAGACTTAAATCTGATGCCGTTATCCCTCCCAAATTCAGATTTCAGATAAATATCACCTATGAACTAAAATTGTCAGTATATTTTTTCTCTCTTTCCAGCATCATACATTTAAATAGAGATATAGTTGTTGTCTCCTTTTCATTTTAAAATACATATTTTAGTAGAGATATATCACAGAAAAAGAAACAAAATATATCTGTCTCTGTTACACTTGAATGGTTTATTTGCAAATTCATTCAATACTGGTACGGTAGTGAGGCCAGGTGAAGTGATTTTGTCATTTGTAGTTCATATCACTGACATTTCTGTACTAGCTTCTTCGCCCACTTCCGATTCTGTACCTTGAGTGGGTCTTACTCCGACTCTGGGCATGATTATATACTTCTACATTTATTGAACTTCATTTTCATAGTCCTACTATTAGCAAAATCATCTTGGATATACGAGTATACCCTCACACGCTAATATTATTTTAGCTTTGTTTTACGTAATTTCAGGTTAGCTTGTTATAGAAGAGATTTCTATTCAAATTTAATCATAGAGGTTTTGTTATTTTCAATCTTGCTTTTCGTATCAATAGCAATTTGCTCAAGTATGGATTACACTCTATCTATTCAAATGGCAGCAGCCCTTTAAATATGCAATCATTTGCATATTCTTATTTTTATAGTTGTTTTTTTTGATTAAGTGTAAGTTTGGTTGCTTATTAAGGCGTATTTATTTTACAAAACAATTAATATTTAAATTTAGAAGTTACTTTAAATAAAACATTCTTGAGTTAAGACAATAAATCATTATAATTAACGTAAATTTATATAACTTGCTCATTTTGATAACTATATAATATATATAGTTCTTAATTATATAAAGAATATGCAATTGACATTTCGCGGAGATTCAAACCCACAAGTTACGCAGCGAAATAAAATGTGTTTATCTACTAATATACATTAACGAATTTACATATTAAGACAATTCGTAAATGTAGATTAGAAAAACTTTAAACTTAATTGTTTCTAAATACAAATAAATAAAATACGTTTTTATCAAATATCCAAACCAAATGAATTTGACAAAATATTTTTCAAAATATGATAGTTTCAAAATAGTTATTGATGGTTGGTAATATATAATGTATAAATAGTGGTTTATATATTTTGAAAATGTTGTATATTTACTTTAGATAACATCTTTTAATAGACGCACTGTACACATATTGGTTCTTTTATGTTAGGTATATAATAAAAGATAAATACAAGCATTGATTAGCTTATTTAAAAGATTCCAGATGTGGGCGTACTTATAGCTAATAATTATGTAAAACAATATCTTTAATTAATAAAATAGTAATTAGAAATTTATTTAAATTTCCCGCTTCATATCATGAAAATACTTTAGTCATACCCATATGACATATGCAAAATGTACGAACAATGCAATTATAAAAAGGAAATTACATTGTTATTAATAATATAGTAGTGAATAAATATTGTTAATATTTATTAATTTATTTATTTTAAAATATAATTATCAACCTCCATTAAATGAAAGAGTATTATTCACTTTCTTGAAACAAAGTCATTCTGGATTTGCACGATTTCATACCTAATGTAACGTATGAATAAATGCTATATTTGAAAGGCACATATCAAACGTACGCCATATTGGTAAAAACCATCCTCTGAAATAAAATATAACATAATACACGTATGTCAAAAGTAAAAGAGTTGTTTAATATTTTTACAAATTTAACATGTTTTTACATATATTTACAAAGTTTTGATTATAAATATAACTATGGGTGTTTTTTAAATAAGTGTCTAGTATTTAAAATAAGTGTGATTGTGTTTTTATATGGTTTTATATTATATAGACGTGATAATGGATTCCTTGAGAAAATGGTTTTATAAACCAAAGGTATGTGCAATGCTTGTTGATAATAAATATATACTAATAATGTAAAACAATAGTTCTTTATTGATGTATTTCTATAAATGCATTACATATTCATCATTATTTACTTTTCAATTACTAATAAGTATGTGTAACCTAACCTAAATTTAAAGTATTATAAATATATGAGACAATAATTTTGACAGCTGTAGATTATTAAATAAGGAATTAATTTTTTTATTTATAAATATTGTATTGTTTATGTTTTAACATTAAATATTAAAATAATGCTCAATCTAAGAATGCAAGAGGTATTATTTGTAAATGTAGGTGACCCTGAATTAAAATTATTGTAATACAAGACGACTAATTTTGCACATTTACTGTTAATTATTTCTATTATTATTATGAATATACCTTCCCTAAATTTTACTAAAATATATAGATTATAAGATATTCAATCATTTATCATATACACAACAAAGACCTTAACATTTTTTATACGTCGTTTTTTATAATTTCTATAACTTTCACTTAAATGAAACTTGTGTAATTTAGGAACTCATTTTTATTCATTTAATACAAGAGATTTGCAAGTTTAAGTAAGGCTGGATTTTCTTAGACAATTAATGCTTATAATTTTTATTCTGAGAAATTATATCTGTTGTTTTTCTTTATTATATAAATGTATTTTGTACAAGGTTATGTTTTTCTATTGTTTGACATATATTAAAGTAATTTTTGAGGTAATGAAACTTTGCAAAGTTTAATTACGGTCCTATGAGTAACATAGAAAGATAAACATTTAAATTATCATTTATTTATTTTTGCTTAGAGTCAATCTAAATACAAGTCTGATTTAATCTCCAATACCTGGAAATTTGCCGATTGATTTACATTTAATATATGGGTTTTTACATAGTTTACAGTAGAACACATTTTTCAAATAAAAACGAAATGTTAAATTTACATTTTTAAGGTTATTGTATCATTAATTTTAGTCCTGAAAGTTTGGCCAACATTATCTTTTTTAAAGGCTTATATATCTTGTGTTGTAAACCTCATTTTTGTACAATTAAAAAGGATGTCATTATTGAGTTATCTTGAAAATGTTAAAACGATTAATCGTTTCAGGATTGAGATACTTACATAAATACATTTGACAGTTACAAGTAGAAATCATGCACAATTTATCAAATTTGGTTCTTGTTTAGAAATAGTAAAAAAAAATTAGACTGATTTTTGTGTACACACTACCGGCATTCTGGGATTTTTATTGGTTGTGACGGATAGCAGTGCTACTTAGGTTGCCGATACAAAAAAAAATCAGAAATATTTGAAAAAATGTGGTCATGGTAGTAAAAAACATCCTAAGGGGTGTCAATTTTCGACAGATTTTAATTTTTTTTGTAATTTCAAAACAAAATGAGATACATTTTTTATTTCTGGAGTAGTCATGAGCAGATCCACCCTCTGGTGCCCGCTTATTGTTGAATTTTAGGACACGTTGTATATAGTTTTCAAGATAAACAAAAATTAATTGATTACGCTTTGTATTTAAGACGGCGTTCGATTCGGGGCATCTTTCCTTCCAAAAATACAAATTTAGATTTCTTTCAGTGTCGTATTCTTGATTCAAATCTCATTTTTCATAGAAACTAACTGCAACGATCTCAAAAATAATTCCGTGAAATTTTTAATATTTTCTTATAACTTAAGGAATGTCTTAAACATTGTTTACTTTTTGTGATAAAAATATCACTCTTTGAAAATAATTATATATACAGAATCGATGTTATCTCTTATCAGTACTAGTCACATATGTATGACAAAGTGTTAAAATAGATCATGTTTTACAGTAATAACATACACTCATACAACATAAACAAAGAACGCATGTGACTACAGTGTATATTGGGTGGACAAAATGACCGTTTCGAATTGAAGAATTAATAACTTTTTCGTATGTGTATTTTTTTTATTGTATATGCTCTTTTAGCTTTACAATGTGTTTGCATTTCAAGATCTAATTCAATTCATTTGTTTATATATGTACACAACAATTCACAATTTAAAACTATCTCCCGTTTATTTTCTTCCTCTCTACTCTTTCTCTTACTTCCGAAATCCATACCTTCTTTTCCTCTTTCTTTGCAATATCTCCTTCACGCCTACTCTTAAACCCTTCGTAGAAAACATTTTGGAGTCACTTTGCTATCATATTCAAGATGAGTATGATTTTTTGGTCATGAAAGAGTTCATTTACAGTTCAGTTTCTCACCGTCGTTCATATGAAATTTCTATTTTATCGGCTACAAATGGCTAAATCACTCCACCTGTCGGAATACAAATAAGGATAAAGTTGATACGAACTATAATTGAAGTATAATTGTGAAAGAAACTTCATAAAACAGGACACTTCACCAAATTGTTTACTGGGATACTATTCCTGTATTCTAATGATTGATATATACCTTACAAACTATCACGCTTCATTTTTTTTGTCGTTATTTTCCCTTCTATTGCTTCCTTATATCACTCAACCATTTTATTATCTTCTTCAACTTTATTTACTTGCAGGATTTCTACTTCGCCTTCCATCTTCTTCTGACCCCTACTAATATTTCCCTACTGGAGATTTCATTATGGAACAATTGCAGAGTAAACGAAAATGTTCACATCATTTTTGAATTTTTTTTTTTTATTGAATAGGACGTATTTAGACCTCAAATATTTAATTAATTTTTAATAGAAAATATTAACATTTAAGATAATCATTTCAAAACTTTTAAGAGAATAAATCCATCTTCTCTGAATAATTCTGTCACCGCATTTTCGTTCCCTCTGGCATTCTATCACTTCTACGTTCTATTCAATGAAGTGCGACCCACGTTTAGTGCGAATCTGTGACGCTTACCTTTTTACAGCTGTCCTGAATTTCCGCGAGAATAATCAAATTTTTTTGGAAAATTTAGTAATATCTTACAAGGAGCGAATTTGTGAACAAACAAAATTCCAGAATTTGGGGCACAAATAAACCATTGACTTTAAAGAAGATGATAGACAACTATTGATAAAGTTGGGTACCAGAACCTCAAATGTCCAATTTAATAAATCTCTATATGTTAGGAGATATTAACAATTAAAAAAGTCATTTTGTCCCTTTAATTATGAAAGGGATCTAATGTTATAGAACATTTTAAGACATTATACGTCACATCCAACGATTTGACAGTTTTGACATTTAGTTCTTTGACATATCAGTAGTAGATGCTTTGGCAATTGTTACAATGAATTAAATTTCGGTCGAAAATCGCATTCAAATAATAAAGATGCACTATGAAAATGGTGGATCTGTAAAAGTTACATTTCGTAAAATTCGATATATTTTCAGACGTAGCCCATTTTTCATTTTTCTGGATACGTCAACAAGCAAAATTGCCGCATTTGGGCTTCTGAAAATCCAAGAGAAATTGTTGCGAAGCCTTTGCATGCTCAAAGTGTCACTGTATGGTGCGCTATGTGGTCTGGAGGCCGTTTTTTCTCGATTGTGATTGAAAGTGATTGAACATTTTGATAAAAGAATCAACATCTGTCAGCGTGGCCGTGATGGACATTTGTCCGATATCATTTTTCACTCATAATTGCCAAACTTTACTCTTTCTAATACAAAATAAATTCTAATAATTTGCATCTAAATTCCTTGTTTTATTTTGTTTAAAAAAACAACTTGTTGAAAAACCCGATATGAAATATACGGCAAAACTGAAATTCAAATTTGATATAGCTATAACTCCGCCAACTTTTGGATATTTAAAAAAGTAAAATGTATTTCAATGAAGAAGAAATTTAAAATTATAAAACGGAAGCGTACTTTTTATACACCCTGTATAAATAAATGACATAGATAAATTATTCCAAAATAGGATGACTAATAAGATAAATAGAGATAGATGTATACATAAACATATGATGATAGAAAGAGAGAGAGACAGAGTAAATAATAAATACAAATATGCATTTTAGATATTAAAGCTGGACTAAAGTCATTTGAATATTAATAATGTATTGATTTTTGAACTATTTTATTCGAAAGTAAATTGTGTATTAATTTTTGTAACTCTCAAGTGTTGCTAAATAATTGTTTGATAAAGGTTTTATATACAGCTCGATTTATTTTAAGTAATCTTTTATGTAAAAGTTGAGTTTAAAAATGACAGGCTATATTTACCATAGCTATCTTTCTTGGATGTTCACGCTCCAACATCCTCCGTTTGTTGATAAGGTAATTAATTAATTTTATAAATGTTTTATCACTGTCCCAAAAAGTAAAAAAGTTGATTGTTATCTACAGATAATTTTAACAATTAATTTTATCAATTCCAGTAATGGTTTTTTAGAATTATAAATGGAGAAACGTACGCTAGATATTCCTGATTGAAATCAAATGAATACTAAGTCATTTTAGAGAGTGGGACTATGATTCAAATGAATCTAAATTTGTCTATATTAAAAACAAAATACTTAGCATCCAATGCGAATTTGTCACAGATTTATAAATTTAATTTATTTTAAATTCAATTTTTTCCGGTATACATTTAACGCACACTCCATTAAACTCAGTGTAAATATGTCCATTATTAATTAGTTAAAAATTGATTTGTGGTGCCACCCCGTACAATTGCCCATTTTTCTCATAGGGTTGTGGTGAACAATATCTTAAATTCTATAAATGTATATTACATGTACTGATAAAGTTAACTATCAGGATCTCAAACTTGATTTGTTTTAAATAGTCGCAATATTATTGAAGATATAAACAATTAAAATAGTCAGTTAAAGAACCAGGATAAATTAAAAAATTAAAGAAACATTTAGTGTCATAGTCCGGCTTTACACTCTATGACCTAGTCAAGAGGCGGCCTTAGGGGGTGGCAAGCAGGGCAACCGCTCGGGGCCTCGCTCTTGTAGGGGCATTCTCGCGCAACAACCCAAGTAGAAAAATTCATTACTATATATCTATTTGAATCTCGCGCCTCGCTCTTTAGAAATCCCATTTGAATCACAATTATCATGAAAAATACTTACTTACATTAATTAAAATAAAAAGTATTATTTATTTTTTTCGCATCGAAAATATTATTTTTTTTCGAGGCGAAAATATTATTTTTTTTGCGGCTAAAAGAAGTATTTGTACGTAGAATTTCCCGCAATATCCATATCTGGCAACTATTTTGAACTGGGTTCATAATTTGACCTATAAAATGCCGATATCTCAAAAACCGGTAGTCCAAAGAAAATACAAAATGCAGATTTGGAATCAGCGTTGAATTTTATTTATATATCTATTTGAATCTCGCGCCTTGAATCACTGCGTCTTCTTTTAAGGCATTCATGTACCTTAGTTTATCATCATTAATATTTGTCATCTTTGTGCTTGTTAACTTTTATAATACTTACTTAAAATTTACATTAATTATGATACAATTATGAACAAGTTCCTCGCAAAGATCTGCCGCCCCGGGGTCTCGCAAAGATCTGCAACCCAGGGCCTCGCAATGGCTAAGGCCGCCCCTGACCTAGTTAATTATATTTTGATTACTCCACTGACCGGAAATGACTTCCAACTATAGTTCTGAGTAGAACACAAAATATAACATTAACAATTTTACATAAGAACCCATTTATAAATACGTCTGAATACGACTGCCTAAAGACAGTTTTAATATTGAGGCTACAGACTTCGAACACACTGGTTTTCAATAAGTAGGCCGTGAAAGAAAAATGAAATTTTTCGTAATTGTGTTGTGTCCTATGTCATAATTTCTATAAAACTGTACTTTATACTAAAAAAAAAACTTTAACTGTACTTTATTGATAAAGTTGGCTACCAGATCTTCAAATATCCAATTATTACCTAATAGGACATATTACTAATTAAAATAACCTTTAATCATGAAAGGTTTACAACGTTATAACAAATAAATCTGCATGTGATGTCACATCCTCTAATTTTTTGTCTTTTTTATACAACAGAAACGTCCTAACAAGTTTTAGGCCTGTCACACACTGCAAGCGAATTTTGATCGGACGTATACGCGCTACTACGCTTTACTTATCCAAACCTTGTAAATGAAATCAGCCATCTCAGACTGGAAGGGAATGTAACAGTCTCATTCATAACAGTGGTGTATCAATAAAAATTAAATTTTAGTTTGCTCTCATGATAAATTATGTTAGTGCAAAACAACTCCAATATAACCTACAGTACACAACTTTGATTTGGCGTACTGTCGTAACAGTACGTGGTATGTATGTATTGTGACACAACACATAGTAGTCGGCTTGCTTTGAGAACTTACAGTTGCGACAGGCCTTAAACTAAATAGAAACGCCAATATACATTTATTAACCTATATTTAAATCAGAAATTAAAAGAACGGCCCCTAAAAATGAGTTCACAAGCCCCTTGACAAACTGGTACACCCCAAATTAATTTATTTCTTTAATTTATGCAAAGACGCCTACAAAAAGTATAAAGCAATGTGATATAGATATCTTAAACATATTTCTTTTGATATTGTTTCAATTTCAATATAATAACTTAGATTTTCTTACATTCCATTTTTTTTATTTTTAAATTTAATTGCACAAAAAAAACAAGACATATTTGGATATAATAGTATCAAATTTCTGTAAACATTTTTACGTATTTCTTTATATATTTTTCCTCTATAATAATTGTCATTTAATACTGTTTTTCAATGTAACATTATCTTCCTTTTTTTTAGAATATTTTAAAATATAAACAGTTTTGCCAAATAAGAATATACTCGTCATAGAAATTCTTAAGTTATAGATAAGTTGACAGAGTTGCATATATATAAGACAATTAGAGCTTAACCCCGTCGACTTTTTGGTATGTATGATTTGAACCAACGAAGTAATTTCAAATTTTTACTCTATTTTCAAATTGAAATATTTAACCCGCTCAATAATAAAATAATTTTTCTTATAAATTGACCACAAAAATATATATTTTTTAACAAAATACAAAAATATTTTCAATTTATTCCTTAATTGACCAACTTTTTTTCAAAATTTGGGATTTTTTTTTTCGATTCGTAAATCAGGTACCAAAGTTAGCACATATATCAAATTTCAACTTTCTAGCCTAATTTTTACCCTCAGCAAAAACCGCCCCCGAAATAAAATTTTTGAATTTTTTTTTTTAATAACATATTTTATTATTAAGTAATCCAAAATTTGAGTTTTCTCCAAAGTTTCCTACCGGACCCTCTAATTTTCTCAAAGCCCCTTTTTCCAATTTTTCAATTTCTAATTTTTAAAAAGTGTTAGCTTTGAACACCGTAATACACATGCCAAATTTCAATTTTCTATCTTTTACGAATTGAATGTTATAGAGCAAAAAATAAAAACATTTTTTTTAGTTTTTCCAAAATTATAGATTTCCAGGAAATTCAGGGGAAAATTCGAGGATGCCAAAAGTCTTAAAGGCCGTTGATATTGGCACATGAGTGTATGTTTTCATTGATCGGTCACTGTTTTACCGACAGCTTTGTGCCAACTTTATTTTAACTGCCTTGCGAAGTAGTTTTTTTTTGTATATTTTTAAATATCCTAAAGTTGACGGAGTTATAGCTATCACAAATTTGAATTTTAGTGTTGTCGCTTGTTTTAGCTCTGCATATGACGTCACTAAAAAAAATAAGTAATCGAGATTATTTTTCATTGTTCCCAACTATCGTAATATAATACTTCATGGGATGCACAAAGCAGTTGTTAGTAGTAAACAACGTAGCACTCACACACTCGTATGTGTCGCTGTTGTATAAAAGAGATAGAAAATCTGTGAACGTGGTGTACTAAGCATTGGAATTTTCTATAACGTTGACTTAATAAAAGAAAATAAAAATAACTTTTTTTAACTGTTAATATTTCCTAAAATATAAGGAATTATTGAAAAATAATTGAACATGTGGTTCTGGTAGCCAATTTTATCAATATATAGTACAGTTTCATAGAAATTTAAATACTGAGGCTAATATTATTCATATATTTTTTTTTTGCAGACGGGAGACTGTTCCTTGTTAGCAAGATTTTTCCACGCTGATAGAGCTGTATCCATAGCATCTAATGAATTGGACACATTCGACGGAAGATATGAAATGGAACGTTGCAACAGATTGGTCACTCGCCTCCGAACAGGCCAGGTATTATAGAAAACTAATCTTTTATATATTGAGATGAACTTATGTATAACAACTGTTGTTAGAAAGAGAGGCAAATATGTACATCCACTAATATAGTATTTTTTATATACAGGATCGATTATTAGCTCTTACTTGGCAAATTATGGATGAACTTATTGGAGATGAGCGTGCTCCACGGGAATTCCGAGCAAAATTTCCTGATGAAGTCCTACAGGATAGCCTAGCTGGTCAACTTTGGTTTGGAGCTGAGGTAAATATTAATAATTTGAAAAATATGTAAACTGTTTATTTTATCACAAATATATTTAAATAAACGTTGTAGAACGTTAAAAATCCTTTTAAATGATGTCTGATAAGTTTAGATACTGTAATGGGTTTAAGAGATATGGACAAAATTGTAAGCGCTGTTGAATGTTTGTGAAGTGCTCTACTTTACAGGGGTGTAGCTCAATATCTATCAGACATACAAAGAAATGTTGTTCACACAAATTGTAGGAAATTGAATTCTCTATAAGATTGGTAATAACTATTTTTATCGCAGGACGCACTGGTAAGGAGATATTGCAAGAAAAGAAAGTAATTTTTTTTAAAGACGAATTCTGGCAATTTGCCTCATTCTGAATTTTGAATTTAATCTATCTCGCAAAATGCACATAAATTAGAAAGAGAAGGATAATATTACATGCATGTCACTACTCTAGCCTCGAAAGTTATTTTGTTTTTATTTAAGAATTACTGATTAAGTTTTATTTTATATTATCATTTCCTGTATACGAGTACGTTGCGTAATAAGGCTTAACGTATTTCAAAAGTTATATTATCTATTGTTTTTTATATATTGTAATTAATACATGAGGTATTTTAAATGAACGAAAAACCAAAAGACATTAGTATTGACTTCATTTATAACATTACATAAAAAGTATATATAGGAACACATCACGTGATTTCTTTTATGTTTGTGTAATAGAATAGATTACATTTATGATAATATTAAATAATTAAAATGTGCTATTAAATGTTAAACGACATTGCGATGAATTGTTAATGTGTAAACTACATTCCTGCCAAATATGAATAATCTAGTTTGCACAAAGTACAGATGGGGCGCAAATAAAAGAGTATCGGTTCATTTAAAACACTCAGTTAGTTCATTGTGCCTGACATTAATATATGTTTTTTGTTGTAGTGCCTTGCAGCTGGATCCAACATTTTAAATCGTGAAGCACAAAGTGTCCAAATGCGTCCACTTGCGAAGGCGGTCCTAAAATCGTTGACCACTGTTCGAAATTTACTACGAGAACAGTGCCTAAGAAACAACACTCCAAATGGTCCGCTAATATTGGACTCGAATGACCGACTCACCGAAATCCTATACGAGAGTTTAAAGATATTCGACAGAATCTTCGCTGAATTTGAATTGCTGTATGTGAGTGCAATGGTGCCTGTAAAATCGCAGCAGGAATACGAAATCCAACAACTGATATGTGTCCTATTTTCCGAGAGTGTAAAACGTGCGCTGGACCGAGGAATTTTACAGCAAGAGCAAATAGATTGTTATGATCCCGCCTTGATGTTTTCAATTCCACGTTTAGCTATAGTCAGCGGGTTGCTGATATTTGGAAGCGGGCCTTTAAATGTTGACCAACCCGCAGAAGAAATGTCAGAAATGTTTAGACCTTTTAGAGGGCTTCTCCTTAAAATTAGAGAGCTTCTTAGAATACTGGACGAAAAGGAATTGAAACAATTAGAACAGTTGTTGTGCACCAGCGAAGATTTAGACATGTCAAAGAGCAGTATTAGTATGCAGCAGTCCGACCTAGACTGCTCGCTAAACAGTCTAGCGATTTCAACGGTGTTTACAGAGAATCCTGACTGGAGAGAGGGAGACCCCGGAGAGAATGAGATGCAACAGAACCAACATTACGAGGACGAGATCTTAGTAACGCAGGACAGTGGCTATCTGATCACCAACACAAGCTTCGGGACACTTCTCCAGAACGAATCGATGTTAGGTAACAATTTCCAACGCTCTGATGATTCCTCGGAGGACATTTCATTCGAAGAACATAATTCCTTTAAGACATTGTCTCAATTTCTGCAATCTGAAGTGACGTATTTAAACAAGAATGACGAGGATGCACAAAATAATAAGACAATATCGGATTCGGGAGTTTGTACGGAGAACACAAGTCTGGATCGAAGTCCTCAAGCTGAAAATACGGGAGCACCAATTACCGAACAGGAATTAAGATTAAATTACACTCAAAATTGGGAAGAACTATATAAATATCAACCTGGTTGTTCGCGAAATTTAAGGACAGATAATGTAAATTGTGATAATTTTAGTTTAGGTGAAGGAACTAGCAGTAGATTTAATAATGTGAATATTTGTGATGATGCAACACCCATGGAAGATGTGGAATCGGGGGAGGCATCCAATGCTGAGGTAAGATGTAGCAGTAGAAATCGTGACTTTGTTAGGAATATTGAAGAGGAAGAATACGAAGCAGAAAATAATGCAGTTGGCGGCTATCAGCTGTCAGTTCATTCTTTGGATGAGGACAGCAGTGGCCGCGAAGGATGCATTTGTGATCAGAATTGTATGGCATCTGACGAGAGCTCCAGCTCTTCCGATGAGAGTACTGAAGGACATGACACTGGATATCTGTCCAATCCTGAATTACGAATCAAACGCTTGGAAGATAAAGTGAGACAAGAAGTGATTGCCAGTTTACGAGAGGACCACAGCATGGACTTTGAGGAGCTCGAGAGAATGTATAACGATATATGTGTCATGTCGGACAACCTAGAAC
The DNA here is from genome assembly GCA_963678705.1 of Panorpa germanica. Taxonomy (NCBI): domain Eukaryota; kingdom Metazoa; phylum Arthropoda; class Insecta; order Mecoptera; family Panorpidae; genus Panorpa; species Panorpa germanica. Next base: position 22,134,252 of record OY783206.1, read on the forward strand.
CGGAGAAATTAGTTTATGATAACTTGATTAGCGGGGAATCCAGTTTAGCTACAGATTGTTCAAGTGGAGACACTTCTCCATTTACGTCCGATTGTGGAGATCCCAGGGAAGTTGCTTTGGCTATTAATGCTGCAACCAGGGCGCGGTTTAGGTAAGTATTCAATCGTTCGCATGTCAGCACAGACGCTCCTATTATTTGACATTAATGAATATATGTTTCAGATCTACCGAGGATCTTCTGCATCGACTGTTTGTGTGTATAGCTGGAGTAGCAGATCAGCTGCAGACGAATTTTGCAAGCGACTTACGTAAAATACTCCGCAACGTCTTCTCAATGAACGTGTCACCAGATGAAGACTGCCCAACGACAGATGAAACCATTGAAACGAAATCGTTGACCAACGAAGCCTTGTACGAATATCGGGCATCAAAGTCAGACGTCATTGAGAATGGAGGTAGCAACCAAAGTATTAACTCTGCTGAAGAAGTTATTATTGACACCAGCAGCAGTACTAGTTCTAGTTCTGGAGGGTCCACACCATCATCACCAGATAATGATAATCATCGAAGAAGTCATCGAAGCCAAAGTGTAACATTAAGCAATCGTCATCAACAAGGAAGCTATGGCTATGGTAGATCGAATAGTTTTGGAAATAACAGAAATTATAACACTGATAATTTAAGCGAGAATTCGGATGATTCTTCTGTGGTAAATAATAATACACGAAGAGGAAACGGCCCATCGACATCGTCTCCGAGACTAAATAGGAATAGTGATTCAGTTTGTACGTAACCTTGACTTTTGCAGCACCCATGTCGGCGGAGCACTCATGTCAGTTTCATTAAAGATTCTTGTTTGTTTTCAGCAATTCAACAGCCTCCTATTTGGGTCCCCGACAGTGCAGCACCCCGTTGTATGTATTGCGGCACCCCATTCAATCCAATTCGCCGTCGTCATCACTGCAGAAGCTGTGGCGGTGTATTTTGTGGTACCTGCAGTTCCATGATGACTCCTCTACCACAATTTGGTATTTCTAAGCCAGTTAGAGTTTGTGAATGCTGCTTTAAAAAGGAAATGAGTAAAAATGTAGAAGTTTAGCAAACCTCATATAATTACGGTTGTGTTATTACATATTTTAATTTTATAACAAATATTCACAACATTACAATTTATAAATTTAACTGATATATAAGTTTAGTTTAATTTTAAATCTGATGAATGAGGAGGGTTGAGACTTTCTATTAAACTATTTATAGACTACGAGTAATATATAATTATTTAATTATTATATATGTTATATTAATATTATAAGTAATCAATTGTATTTTAAGGCTTTATTTTGTTTTTAATTTGACCAAAAATACATAAGGTTCGCTGAAAATGCTCTAAAAGAGACAAAACGTTGTAAAAATTAAACAAAATGATATTTTCAATTGCAATTTTATCGTAGTTTGTTTATAATACCGATAGTTGGACATTGTCAACATTGGACACACTTGTTTGGGAAACATGATACACACACTTACAACATTATACACATGACCAGATATAAATAATTTCGCACCTTTGGAATCATTCTGACCATGTATAGCATTATTTATTACTGGCCGGAATTCATATTTAAAAACTTTTTCCTTATTAAAGAATATCTTTCGTACGTTGTTGTAGTAAATAGATATTCCTTATTACAGATTGTAACTCACATTTTGTGTCTTTTATTTATGTCTGCTACGAGTTTCTCAGCTGGAGTTTAAATCTATTGTTGCTATTGGAAATTGAATTTTAACGTTTGCACAGATTTTCTCTGTAAATAGCCAATTGTTCGTATCTAAGTTAGCCCAATTCTTCAAAATTTGTTATATTGATAAATAATCATGAAAAAATATTCAGCAATATTAGAATTCATATTAAAAAAAAAACTAGCAGATGGTAAAAAAAGTAAAAACGATTTATTCGCTCTTGTAGAGACCAACTTAATAGAAAGAAATAGATAATTATACATTAAACTGGCTGCATGTTTAAAAAGGGCAGCAGAGAGAGAGAGAGAGAGAGTGAATTAAGTTATTCTATATTTTTTTTTTAAATAGAAGTTTGAAAATCTAAATGTAAATTCGCTGAAAGTAGGCAAGTAATGTCTACGTGGATAGCGAATAGGATAAAGCGAATAAATCTATAGCTCTTTTTAGATAATCAGCGGCCTCTTTCTTACTTTAACTCACTAGCAATGTATGGAAAACCTCTATTTCTTTCTCTCCAGGTTTCATACAATTTTTTGAAAAAGAAGAAGAGGTTTCCATCACATCATTAGCGAGTGAAAGACAAAAATGGGATCTCTGTAGCTACTAGATTCTTTAACTATATTGATAACTAAACTATACTGTTAGCGACCAAAAGAATTGCCAGAGCTAGTGCTCCTCTAAACATTTATAAGGATCTGAACATCTGGCAATACTACAGTTAACTTAACGGTTACGTTTATTGTTAAAACAGTTAGCGAATTGGGCTACTGATCGTTTAAAAGGCTTAAGTCTAATAGAATAAATTTTGTATACTTCATATATATATTTTATATAAAAAAAAAACAATAGCTGTATAAATTAGGTATTAATGTTAAAAATACAGTAGATTTGTTTATTATATATAAGACTATTATATATATATACTATTATAATATGAAGTTATTTTTGTAGAAAGAATTTATATAAAAATTGAATTGGAATTGGAGGTTATGTTTCAAATTTTTTATACGATGTAGATAAATTTGACTCAGTTTTTTTATAATAACTATCTTAGTAGAGTGAACTTAAGTAAGCCATAATAAATATGTTCTTAAGTATGAATAAAGAAAGTTATCTGAAGTTATTAATTAAACATCACTTAAATTTTGTAGGTATATGTCTAATATAACTTTAAATATACAATTTTTCTTATATATATTTATTTTCCATTAGTTTTTATATAAATATAGGATATTTTTGTTTTGTTCGCTTCAAAGTCACGCTTTAAATTCTTCGATTTTTCAAAAATGTTTCATCACAAAATGTCTCAGCATTACAAGTTTTCGCCAAATGAAATATGTATACTAATTTTTAAGAATAATTGGTTTGTTTCTTAAATATATAAAAAAATGATTTAAATATTAAATTTGAATAACTGTAGTTTTTATATATGAAATATATTATATTAGTATTGTATTATTTAGATTTATATAATATATATTTTTTAAATGTGTTATTCTTACAATAAACAATTATTTTGAAACTACTGCATTTTGTTTCTGTATTATATGTTTTATTTCATTTTATTTAACAAGTACAAATTATGTAGTATGTATTATGAAAAAGGCAATTCAACGAAAGACATTGATTCTCTAAGATAGGTAATTATTAGGTGTTGAAATAGCTAGATAACAATTAATTACTTACTGTTACTGATAAGATAGGTTGATTCGTTTTTGTATTTTATTGCGTATTAAGATTAATTATTTGTAGCAATTTGTAGAGATAGAAACATCACACAAAAGTCATGAAATTTTTTTTAAAAAGTGTACGTTGTGAAGAATGTTGTATTAAAATTCGTCCAAGATTTACTTTATGTGAAAATAAGCATCTAGTCTGTCCTAGTTGCCACACACATCAGGGTGTAACGGGCAATGGTTGCACGGCCGCTGAATTTGCATTCCCAATTTTGGATGTAATGTTTGAGTAAGAAAAATAAGTAACATTAATGTTGCGATACATATTTATCTTCCTATATTACGTGTTATTTTATGAATGTATCGATGGGGCCTAACGGGTGAGGCAATAGTTCACACGTCGTCATACCCGAAGAGAGGATAAAATGTAATTTAATTTGCTCTAGTTTGGTGTTTGAAATTTTCGCCCCGTGCATTCGTAACAATGTCCCACTCTGTAAATTTGTCGGCTTGCGCCTAGCTCTTTAACCACTTTTCCTATTCGTAATTTATTTGTCAATCTCTTTTTAAAGTTGAATGTATTGAATTTTTATTAAAATACTGTTTTTCAATATAATTTTTAAATCAAAAGTTTTAAACAAAGCGGAGATATGAATAATTAAAATTTCCAAAATGCATTTTCAATAACTTCTACACTATTATAGCTCTAATTAGTCCACATGTTAAATTAAAATATGGTTCAGTACCCAACTGTCTGTGTTCTTTTTTCCTGTTTCGACTTTGACCTAAGGGTTTTAATTCATGTCAACATTTGCATATAATAGCAACATTCTTTTTTTTTATAGAAATGCCTTCGATGAATGTCAATTTGGGTGCGGATTTGTAGCAAATTTATTAGAATTAAAAAGTCATGAAAATGACTGTCTCTTCGTAGGAAAATACGACTGTCAAATTATCGGCTGCCCTGTGGAGAAAAAAAAGAATTGGAACAGGTTTGAATTAATTATGCACGTTCAGGAACAGCACAAAAATGCATATGTTAATCTCTCCAGCACAGATTTCTCAAGAATTCGCGTTGGACCGAACGTTAAAACATTGCTCGTTACTCGATACCACCATGGGAACAAGTTTAATGAAGTCTTCTGGTTGAAATACTCTATTGGTAAAGAAAAAAAACTCATCACTTTTCAGCATTTGTGCGACTTTGGTATTCCCGATAAAGGAAACATGAAGATATCAGAATTCCAAGTGACTTCAGCATCAAGGCCATTACAAAAAATAACCTATAAAATGCAGGGATTGGAATATTATAAAAGTTCAGTTGATGTAACTATCTTAAGTGGCAATTCCTATCAATTTAAAGTAATAAATCCATCACAAGACTCTCTTCTTTCTTTAAAATGTCTAAATTGCTCGAATACAACAAGGGAATTGTTTAATTGCAATGATAATCATAACTTCTGTGAAAAATGCGCTCAAGGAGTTTCATGTCCTTCTTGTGGGAAGCACCCAGTAAACATTTTGGAGTAAATTCTACTTAATTTCTATTACATATCATGAATTTTTTGTCTGGAACGTGTTCGTTTTCTATTCAGTCGTTCATAGGAAAGGTCCTTTTTATGAGCTACAGACATTGCAACGACGGTTCACTGCTGAATTAAAAGCGGAGTAGGTTTATGATTTATGACCGGATAATAAAAATATACCCATGTGGGAAAGAAACAGAAATACTTAATGAATGATGTTGGAAAAAGAAAGAATATTATTATGAAAAACTAACACAAACTGTGACAGGTAGAGAACTTGTAAAGCGTTAGAATAGAATTGTACGAGTGACTCGAACTTCACCAAATAGGACACTTCACCAAATTGTTTACTGGGCATATTTCAAAAAAATGTAATCTGGGTAATTCTTCTGGTGATATTGAGGTTGGTTGTAAGTACAAAGGGTGTACTTTTAAGGATATTAAAGTGAAAACAGATGCTCATGAAAATGAGTGTGATTTTCAAACTTCTAAATGTTGATTTCAATGTAACTGGGAAGGACTTTACTGTGATATTTACAAACATTGGTGGACTAAGCATCTTGACTGTCGTTTGGAAAATAAACAGTTCGATCTGTTACGAACTTGGTCCCGAATTTCTGCAGATAATTTTATACTTTTCATTATATTAAAAGTGTTGGATTTAAATTTAGCGCCCTCTCGGTATTGACACTATTGTATCTTTCTTTCTACACACGGTAATACTGTAGTTAATACTATACTCTGTAATACCGTCCTACTATGTAATTCTATACTCTGTGACTCCATAACTCATGTGTACATCTAATTAAATATAATAAACCTGATTAATATAAATTAATAGTTTATCTCTGCTAAATATAACAGGTTATCGGCCCAGATAAACCTAGAGACGTTTAATGTGTGTTTTTCGGAAAAGTGGATAAAGACTTTTAGTGTGGTGAACATAACCTTAAAAAAAAAACGTGGCTGTTGAAACTGTTTCTGTTCTTCTTTGTGTATAAAGTGTTCTCAACGAATAAAAATGGCATCGAATAATTCACTGGCATTAATCGAGAAGTTAACCGGCCGTGAAAAGTATTCGACTTGGCAATTCGCAGTGAAAACATACCTACAACACGAAGAATTATGGGATTGTATTGAGGTTAACCCGGCGTCACCCACAGATTCAAAACGTGATACAAAAGCGAAAACAAAGTTAATTCTTCTGGTTGATCCGATCAATTACGTTCATATCCAAGAGGAAAACACGGCCAAAGGAGTTTGGGACAAATTGGCTGCAGTGTTCGACGACTCAGGACTTACACGCCGAGTTGGTCTGCTACGTGATTTATGTAACACATCGCTAAGTGGATGTCAAAGTATAGAAGAGTATGTGAGCAAAATTATGTCAACTGCTCACAAGCTGCGCAACATTGGCTTTAAAGTGGACGACGAGTGGCTCGGGACATTGCTGCTCTCCGGTCTGCCCGAATCATATCAACCAATGATTATTGCGATCGAAAGCTCAGGCACAAAAATAACTGCAGACGGTGTTAAAGCAAAACTATTGCAAGATGTTAGAAATTCAGACAACAAAACAACGGCTTTTGCTGTCAACAAGAAGTTTCATAACAACTCTGTAAAGAAGAAGTTCTACAAGGGTGCGAGATGTTATTCCTGCAATCAATATGGACATAAACGTTCTGAATGCAACAAATACAAAACCATGAACAAGACACAGAAACCTAGCTCTTCTTATGCTGCTGTGTTTGTTGCATCATCCCACTATGGTGATGCTTGGTACATAGACTCCGGTGCTTCGGCACGTATGACTAAGACCAAGAATATAATTCGTGTTGCTGATAACAAAGTGTTATCTGTGCAAAGCTCAGGAGATGTCAGCTTAAACATTTATGACCAAAACGGGCAAGAGAATAAGATTCTGTTCACAAATGTCTTATATGTTCCTGAATTGGCAACTAATCTGATATCTGTAAGCCAAATTATTAAAAATGGAGGCCAAGTGAAATTTGATACCTCAGGCTGTGTGATCATGAACAGCAAGAATCAAATAATAGCAACTGCGAGCATTGTAAATAACATGTACCGGCTGAACATGCCTGAAAGCCTTGCGCACATGTCTAGTGTTGAACATGAAAAAGATGCTTTTTGCTGGCACCAGAGGATGGGACATCTTAATTTCCAAACTTTGAAAAAATTGTCTGATAACACAGAGCATTTAACTTTCTCAGGAAATACAGAACATCTGAAATGCATAACTTGTAAAGAAGGAAAGCAGACACGGTTACCTTTTAAAAGTGATGGATTAAGAGTCACCAAACACCTAGAACTGGTTCATTCTGACGTATGTGGACCAATGGAAACCCAGTCTCTCGGTGGGAGCAGATATTTTTTAACCTTCCTAGATGAATATTCCAAGAAGATTTCAGTATACTTTCTTCACAACAAGTCTGAAGTGCTCAGTAAATTCAAAGAATTCAAGCAAGAAGTTGAAAATCAATCGGATGCTCATATAAAGGTTCTTCGTACAGACAACGGACTTGAATACGATAACAAAGCCTTCTCTGATTACCTGAAAGGTGCCGGAATCATCCATCAGACCACCACACCATACACGCCTGAACAGAATGGGACTGCGGAACGTATGAATCGGACACTGGTTGAAAAAGCGAAGTGCATGCTACTCAACGCTGGTCTGCCGAAGTTGTATTGGGCAGATGCAATACACACTGCTGCTTACATCATCAATCGTTCCCCAACCAAATCCTTAGCTTTCAAGACTCCTATGGAAATCTGGTCTGGACGCAAACCAAATGTTAATCATATGCGTATATTTGGCTGCGAAGCAATGGTTCATCTACCTAAAGAAAAACGCAGAAAATGGGATCCAAAGGCTCAAAGAATGATCTTCATCGGATACTGCGACCATACAAAAGGATACAGATTCACATTACCAAATACTAGAAAGGTAATAAAGAGCAGAGATGCTACATTTCTTGAATCCTCAGTGAAAAGAGATTTTGTTTCGGTAGAATTGAATGAGACAGAAACTGAAAATGACAAAACAAATACAAGAAAAGAAGATGTAAGAGAAAAAGCAAAAACGGAAGAGGACAGCTTGATTGACAACGACACAAATTCAGAAAGTTCATATGAGACAGAGAAAGGAAACAGGTCAACATCCGACAGTGAATACTTACCTAACACCAGTATTGATTCTCCTTCTGTCAGTAATGTGACATTGAGACCAAGAAATAAAACAAAAAGGAAGAATTTCAACTGTCCATGTACTGAAGAACATACTCATCTGTGTTTATTCTCATCCTGTGTTCCTGTAACATATGAAGAAGCAGTACATTCAACAAATAAAAATGAATGGATAAAGTCAATCAATGAAGAACTTGATGCACATAAGAAAAATGAAACCTGGACATTGATAGAAAAACCTCCGAATGCCAAAGTGATCGGCAGTAAATGGGTGTTCCGAATAAAAGAAGAGTCAACGGGCCCACGGTTTAAATCGAGACTTTGTGCTAAGGGATATGCACAAACCGCAGGTATTGACCACACAGAAACCTTCGCTCCGACTGTAAGGTATGATTCAATACGTTTACTGCTTTCCATGGCTGTTCAAAATAAACTTAAAATCTTACAACTTGATGTAAAAACTGCATTTTTATATGGTGAACTTAAAGAGACCATATTTATGACTCCGCCTGAAGGTCTATCCTGTGAAAACAGCATGCAGATTGAGATATTTAGCTACGGTATTTTTATACATCAGACCAAGTATGTGGAACAACTGTTAGAGAAGTTTAACATGACTGATGCTAACCCGAACACTGTTCCAGTGGACCCCCATGTCAAGCTACAAAAGGAAGATGGAGAACCAGAGAAAAACTATCCTTATAGAGAAGCTGTAGGTTCTCTTATGCATCTGGCTACAGTCAGTCGACCAGAAATTATGTTTGCCGTAAGCCTGGTAAGTCGATTTTTAAGTTGCTATAACAAATCACACTGGAATGCTGTCACGAAGATCTTCAAGTACCTGAAGGATACTAAAGATTATGGCCTGAACTACTCATCAACATCAGAGCCACCAGCTGTTACTGGTTATAGTGATGCTGATTATGCAAACGATATTGATACAAGACGCTCAGTTACTGGCTACGTCTTCATAAAGAATGGTGCTGCTGTAACATGGTCAAGCCAACGCCAACAGACGGTTGCTCTGTCAACAACAGAAGCTGAATTTATGGCCGCCTGTGCTGCAACAAAAGAAGCTATGTGGATAAAGCAAGTGTTAAGTGATATTGGTGAATATAAACAAGACACTATGTGTTTACATTTGGACAATCAAAGTGCCATCAGTGTAATTAAGAATATAAATTTTCATAAAAGATGTAAACATATTGATATTAAGTATCACTTCATAAAAGAAAAATATTCTCAAAAGATTATAGATCTTAAATCTGTAAGCACTGCTGATCAATATGCAGATATATTAACTAAAGCATTGTCAAAAGATAAATTCCAATTCTTAAGATCTAAACTTGGTATGTTTAACTACAACTCTTTTGTTAAGTGATATGTTAGAATATCTTGTACTATAACTTGATTAATATTTTCATGTTTTTTTTGACACTCAATTAATTATAATTTGTTGTTAGAATGTCTAAATTTAGAGGGAGTATTGGATTTAAATTTAGCGCCCTCTCGGTATTGACACTATTGTATCTTTCTTTCTACACACGGTAATACTGTAGTTAATACTATACTCTGTAATACCGTCCTACTATGTAATTCTATACTCTGTGACTCCATAACTCATGTGTACATCTAATTAAATATAATAAACCTGATTAATATAAATTAATAGTTTATCTCTGCTAAATATAACAAAAAGAAAATGTTTATTACATTTGCGTTTTTCATTTGACACCTAAAGAGCAATCGCACTTTTACTTTAATCTTCAATTCAAGAATCCAATTGACAAATACTTTATCGAAATGAGTGGTAAATGCAAAATAGCTAATCCAGAAGATTTAAACTCTGATGAGTTCTTGGTTAATCATTGTAGTTGCCGAATACCACAAGACAGTTTAGATAACGTAGATTTTTCTTCGAAAAAACTACAAATTTATCTAAAGAAACCAAACTAGATCGTCCCATGATTTATTTTATAATCTTTAATACATTTTTCATACTTATAATTCTCTTCATACTTTTTAATTTTAAGTCCTGCATGGTAGAAGTATTTATGGTATCGCAGCCTCATATATATACTACACTACTGCTTAATAAGGGGATCCACTGTGTCGTATATTATAAGAATAATTGGTTTGTTTCTTAAATATATAAAAAATAAATGAATTAAAATTTAATTTGAATAACTGTAGTTTTTATAGATGAAATGTATTATATTAGTATTGTATTATTTAGATTTATATAATATACATTTTTTAAATGTGTTATTCTTACAATAAACAATTATGCTGAAACTACTGCATGTTGTTTTTATATCATTGTTTAATTTATCAGGTGCAAATTATGTTGTATGTAATCTGAAAAAAACAAATGGGCTTTTGTACTCATTTTTTAGGGGTCGATTTTTCAATTGTTGATTGAAATTGATGTTAATAAATGTATATTGGCCTTTTAATCCGGTCAATTTAAACATAAAAATAGTGGTCAAATAACAAAAATTCCCGGAGAGCCAAATATTGGTGGAGAGCTGGGGTTTATCATTACAAATAAAGTTTTAAAAATCCCCATCGATTCTATGTGTGCTTCAAAAGTTATTCGGGGTCAAAGGTCAAAATTTGAGGTATTTTGGATTTTTCTCGAAAACGGTAAGTTTTATTAAAAAAAAGGAACCTCAAACCAAAGTTGTACATCTTAAAATTCTCTACAAAAATGGTTCTTATGATTTTTTTCCTAAGAGTTACCATTCCTGAGATATCGCGATTCTAAGAGTCACATTATACATGATATGCACACATTTCCACGCCACCTGTGAAGTAGGTTATAGCATGTAAAAATAAAATATAGTTTTGGGATTTAGGATAAGCAGATAAACAATCAATTTTTCGCTAACATTAATAATAAATCTCGTTTCATTTCCATGTTAAATGACAAATTAACAGCTGCGAATATTGCAGTGAAACAAGCTCAAAATGACTCAGATGTCCTCATAATTGAAACAGCAATAGAAATATTTAATGCAACAAACACAACAATTGTGTTTTTTTTGATAAATCTTACCGTTTTCGAGATAAATCCAAAAAACCTCAAATTTTGACCTTTGACCTCGAATAACTTTATTTCAAATATCTATTTTGACCGGGCTATTTTTATTTTATTAAATATCTAAATGTTGAGAAAGATATAGCAATTAGAAATTTGAATTGTAGTTTTAGCGCTGCAGATGTCGGCCATATTGATAGCGTACCATGTAATGGGATAGGTCAGTTATTTGTTGATTACGTCAGTGCATCTAGTACCCATGCTATAATTTGCAAAGAATAATTAGTTTTCATTTTATTTAACTCTGTTACGGCAGGCATAAAATTGAACATAATAAGCAGAGCTAAGAAACTAAACTATCAACCAAGATTTAAGATAATTGAAAATATTTATTATTTCAGTAAAAATATACATAATTCAAAATGACACAAACATTTTTAGAATTTAGGACAACATTTCACAAATGATATTAATTTTAACCTTAAATTAAATTTTATTTTATCATTTTATTTAATGTGGAATCCACCTCCCATAACTTTGCTAGTGCTGCCGTTGCTGGGCACCTCTGGAAGTTTCATTTCATCAGGTTTCTTACCATGCAACAACTCCTGATTCTTTTGGTTAATTGATTTCTGGAAAATGTTATTAATATATTTTTATATTTGAACATAAGTAAACCTTTTTAATTTCTAGACAGGATAATATTTAAAATCAAATATTGGTTTTACGGTTTGAAGCTTCGATAACCATTACTGTCTTACGCTTATTTTAATAAACAAATCTTGTTTACACGCACTAAACTATTTTTTATAAGCTATATACAGAATGATATATTTTATCTAACTTATAAATAATTAATAGTTGAGATCCCGAAAGACAATTTTATAAAAATTCAAAATCATTCATTTATCAAAGCTGCACACTTTATTAAAAAGTTTCTGGAACTTGTTCATTTAAATCCACATTAGCTTGTCATGCTACGTTAATTTAAACCAATCATTAATTTTATATCATCCTTATTTCAGTATTACTTACGCCATCATCAATTGTAAACTATTAAAAGAAATTTAAAATAAATTTTATAAATCTTTGTTAAACTACTGAATAATAGATGGCTATATATTTTGGCGTAAAATACATGAAAAATATTTTTATTTTTAAATACGGTTTGTTTATATTTCATTTTATAATGTTGTTTACCTGTTCCATGTATAATCTCTTCAATTCGCAAAGCTGATTAAGTAATTCCTTTTCTCGGTTAGATTTGGCCATGGATTCTACTTCATGGCAGGTCAATTCTGCGCAAAGAGCTTTCATTTGAGTTGTTCTGACGGTTAAGGCACGCTGGAATTTGACACATTGATAATATTAGTTTTATATAATAAAGAAAATACTTAAAAGTTGTTATATTCGCGAAATATTATAACACCTGAGTCTTATTTAATCTCTCTTTAACTCCTGGGAAAGGTTGACTGTTTAAAATTCCTTTCAAACTAAGGTAAAGCTGTTGAGCTTCTTTAAGATCAGCTTTTCTTTCTTCCGCTTCAGCTCCTTGTTGAAGCAATCGTCTATAAATAAAAATATAACTGAATTTGAACCTTTAAAAATATTCAATCAAAGAAACAAACCTACTTTTGTAATATTTGAACTTTTTGAATTAATTCCATACGTTCAGGATCAGAACCTTGAAGTCTACGCCATCTATGAAGATTCATTGGAGTTTGAACCTCTTCTTCTAAAGCTGTTACTTTCATTCTCTCTTTTGTTAAATCTCGTTGAAGGTTAATTATCTGAAATATATAGATACTAGGTAAGTGCAAGTTAGGTGAATATATGTGTTATAATAGGTACAATTTAGGTTACCTCCTGCTTCAAATCTGTTTGATTGCTAATGGTTTTACTAAGAAGATTCTTCTCTTGTCGAAGCCTTTGTATCTCTAACTTCAACAAACGGATGTCATCCAGCCTTTGGGCGTATTGAGCTTCGCCTGATTTTATTTAAAGTGAGGTTAAGAAAGAGATGGATATATACATTTATTCGTGTATTAGAAAGAGATACATATATATTTTTAGGTTAGGAATATAAAATTGTTGCAAATAGTGAATTTTATTTACCTCTAGCAACTGATGATTGCAAAATATTAATTTTTTCATAAAGCAGAGATAATTCATCATTCCTTCTCACAAGTTGTGTGCCAATAATATCCCTCTCATTTTGCACTTTATCCAATTCTTTGCGAAGTTTAGTGTGATCAAATTCCAATTCCTGTGAAATTAGAAATTAGTTAATTAATTGAATACGGATTCGAATAAAATACTATGCGTATAGTGATAAAACTTACACCAATTTCTTGTCGCAGTGCTTTTTCTTGAGTTTTTAAGTCTTTAATTTCACTCTTGCAGTGCTGGACCTCTACCCCTGACGTCTTAAATAATAAGAATAAAATTAATCATTTTAACATTAATGGAGAAACATGTTTAAGATTAAAAGCAAATAGTGGCCGGATAAACGAATCATGCGTAATATATTTGAAAGTGAAAGCTGGAATATTTCAAAAGGCATAGTTTAAAAATAGAATTAGTTCTCTAGTTTCAATAGGTGAGTCGTTGCGCGAATAATTCAAAATGGCGGACTTTCTTTTGCAATATTTTGGCAGAATTTGGCAGAGATCCCAGTAAACAATTTGGTGAAGTGCCCTATTTGGTGAAGTTCGAGTAACTCGTACAATTCTATTCTAACGCTTTACAAGTTCTCTACCTGTCACAGATTTTGTGTTAGTTATTCTTTCTAGTATTCTTTCTTTTTCCAACATCATTCATTAAGTATTTCTGTTTCTTTCCCACATGGATATATTTTTTTAAGTTCACTTTCATCTCATTTATTCCAAAGTGAGAGAGAAACGAGATGCGGTTAGACAAGTAAAATATATTTTTCACCGTTACACTTGTATACTTGTAAAGTTTTCGTTCAGGACAGTATGCTTAAAGTATATGCTATCCTTTTTCAACAAATATTTCTTTAATGGTAATAGACAGACGCTATCTCCCTCAATCCACGAATATAATGTATATAAACGAAGAAAGTACCTAGCGATGGTAAGACAGAGGTTTTAAACCTAACGCAGACCTGCCGATCGTGGATTTTTGAATCACCAAAACAATGTAAAAAACTAATATAACGAGTATTGTTGAAGATGAATAATATTCATTAAAAAAATCACGATCCGTACTAAAGATTACATCTATTTATTTCATCATTTAAACATTTATATTTTGCAGACTCTAAAAAGTAGAATTCCATTAAGTATTATACCCCTGCTAGTTTTAAGTTTATAACTCCGGTCATAAATCATAAACGGAGTCCGCTTTTAATTCAGCAGTGAACCGTCGTTGCGATCTCTATGAACGACTGAATAGAAAACGAACGCGTTCCAACAAAATCTCATGATATGTAATAGAAATTAAGTAGAATTTACTCCAAAATGTGTACTGGGTACGTATGCAGTTTATCTGCAACCGTGTTATCTGCAATTTTGAGACGTTAATTTGCCATCACACAGCAGTGATTTAAAACAGTTGTATAAATATAGCCATTAATAATTGACAATTTATTATTTTCCATAAATAACCGGAAGGTGTACTCTCTCTAATGAAGCGAAAATCATTTAAAAATATTCAGCGGCGTAGTTTTATTAGCCATTCTAAAAAGAAACAAACAGATGGCCCACTTCGTGGTGGCTTGTTGAATCTGTACCTGTAGATCCATCCGTAGTTGCTGTTTATCCTTTTCACTCTTTCCTAGTAAATTCTCGGATCTTATTAAAGAGGTTTCCTTGCAAGTAACATCCTCCTTAAGTTGTTCCACTTGGTGTTGGGTAATCTAAGAAAGAAAGTCATCAGAATAACAAATCTTAAAATTGAAACACAAATCAAGATGTTAATGTGTGTAATTCTTTACCTTAACTTTCGATTTCAATTCGATTCCTTCCTCAGTTGTCGATTGAAGATTCCTTTGAAGCATATTTCGCTCTGATCTTATGGTTTCAAACTGGTGTTGAATTTGTTGTACTTTTATTTCTGTTTCTGTTAAAGTTGTCTTTAAATCCAAGATGGCAGCCACCTTCTGTTTTACTTCATCTATGAAAATCAATGAAAACTTTAGCAGTTTCTGGCAACGAATTCAAAGTAAATGAATAAAAGCAAGTCAAAACATGTCGCTGGTAGTGTTACCAATTAAAAATTCTGTACTTTCGTCAAGTAAGAATATTTCCTTTCATATTTTAAGACAATGTTTGAAGTATGGCTATCTCAAAAGTATCAGTCCCACTCACAGAACGTCAAATGTCTAATTATTTTTTAATAACTACTTATATGTTAAGAGATATTAACAATTAAAAAGGTCATTTTGTCTCTTTAATTACGAGTATTAAAGGGATTCAACGTTGTACACATTCCAAATGCATGTGACATCACAACTGCTGCCAACCTTACAGCTCATAAATCTCTGCTATATGTATTTACATATCAAAATATCATATATTATTTACAGCTATTTCAAGGAACAATAAAATTTCAATATTATGTCTGCCTTAGCAGGGTTAAATAAAATAAAAACTTATTATTCTTTGACTTGACTTGATTATTTGACTACCAACAGTTACAAAACATTACCACAGCACTGACCTACTCAACAAATAACTGAGGTTAAAATGCATTTCACGTCATAAAAATATGGCCGACCATTTCTAGCGCTAAAACTACAATTCAAACTTTTAATTGCTATATCTCCGTCAACATTTAGATATCTAATTATACACATTTATTAACATCAATTTCAATCAACAATTGAAAAATCGACCACGAAAAAATGAGGACACAAGCCCATTGTATAACACATAGGAATATGCGTAGTCATTACCATATTTAATTTAGAATTTAATTTTCGTCTTATTTGCTTTTTTAGAACCCTACTTTAGAAACAATATTATATTATAACCTCCAAAATGTGTCAATCTGTCAAAACGTAGTATAGTTCAAATTACGAGAGTTCGGCGGCGACTCATACTTAAAACAAGTTGTGGGGTATAAACTGCCGATATAACTGAAAAGCACTGACTCACTTATTTTGCTATAATATATATAGAAACGAATAAGATAAAATTAATTGTCGTATTATAGATTTATACCGCTCTTATAACCTCTTTTAAGTATAAGTCGCCGCCGAACTATCGTGATTTGGACTATTGGATTTATTTTTAAAAACAGTTAAAAATATGTCTGTCAAAAATAAAGAAGTAAGAACAATTTCTATTACTAATTGTTATTAAAAGCAGCAATTTTAATTATTCTACACTCAATTATGTCGAACTGTCAAAATTTATATTACTAATGAAGCATGCGAACCAACTAATTAACAAAACTCAAATTAAAACTCAAATGTGACGAGGAATACATATTTTGAAAACCTGAAGTATAGAATAAAATATTAAACACAAACGTAAATTAAATATCTAGACAGTGAGTTGGAATAATGCTATAGGGGCAGAATCTATATGTGCCTTTAATTGTATAACATTGTCTTAAAAAATGTCTTATAGTTCACTACAAGCGTGTTACCGTGCAACAAGCTAAATCCAAGGTTAATTTTCTACCTCTCACATAGAACTTATAACATACCATGCAAGATTCAACTTGCAAGCGTGCTACAAGCTTGATATCTATCTTGGGATAAACTGTATGAAGTGTAATCGAAGAATAGTCGCGGTGTTACAATTTATCCAAATGTTTATTTGGTAATTATCTTACCTTGGACATCTGCAACTTTTTCATTCAAATCTTTCACCTCCAGTGCCATTTTATCACGCTCCCTCTCTGTTTTTGACAATGCTCCCTTAGTTTGATTTAACTCCAGTGCTTTAGTGATCAAATCCTTTTCAAATTGTCTTTTAAAAGCTTCTTGAGCAACTAGCTGTTGTTGCATTTCCACCATTTTAGCTAAAAATCAAATAATAAGTCAGGATATTTCTAATTCTTTCGTGAATTTAAGATGAAATAAAAAGTTACCTTCGTTTTTGAATAATTCCTTCTTCACCATATCTCTCTCTCTAGCGGCGTTTTCTGCCGAATGTTTGGCGGCTTCCATAGCACGTTGCGAGGTTTCTAATTCCTTATTGTAAGTAGCTAAGGTTCGCCTAAAATAACGGTATTTATTTAATGCGTTGTAGCCTCAGGAACGGACTACACCGCTGCAACTAATTGCCCTCTTTCAGTAGGATAACATTGCTTTTTAAACTATTCCCGATTTCCAGAAGCTGGTAAATAAGCTTTTCTTTCTAATTTCGGAGTGCTGATTCCGAATATTTTGTTTACCAGCTTCAATTTTGAATATTTAGGACACCATCTTAAAAAAATGGCGGTTAAAAACATTTTTTTGAAATAACTTTTTATCAGTGGGTCTTAAGATAAAAATAGTTATTATCAATTTGATAGAGCCCTCAATTTCTTACAATTTGTGGATACAACATTTTTTTGTATGTCTGATAGATATTGAGCTGCACCGCTGTAAAGTAGAGCACTTCACTTTTTTCAAGATGGAGGCGCTCGTGGATTTACGTCAACGGGAATATCTCAAAACTTTAAAACATATCCGTAAACCAGAATTATCGGACATGATGTAAAACAATAGAACCAGTTTCTAGTTTGAAGTTTCGAATATAAAGGAGGCACTCACTTCAAATTATCTCTCTCAACCTGCATTGCAAACTTTTGTCCCTCGACAATCTTCAACTTTTTTCCATATTGTTCCTTAGTTTTCTCAGCTTTACTAAATTCAATACGAAATCTATTAATTTCATCGTCTTTTCTCTGAAAAAATGTATTTATAATATTAAAATGTCTAAAATGGTAAAAAAGATTTCTTAAGATGACTTACTGATAGTTCTTTCGTTTGCCCCTGCATTTGTAGTTTTTGCTTTTGAAGAGCGATGGCGTTGTTTTCCAAATCTTGATGAGCTCTTTGCAAACTTGCTGTTAAATTTGCATGCTCATTAGACAATTTCGTGTTATGAGTTTTTAGTGAATTGATTTGGGTTTCATATTTAGATATTAGCGATTGCATTTCGTTCATCTAAAAGAATTGAAATTGTTACAATACTTCGTGCTGTTGATAAAGTAGAGATTCTATTCTTACCGAATTTGTTAATTCCTTAATATCTTCATCTTTTTGCTCGGTATCTTCTGTCAACGATTCTACTTGCGCTTGTAATCGTTCCTTAATTCTTAATTCTCTCAATGCATCAGATGTTTGTAACTATCGAGTTAAATAACAAATAATTAATTAATTATAAAATCTTTCGTAATGAAGAAACAAACCAAAAGTAAATCTGTTGAAGATGGTTTGGTTAAAAGGTAATATAAACAGCAATAAAACTATAAATAACTTTCTTATCTAGAAGTAAAACTTAATTAAAATTAGTACAGTAATTAGTTCAATATGATTATTGTAAAACAAACTTGTCAAATTGTATTTTCAATTTAACATTAAATTTAGTTAATTTATATTCCGCAAGATGGCTTATTGGTGGCATCAGTACCAGTTTAAATGTAGAACTGTCAACACTTAGTTCATTCTAAAATATTCTAATATATATTTGTGTTAATAAAAGTGTTTTCTAAAATGTAACAAGTGTTTGTTTTTATCCATAAATATCTAAAGTTTAGTTATAAGGAGTTAGTTTTCCTTACAAGTAATTTTTATGGTTGTAAATATGTTTTCTTTACTGTTGTCTTGAATGACACAGTGTTAATAATTTCTGTAATTCTATATATGTTTTATATATTTCGTGAAAAGTGTAATTGTATTGTGATTTATTAATTAATGACTAATTTTAAACAAAGACATTTGTTAAACAGTTATTTTATATATAGTGTCATAACCTTCAATGTGGTCGTTAACAAGTGAGGCTTATCAAAAATGACAGGAGATCAAAATCAGATCAGACAATGTAACACAGGTTAGTTAGTGAATATATTTTGCATGTTACTTGTTATTTAAAAATTAACTTTAATAGAGTTATTATACTTTTCCATCAGTTTTTACTTCTAAATGTTGCTTTTACGTTATGACACACTGTCAACATTTATCGGAAGCAATTTGCGGTTAAGATAATACTTAGAATATCTTAATATGTTTTATGTGTCAAAATTTACTAAAATCTTGCACGTAATTTTCATATATTATTGGTATAGCTCCTCAATGACCTGTTATTTTTTTAAATGGATATTTTACAACTTTATTAAAAAATATACGCATAGCTTTTTAAAGTTTTTTTAAAATATATAAATTGACAGAAAAAACATAATTGCTTCTTTGCGTTATGTTGAAAACTTTTAAAAAGGAAAGTATTACTTTTCCAGTTTTATAACTAGAGTTTACCCCCGTCTCAAGCGACGACTGTCTTTTGTGTGTGAATTGAATTTCATTTCAGATTTTAATTCCATTTTAGAATTGAAATATTAAACTCGTTCCATTATTTATTTTACATATAACAACAAATAATTTTTCATATAAACTGACTAAAAAAATTTTTTTTTTCCAATTTGTTCATTATTTGACCAACTTTTTTTCAAAATTTGGGATTTTTTTTTTATTTGTAAGTTAGATACCAAGGTTAACCCATATATAAAATTTCAACTTTCTAGCCCTATTTTTACCCTCGGCAAAAACCGCCATCGTGCCCCCAAATAAAATTTTGAAGTTTTTTTTTTTAATAACATATTTAATTATTATGTATTCCAAAATTTTAGTTTTCTCCTAGGTTTCCTACCGCGCCCTCTAATCTTCTTAACGCCCCCTTTTCCAATTTTTTAATTTTTAATTTTCAAAAAATGTTAGTATTACCATACTATAATACACATGCAAAATTTCAACTTTCTATATTTTATGAATTAAAAGTTATAGAGCAAAACTAAAAAGTATAAATTTATTTTTTAGAATTTTTTTTCTCTATAAATATCAACTGTGCTGGCCGTTGATATTGGCAATTTTCAGAAAAATGCGCGGAGCCCTTTTCGAGCCACCATACGAATCGCGTAAACATATAAACAAACAAACAAATAAACTTTCAGTTGGAACATTATAATACAGGATGAAAGTTGGCTATCAGAAGCTAAAATGTCCAATTATTTTAGGAAATAGTAACAATTAAAAGTGTCATTTTGTCCCTTTTATTATTAAAAAGATTCAACGGTAAAGAATTTTGATGCATCGTACGTCACGTCCGCGAATTTTCCGTCTCTTTTATACAACACGCGACGCATACGAGTATGTGTGTGATACGTCATTTACTTGTGTATCCCATCAAATTTTATATTACGATGTTTTTGAGAAAATATAAATAATCTCGATTACTTATTTCTTTTGTGACGTATTATGTACATTATAAAACATTTAAAAAAAATAAAAACGACCCCTAAAAAAAGAAGTTCACAAGCCCATTCAAAAGACAATTTAAATTTAAAATATTTACCGCCATAGTAGCCTCCATGTTTTGAATCCTTGCATCGAATTCGCTGTTCTTTCTCTCGAGCTCGGTTTGATAATTTTTGCTAGCTTCTACTCTTCTTCTTAAATCCGCGCATTCTGCTGTAAGACGTTCTCTTTCTCGGACTAGCGCTTCTCGCTGCTTCTCAGCGCTCATTCTGCAAAAGATATATTTTATTATTAAGGTAAGGTATTATTAAGGTAACGTATAGTTAGATATAGAGGTAGTTCCAGCGTGGTATAATATAGTGAAAAATTCAAAACCTTTCCATACGTATACGCACACGTACTATAAAATATTTTTGGTTGTGGTGATTTGCCAACCTTGCAAATTGCATGCCATGTTTAAAATATATTGGTGCAGCGTTGTGGGATCACCATTGTCTAGGAAAAGAACGTGTTGGAATTAAAGAAAAAAGTATATTTTAAATTATTATATCTCGAATTTATTTAAAAAGCACTTTTCTTTGCTCACCTAATTTTTATCAAAATTTTATTGAGAGATTTTTTATGTGTAATAGAAAATAGTTTGACGGACAGGAAGTTTTACATTTTTCAAATAGGAGATGAGCATAAAATCACTAAGTTTGTTATTATCTTGAATTCTAACCGGTCAAAAATGGGCTTGTGTCTTATGTCTTAATTTCTATATAAGTGTACTACATATTGATAAAGTGAATTACTAGAACCTCATATGTCCAATTATTGTTTAATAACTCCTCATATGTTACGAGATATTAACAAGTAAAAAAGTCATTTTGTCCCTTTAATTATTAAAGGGATTCAACGTTGTACAAAATTCCAAAACATGTAACCTCACAACCGCTATATTGCTATCTCCTTTATACAACAGAGCGTAAGAGAGATATATGCTTGACAGAACTCTGACAAGTTTACAGGTTACCAACCTTACAGCTCATAAATCTCTGCTATATGTATTTATATATAAAAATATTAAATATTAATTACAGCTATTTCAAGGAACAAATTTCAATACTATATCTGCCGTAACAGGGTTAAATAAAATAAAAACTTATTATTATTTGATTTGACTTGATTATTTCGACTACCAACAGCTACAAAACATTATCACAGGACCGAACTAATCAACAATTGACTGACCTATACAATACATTTTTACGTCATAAAAATGGCAGACATCTCTAGCCCTAAAACAACAATTCAAATTTTTAATTGCTATATCTTCGTCAACATTTAGATATTTAATAAAATAGACACGCCATACATATTTATTAACATCAATTTCAATCAACAATTGAAAAATCGCGCACTAAAAATGAGGACACAAGCCCTTTCTGAAACTTTGCGATTTATTAGTAAATGTTATTCTTAGCCTATAAACAAATATTATAAGAGATCGAAAGTGGTTTCATGCTGGAACCTTAAGGAAAGGTAGTTTTTCTATTGAGACAGTTTTCGATGCATTTCACTGTTTATATTCATATACCGATAACGCATCCATTGTAGTATAATATTTTGCATGCTACCTCGTGTAAAGCGTGACAAAATACAACGTTGTCAAGTTGCACTGGTATCACAATGTAAAAGGAGATAAAATTGAATATAAATAACTCACTCTTCAACCTGTTCCGTCCCAATGCTAGCATATTGTTTAAGTTCCTCTGAAAGTCGATTTACTTGAACCCGAAGATTTATTATAACTTCCTGGGTGGCTTGTTCTCTAGCATGAGCCGCATCGGTCAATTTTTTCATGTGTTCTGCAAGAGAATATTAAAGAAAATGATAACGTACTCTTCAAAGAAAGATATTGCAAGAATTAGCAAAGATTTCAACCTATTTCAAGTTTCTGGCATCCTATTTTATTGTAATCGGTCTGCGCTTGTAATTCAGCTTCACTTAATTTTACTTCCAGATCTGCAAGAGTTCCTTGTAGTTCTTTTGTATAAGCATTAGCTTCCTTTTCTGCATGCCGGAAATTGAAAGTATGGTCTAATAATTTCGTAAATTCGTCTGCAATAGGGAGAAGTTCTTCTTTCTCTTTCAGATCTTTAATTACCTGAAAAAATATGTATTTTAGCAAAGAAACAAATCATTGTTAATCTATTTGTTAAGAGATGTCACTGGCTATTAGTTATAAATATTACTAATATAAATATTATAGTTTTATATATTATAAAAAGAGACTTACCAATTTAACATTCTCCTCAATTTCATGATATAAGGGATCATCTATCTCCTCTCCCTCTCCCTCCTCCTCTCCTTCATCTTCGTCAAAATTTTCATCATCATCCATGATTAATTAATTTATTTATACAAAAATAGAAATCTAATAAAAAAACGGTAACAATATCTAAAATATATTGTTCTAAAATAATTTATTCAAAATTTGTTTATTATATAAAATTAATACAAAATCTATAAATTGACTGTCTTTTGTTTTCTAAACAAGAATTATAAAATTTGTTATTACAATCGCCATATTGTTTTTTGTTGTTGCTACAGTAACTTAGTTTTGTCGATAATAACAAATACCTGTTGCATTTTATTAAATTTCTAGCTTTGTAATATGTTTACTGTAAGAATAGTTGCCACTCGTATCAGGCGCTAATTTATCAGTTTGTAATGGGCTTGTGAACCATATCTTACTTTCTCTTAAACTGTGCAATGTATTGATAAAATATTTTTTATTAATTTGCTATATTTTAGGAGATTAACAATTAAAATAGTAATTTCATTAAATAGAAAATTCCAATGCATTTAACACGTTACGTCATAAATATGGCCGACATCTGTAGCGCTAAAACTACAATTCGAATTTTTAATTGCTATATCTCCGTCAACATTTAGGTAATTAATAAAATAAAAACGCCAATATACATTTATTAACATCTATTTCAATCACAATCACAAACCTATTAATAATTTTTTTTGATGTCACAGTGGGCGAGAGTCTTCGGGTTCGATCCCCAGATTAAATTGATTGATGACTTATATTTATTAAATTGATGACTTACATTATCGTAAACTTATAAGCAGTGGTGTATATAATGTGTATATATATATATATATATATATATATATATATATATATATATATATATATATATATATATATATATATATATTTAATTCTCTAACTGAATAATTTTCTATATATATACATCCGAGAAAGTTGTGGATAAATATCTAATACATAAAAGGCATAATTCGTAGAAACAAAGGAATATGCATTTTATACATATAGATACATATACATATATAAAAAATTATCCATTATACATATGCCTCTTATAAAAAACATCGCGATTGTTTATGTTTTGTCTCTTTCTAACGCATACTATAATTGCATTATTAAATTTTCTTTATTTATTTACTTGCTTAATATATACCCCCACCGCTTCAATATTATAATATTTCTCCGATATTTTCTCTCTCTTTTTAACATTCGTTTTTTATTATATACTATCACTTTCATACAAAACTTGAGCACTTTCTCGCGCAGTGATGGAAATGGATTTTTTTATCACTTATTATTTTTCGGATTCGGAAAAAAATTCGGAAAGGTTCATCTAATGATATTAAATGTATCTTTCATTTCTTATCCCTTTAATTATTCTGGTTTTTAAATAACTATTTTAATTGTTTATATCTTCAATAATATTGCGACTATTTAAAACAAATCACATTTGAGACCCTGATAATTAACTTTATCAGTACATGTAATATACATTTCTAGAATTTAAGATATTGTTCACAACCCATATTGTAGTGTGTAAAAAATGGGCAATTGTGCTTCAACGGGGGAACCCCAAACCAATTTTTAACAAATTTAAACTGAACTATAGCAGAATCCGGTGCTTAGTAATTCTGTTTTTAATAGAATACAAATTTAGATTCATTTGAGTTTGAATTTCAACTCAAATTTTGAATCATTTGATTACATATATTTTTACAATTTCTATTACATCCTAATATGTTTTGGTACTTAATTAGGTCGGAATCGAATGTTTTTTATCGACCAGCAAAATTACTAATAAACTATTAAAAGCGAATTAAAATTTTTAAATTTAATATTAAATATTTTTCCATTTCAAGCACTGTATGCTAGCTTCTATTTTACTTTCCAATTATAAATCTTATATTTTCAAGTTGTCTTAAACACATTTTCAAGGTTATAGATTTAGTTTCGGTTGCACCATCTTCTAAAATGCATTTCTAAATATTTTTCTTAAAATAAAAATATTATCATTTTCTTCTTCTTGTGCCTTGTGTTTATCAAATTAATCAAAAACATTTACTTAAAGCGCTTGCATTTCTTTATAATTAAAGTGTTTTTTAAAAAATTAAGGAAAATATAATTTAAGTGTTTTATTATCAAGATGGATTCACCACAAAAAATGCTCTACAGCTGGCAAAGAAATAGCACAGGGTAAGTGATAATTTTTTGTGTTTGTATATATAACGGTAATATTATTTTCTGTAGTACATGGTTGAAATCTTTGCTAAATTTCAATTTCTAGTGCTTATTTTCCTAAATTATATGACACATTTGGGGTGTAATTTTTGTCCCAGAATAATTGTCACAACAACAAAATAAAGACAGAGTTGTTCATATATTCTAGAAGATTAATACGTCCATTTCGTTTTTGCAACGCCTGCTGCATTTTGCGATACTGCTACATATACAGCAGGAGTGTTTTCGCAAATGTCAAATAATAATTGTTTCGAAACTGAAATTACGACTGTTTAAGGAGGTACAGGACGTACCGTCAATGCAAAAAGTTTATCTCTCGGTTATACGAAATGCTAAATACGAAGTACATGAGGGACGAGCAAATATTGGGACTGTACCTTTGAAAATGAATTTAGTTTAATTTTAAATTCAAATTAAATATTTTGAAAAAAGAATAATAAATGCATTTGCAACGCTGCAAATTTACGTGTGTTGACGCATGCGTAATTTGGTTCTTTGACCAATAAATTGTTATATTTTATATAACATTTATTCCAATTTTGAATTTCCCGCTCAAATTGGCATTTGCAACGTTGCCAGCTTATAACCTACATTTACTGTTTCTTAAAGGTTTTATTTAAATATTTTCGTATATAGGTATCCTTTTAATAATGTTCTTTTTGCAATAGTTACAGAAAAGATTATTTTATATACACCTAGTTTTTGAAAGCCGAGTCACCATTTTTTAATAGTTAAAAGTTATATTATGTGGTGAAATTGAGCTAAAAATTATGATTTGTATGGAAAATGACTATTTTTAATCATGTATAAAAAGAAAACTATGAACCCTAGGTCTCTAAAATTTTGAGACAACATGTATTTTAACTATTTGTATCGATCCTTCAAATTTCACAACGTTTTCATCATTTACGTTAACGTCCTATACCTCCTTAAGACAATTTCTTTGTCGTAGAAATATTGAAAACATTAAACAAATAGAGACAATGGAAACAATTTTGTCTGAAGACAGTTGTGAAAGTGCTGCTGCTAGTTATTTAAAGATCTATAATTCCTAAATTAGGCTGCCTATGGCCAAGGTATTGAATTAATTTTGTTTTTTATTTAATGTCGGCTGTTAGTTTTGTGTTAACTTATATGTCTCAATTTAGAAAATACAGTCCTTTGAAAAATCATTAGAAAATAACGGACGATTGTTTAAGGCCTTTACCAAATATTTTACCATCGAATCAAATAAACTAAAAATATATAAATGTGAAAACAAATTTGGGACAGAGTGTGTAGTATATTATCTACCACTCTAATATGCAAGAGATTCTATGTTAGGGTCAAAAACCTTTAATTCCTGTTTTTAACCTTGAAGAAACAGGAATTCTTAACACTGACGTAATTCGACGCAGTGACGTTCCATGTCCACAGGACGTACCATATAACGCATTCAAATTATTATTCGGATTTATTTTTTAAAAACTAATCCTATGTTATAATGTTCCAAGTGAGAGTTTATATGTTTACGCGATTCGTATGGTGGCTCGAAAACTGTTCCATGCATCTTCTTGAAAATGATCTATTTCAAGAGAAAAAAGTTCTAAGACTTTTGGCGTCCTCGGATTTCCCCCTGAATTTCCTGGAAACCCGTAATTTTGTAAAACTAAAAAAAGAAACTTACTTTTTGCTCTATAACTTTTAATTCATAAAAGATAGAAAGTTGAAATTTGGTAAGTGTATTACGGTGTTCAATGCTAAATTTTTTTGACTATTAGAAATTAAAAAATTGGAAAAGAGGGCGTTGAGAAAATTAGGGGGCGCGGTAGAAAACTCAGATTTTAGATTACATAATAATGAAATATGTTATTAAGAAAAAAAAATTGAAAATTCAAAAATTTTATTTGGGGGCACGGGTGCGGTTTTTGTCAAAAGTGAAAGTTGCTAGAATAGCCCGGTCAAATTAAACCAAAAAATAAGAGTAAAGTTACATAAATTCCCACCTAGCTGAAAATCGGTAAGATTGTTTAAAATATCATTAAAAACAAAATTTGAAAACTCCCCATCTTTCCCCTGTACGGAAAAAATTTTATTCAAGGTCAAAGAAATGAGTTTTTCGCGATTTTCAGCAAAACGGTAAGTTTTATCATAAAAATACCTCAGACAAAAATTGTAGATCATAAAATTATCTACAAAAAATTTATTAATACTTTTTTCTCTACGAGCTACCGTTTTTGAGATATAACGATTCAAAAAGTTGTAATCGTCATAATATGCATGAGTACGCCACGTATATATACATCTCTATAGTTGTAATATATGTTAAAATATTTTTCTATCGGTCGTTGTAACTTACACTACTAATATAAAATATACATAAGTTATATATATAAATAAATAACTGTCGTATTTGATGGCTATAATGATTGCACGAGAAATACCAAAGCTGCAGAACAGCGTCGTCGAACTTTAGCAACATCTTCATCAATTGATATTTTATTTGATGAAAATATGACAGTTCCAACCAGCCAACAAAAATTTCTTTCTAATACTCACAACAAGTCTCGGTTCATTTCAATGTTGAAAGAAAGATTTACTACGGAAAATATATTGGTAAGACAAGCTAATAATGATGCTGATGTATTGATAATTGAAACAGCAATTGAGCAATTCAATTTGACAAATACAACTATTGTTGTTGGTGAAGATATAGACTTACTCGTATTACTGACTGCTCGAACTCTAACTGAAAAAATTATTTTCTTCTTAAAACCAGGAAAAGCTCAACATCAATCGGAAATGTATTCATCAAAAAGTTTATCTACTTTTGCAAAGTGTCAAAATCATGTACTATTTTTACACGCAATAACTGGCTGTGATACGACATCTGCATTTTACAGGAGGGGTAAAATAACAGTTTTCAAACTATTTGAGAAACAAAATTTAATTGAATGTGCTGAAGTTTTTAAAAATAGTAATTCTACTCGACAAGAAATTATTACTAACGGCATTCGCTTTCTTCTTTCTATGTACGGAGCTCTTAAAAAAACTACCTGCTTAGATAAGTATAGATATGCATGTTTCGTTAAAAACACCAAAAGTAAAAAACAAGTACAATTAGCTTGTCTTCCTCCAACCTCAGTTGCTGCTCATCAAAATCTTTTTAGGGTATATTACCAAGTTCAAGTGTGGCTTGGTTATCAGCTAGACCCTACAGACTGGGGTTGGAAGTTGGTCAACAATTCATTAGAACCAGTGCACACTTTACTTCCACCTGCGCCGGAAAAACTGCTGAACTCGATTTTTTGCAACTGCAAAAAGGGATGCAGTGCTAAATGTGGTTGCAAAAAAGTCGGACTATTCTGTTCTCCGGCATGTACACATTGTCAAGGCCGGTTGTGCTTTAATATTGAATCACCAACAGTAGAGGATCCGTTTGATTCCAACGAGGCACCATGCGATACATCGCTATTAACGCAGTTTACATGCACTCAGGATGAAGATGAAGAAGAACAAGAACAAAAACAAGAAGAACAAGAACAAGACGAACAAGAACAAGAAGATCAAGAAGAAGAACCAGAAGAAGATTTTGAAAGTTACGACTCGGACGATTAAATTTCACTACTTTTTTTAACTTAAATTGCTTTTATCTTTTCAATCTCTGCTAATATCCATTATTTTTCAATAGTTTCAAATTAAACAGGATCAAAACTGACCCGTGGAATAGGCCTACTGGGGAAACTACGTTAAAAAAAACGCGCTAAGTACACTACCTCATAGGTGGCGAGGAAACGTGTGCATATTATGACGATTACAACTTTTACAACTTTTTGAATCGTTATATCTCAGAAACGGTGGCTCGTAGAGAAAAAAGTATTAATAAATTTTTTGTAGATAATTTTATGATCTACAATTTTTGTCTGAGGTATTTTTATGATAAAACTTACCGTTTTGCTGAAAATCGCGAAAAACTCATTTCTTTGACCTTTGACCTTGAATAAAAATTTTTCCGTACAGGGGATAGATGGGGAGTTTTCAAATTTTGTTTTTAATGATATTTTAAACAATCTTACCGATTTTCAGCTAGGTGGGAATTTATGTAACTTCGAATGTCTAACTTGACCGGGCTAAGAAAGTTGAAATTTTATATATGGGTTAACTTTGGTACCCAATCGAAAAAGAAATCCCAAATTTTGAAAAAAAAGTTGATCAAATAATGAACAAATTGAAGAAAATATTTTTTTGTAGTCTGTTTATATGAAAAATGATTTTGTTGTTATATGTAAAAAAAATATGGAACGAGTTTAATATTTCAATTTAAAAATGGAATTAAAATTTGAAATGAGGTTAATTTCATAAACAAAAAACAGTCGTCGCTTGAGACGGAGGTAAACTCTAGTTGTTTAAATTCTTCTTGAAGTATATGCTAATAAATGTCTATTGGTTTTTTTTTAATTTTTAAATATCCAATAGTTGGAAAAGATATAGCTATTTAATTTGAATTTCTATTTTAGCGTTTAACTTTTTGTTGTCAGGACGACAGTTCATTTTATTTCTTGGGCCATCTATTAATTAAGTCACAGTTAATTATTAGTTAACAGTTATTAATTAAACCAGTGGGGGGTCTGTAGGATATGACAACATGGGACATGGGGGGAAGAGGAGTGATTGGATTTGTGATATCACATCTAAACTAAAATTAGGCTTTAAGAAAAAAATAATATTAAAACTAAAAAGCAAAAAGAATTTTTTTTTTTAAATGTGTGACGTCACGACAGGTTTTTGTTGTAGCACGTCACTGTCAAAGGGTTTAGTTATTTTTTAGACCATTCAAAAATATTCTAACGGTATTTTTTTAACTATAATAAAATTATTTGATGCATGTAATTTATATTAAAAAATGTATTATTGTGGTATAATTTATCTAAGTTCTGAACCGATAGTTGAAGTGTTTAAACATAGATGTCAGTATATGTAATCCAAATTTCTAATAATTACATATTTATTAGTATATTATCCTTAACGGTCATTAATTTTTGTTCATAAATATTGTTATTTTCAATTAAATGTCAATTATCATTAGTTAATATTTATTTTCACTTTTTTAAAAATTATTTTATCTAAATTGTTTAAAAAATTAATATATGATAGTGATTTTTGTTTACTTTCAACGGAATTTTATTGTTTTTAAAAATTATTTATAAATTTTTTAATAATGACTCATATTATTTTAAATTTTTATAGATTTCATATACTTCATCAAATATCCAATTATTTTTATTCATTCGCAATATTACAGAAGTTATTAATGATTGAAATAGTCATTTTTGTCACTTTAATAATTAAAGAGGTAAAAATTACTTCAGGTTACGACGTCATTGCTTCTCCACCTTTTTCCTCACTACCATTTACCAACCCTTACTATCACTGTTAAACAAGAGAAGTGCAAAAGAGATTCAGAATTGAACGTCAAAGCTATAGCAGCTGTTGAGTTGGCCCATAATGTTTCAATATAATGTCGTGATGATGTTGTGTTAAGGTGAAAGCATATTTTCGATAATGTTTTTTGACGACAAAGTTAATACATAATTATTTCTATAATTACTACATGATAAAATAACATTTAAAGAATACTTTGTGAAATTTTCATAAATAAATATCAAGAAATGAGTTAATGGTAGTAAATCTCCGCAGACGTCACAAAAAAAAGTAACATTGCGGTGTCCCTCATAACTCATCACTGGATTATTTGAAACCAAAAAACCAAAATGATTTCATTAATTGATAAGTTTCTGCAGGTGAGTTTTTTTTTTATTGTCAAAATACCGATTTCTCATGAAAAAAATCAGAAACTATGTTATTTTAAAAAAACGTTAAAATTAATAAAAAAAAAACTCGACAGCGTTACCTCGGCATTTATGTAAAGAAAGAGTGTGCAAAGTTTCAAAAGGATCGGTGCAGTAGATTTTGAGCTAAAGAGGACATCGACTCTGTAAAAGCAAAGTGTGAGAAAAACGCATTTAAAAATTTCATAGAAGGACGAAACCAGACCAGAGAGGTGAAAACTTAAAGCTATATCTCCAACAGTTTTACTGCAATGGACTTCAAATTTTCACACCTTCGTAAGCATTTTCGTGTACCAACAGAATTTGATGAATATCTCTTTGGACAGATTGTAAATTATGTATAGAAATAATAAGAAAAAAGTTCATAATCCAATTAATAAACAAATGTGATGTAATTATTGTCTTATATGTATAAGTCTTAATTTGGAGAGCCCTAATACAACTGTTACAAAATCACAATCAATAATATTGACAAATTGACAATAACAAAATAACGAATTGCAAATGTCCCATACGTTTGGCTTTGGACACTTTATTTTAGGTCTGTCATATAACCATGACCCATTTAATCTTGTTTTTGATTTATATGTAATTTTGCAGACGAACTGCGTTCGTAGCATAGAAATTGTCGATTAGTAATACGTCCGACTGATTCACCAACTAACAGCCAGTTGCACAATGTTATTGTTTATATAATAGCGATTATATTTAAAAAGTTTTGAAACTGCTGCAATAATATAAAACATAGATTAATATCAGGGATTGCCAACCATTTTTATGATAAAAACGTTACAGAAACTGTGAGCTTTTGAAAGCACCTTTTTAATTGAGAAACCCAAATTTATAATAGCAGTAGCATTGAATAGATCATTCTTGTTGTCGGGATATAAAGTATAAGAAAAAGCAGAACATTATTAGGTGCGATATAAGGCTACGTGCTTAGGAAGCCCGAGTAATTATACTGCGGGCTTGTGAACCATGACTTAATTTCTCTAAAACGGAACTGTATATTGATAAAATTGTCTACCAGAACCTCAAATCACAAATAAAATTAAAATAGTACTTTTATTTCTTTAATTATTAAAGGGATACAACGTTATAGAAAATTCCATTGCATGGTAGGTCATATGCCATCTCTCTTAAGCAGCAGGCAAGTAAACGAGTGTGAGTGAGAAACGTCATTTACTACTAACAGCTGGTTGTGTATCCCATGAAGTATTATATAGGGTTTTTCGACAAGAACTTTGTTTTTAAAGACAAATTAAAACAACGAATTTAGATGAAAATGATTCAAATTTTTATTATATTTGAAAGAGATATCGGATAAATATTCAGCACGAACACGCTGACAGATGTCGATTGTTTTATCAAAATTTTCAATCATTTTTTGTCAAAATGGCAGGTCTATTCGACTTGTGGCACCGTCCTATTGAAACCACATGTCAGTGATATCCATATCATCAACAATAGGTCAAAATTGAACTAATTACATCTCTGGATAGCGTAATCCATTGACCGTAACCGCATTTCCACGGCACAATCGCGCCTCCAGACCACCTAACGCACCTGGAATTTTATTATTTGAATGCGATTTTCAAGCAAAATTTAATTCATTGTGACAATTGTCAAAACACCCACTACTGATATGTCAAAAAACTAAATGTCAAAACTGTCATGTTGTTGGTGTTGCTCCTATTGAAAAAACAAAGTTCTTGTTGAAAATCCCTTTATTTCGAACGTTATGAAAAAGGAGAAATAATTTCGATTACCTACTTCTTTTGAGACGTCTTATTCCTATCTAAAACATGCAGAAAATTTGAAATTGAAATTTAATATAGCTATAACTCCGTCAAGTTTTTGATATTTATAAAAATAAAAACGTCAGTACATTTATTAAACTTTATTTCAATGAAAAATTAAAAAAACGACACTTGAAAAATAAGTTCACAAGCCACTTTGGTCGATTTCTTATTCTTAATTGAAATAATGGTTACTTAATTGGCGTTTTTATTTGATTAAATATCTAAAAGTTGACCGATACATTAATTTAAGAACATTAACAAGGAGCAGTCGTGCTCAAGCTACAGAAAGATCCCCTATGTAAACCAACATGTTTATAATATGTGTACAATCAAAAAATGGTTAATGCGCATTACTCTCTTTCACCTTGTTCGCGAGAAACATCGAACGTCGAACATGAGGAAAGTCAAAAACCATTAGAAGTAGCTAACTGTCAACATATTTTATAAAAGAACGAATACCGCTTGCTGAAATTTCCTTTACATGACAATATTTGTTATATTCTCAATGAATGGTTCTAAGTTTTTCAAAACAATCGTAAGAAAATTACCATTGTTATATCACAAACCATCCGTCGGTGTCGGTGTAGGGTTCGTTTGTTAAAAATGCAAAATTTCAACAGTCAAAATCTAAAACTGTAGTACCGCAAGCAGTATTGAAACTTTTTATAAGTATAAAAGACATTAATGCATATCTTTATTTATATTTTCAAGATGATCGTAAGGAAAGTGATTTCTTGGGAACGTCCTCAAGGTGTTACACCCCTGTATTATGTTACAATAGCACATTAAATTGTTGCATTCTTGCGTTATATAATATACATTCGTAACAACATAAAATTAAAGCAAAACATTATTTTAACTTTTCGATTGCAATATTTCGAATATGTTTTAGTGCGAAAAGTACGAGTGGCACAGGGTGTCACTTAAAAAGTTTTAAATTGTAAAATCTAAAATCTCACACCTAGTTTTGATGTAAGATTTTAAATGAAAGCCACACTTTTACATTAAATATAAAAATATCTTAATTTAATTAGAAAATATAAATTAATAATTCATACAAAGTTATTGAATAGTACAGTCTGCTGTTAACAAAGTTTTAACTACGAATGTCAGAATGTGATTCTATACTCATTTTTAGGAGTCGATTTTTCAATTGTTGATTGAAATTGATGTTAATAAATGTATATATTGGCGATTTTATTCTAATAAATATCGAAATGTTCAAAATTTCCGCCGCGAAAAAAAATAATATTTTCACCACGAAAAAAAATAATATTTCCACTACGAAAAAAATTAATATTTTCGCCAATAATATAAAAAGCAATCATTGGCATATTCTATTACCAGCAATATATATTGTAAGCAGTGGCGGCCTTAGCCATTTAATTAATGTAAATAGTAAGTAAGTATTTTTGATAATAATTGTGATTCAAGTGGGATTTCTAAAGAGCGAGGCGCAAGATTTAAATAAATATATAGTAATGAATTTTTCTACTTGGGTTGTTGCGCGAGAATGCGAGGCCCCGGACGGTTGCTCTGCTTGCCACCCGCTAAGGCCGCCTCTGTGTTTTGGAATGTTCTATAAAGTCGAATCCCTTTAATAATTAGTGGAACAAAATGACTTTTTTAATGGTTAATATCTCTTAACATATAAGGAGTTATTAATAAGTAGTTGGACATTTGAGGTTCTAGAAACCCACTTTACCAATATGTGGTACATTTTGATATTTTCTTTCTCATGTTATTCAATAGAGCCAATATGCTTGATGCGAGCAGTTGCAGGTCCAGAAATTATCTTTTATTACTTATTACATATAATCATTAATTATTAATTCTTATACTATAATGAAATAAACAAGGTCTTTAGTAAAAACCGTTATTATTAAGATTGTGTCTGTACTTTGAACTAAAACAACTTGGTAGCCTCGTCAATATGTACATATTTTTATGTTCAATAACATTTTTTTTACCAACAATCTTATCGCAATGTAAATAATTAATATGCAATGTTTTCTTAAATTTCATTTTAATGTTGATGACATTGATTGGTGAAATAATATTTTGATAGATTTGTTTTTAGGTTAAGAATAACGTTTACTAATAAATCGCGAAGTTTCAAAATTTTTGACCGTTTAGAATCTGAGATAATTAATAACAAAGTTAGCAATTTTCAGGAACATCTCCCATTTGAAGTCTGTAAGATTTCCTGTCTGTTCTATTTTCTATTTGAAATATACTATTTCTTTTTAACTATTTACTATTATTTACTATTTTCTATTATACACGATAGAATTTTGAAAAAATTTAGGAGAGTAAAGAAAATTCTTAACCAAATTCGAACTTATTTTCATGGTCGTTGGCGATCCCGCAAAGCTGCGCCAAACATTAACTTGAGTGGTGTAGAACAAAGAACGAAAATTTTAAATGTGTGATGCTACTAACGCATTTTTAACATTGCGTGCATTTTGCAACGTTGGCAGGTCACCGTAACCGAAAATATTTGAAAGTATCTGACAATAGGTTTATGTCCTATATCTT
Organism: Panorpa germanica; assembly: GCA_963678705.1. Taxonomy (NCBI): domain Eukaryota; kingdom Metazoa; phylum Arthropoda; class Insecta; order Mecoptera; family Panorpidae; genus Panorpa; species Panorpa germanica. The sequence continues at coordinate 22,169,606 of OY783206.1, forward strand.
ATTTCTGAAAAACTGCACAATATATTGATAAAGTGGGTTACTAGATCCTCAAATGTCCAATAATTTATTAATAACTCCTTATATGTTAAGAGATATTAACAATTAAAAAAGTCATTTTGTTCCTTTAATCATTAAAGGTGTTTGGGTTTGGGTGTCTTTTTCTATGCAATTAAGTAAACACCCAATTTATAATATTGTATAAGTTTGCTGATGTTTCGTAATTAAAATCATTGGTAATTAACAACAATTAATTGTATTAATTTAATATAATTAATTAAACCTTTATTGAAATAATACTAATGCGACAAAATGAACATGCTTTATTAAGCTAATAAAAATGAATGAATAACCTGAAAACAAATGAATTCTAGTTAATGATTTTACAAATTTTAAGGTTACTAAGATAATAAATAAATTTGACAACAAAAGAAATTTATAAATATTTAATAGAAGGTAAATGTTTATTTGTTTCTTTAACATACTCCCCCCGTTGATGTATCGGCAGGTGCATCAAGATTGTCTAAGGGTAGTAAGGCAATTTTTCTTACGGCTCTAGTAGTTTCACCATATTGTGTTTTTAATACTGCTACTCGGGCTTGAGAATCTGTGCCTGGTAATAATTTTATTATTCGTCCTAATGCCCATTGGGTTGGTGGCATATTGTCTTCCTTAATTAGGACCAGAGATCCTATTTTAATGTCCGGACTAGTAGTTGTCTTCCATTTGCTTCTTTGTTGACAGTGATTGATATAATCAGATGACCATCTTTTCCAGTAATGTTGGATACCATCTTGTATATGAAAGAATCGTTGCATTTTATTTAAATTAACTGGAGGTTGCGCTGCTGGTGTGATACTAGTAATGAGGCGACCGATAATTAAGTATCCAGGGGTGATAGGAGTTAATTAGTTAGGGTCAGAGGACATAGCATATAATGATCGGAAATTTAAAATTGTTTCTACTTGTGTCAAAAGAGTATATAAATCTTTATAAGAAAGATAACTATTCATTAGAACTTTTTTTAAATGACTTTTAGTAGATTTTACATTCGTTTCCCACAGCCTACCAAAATGAGGAGGTCTGAGTTGTATGAATTTCCAAGTAATGGATAATTCAGAAGCAGAAACTGCAAGTTTAGAAGTCTTTGACTCATTAGCATGAAATTTTGCTAAAATATTGTTAGTTCCCACAAAGTTAGTTCCATTATCGGAGTATATAGTGTAAGGTTTTCCACAGCGAGATATAAACCGATTAAGTGCTGCGGGGAAACATTCAGTCAATTCCGTAACAAATTCAAAATGAATTGCTTTAGTAGTAAAGTATATATATATAAAAAAATGTAAGCTGCTTTAATGAAAGCTCCTTAAAAATCCTTACCGATTTTTAAATATTATCGGACCGGCATAATTAATATTATATTAATTAAGGTTTACATTTAAAAGGCCACAAATCCAAAGATTGTTTAAACCAGAAAAGGCATGACCAACACCATAAATAATTATTTATGACTTGGTTAGCAATTGTACCATGGGAAATATAATCAGCAGGGTTACTGTATTTAGGTATGTGACTCCATTGAAACGGGTCATTCATAATTGATTGTATTTCAGAGATACGATTAGCTATAAATACCTTTAAAGTATGTGGTGAAAGTTTTAACCAAGATAATACTATTGTCGAATCAGACCAAAGTATAACTTTATTAATCTTGATAGGTAGAGTGCTTATTAATTTTTGAGTAATTTTACTCAATATTAAAGCTGAGCATAACTCTGAACAAGGAATGCTAAGTATTTTTAGTGGTGCAACCTTAGATATAGAATGTACTAACGATAATTGTAAATCGCCTTGAATGTTAAAAGATTTAAAATATACGCAGGCGCCATAAGCCTTTTCTGAGGCATCACAAAAATCATGTAACTCTATATTAATGTAGTCTAAGATTATAACTTTCCGAAGTTTCGAAACGTTATTTAATTCTGGTTTATTTTGTAATAATGTTAACCAATATTCAACCAAATTTTGTGGTAATTCATCATCCCAATTCAATTTATGTAACCATAATGTTTGAATCATAATTTTAAATGAAATGATGCAAGGTGATAGTAATCCAAAAGGATTAAATATTTTGGAAATAAATAACAAAATATTGTGTTTAGTTTATTTATCAGGTGGCTTAAAAATAATATTATATTTAAAGGTGTCGGATTCAGAATCCCATTTTACCCCAAGGGTCTTGACATTTTCCGATTCATTAGAATCGATTATAAAATGTTTATCCGAGTTAGTACCTTTGATACCTGATAATAATATATGTGAATTTGATATCCAATTTCTTAATTTAAAACCAGTGCTGTACAAAATTAGATTATTTCTATGACAGCGTTCAGCAAGTTGCTTCAGGTTTGGATTATTGAAATGTGGATATTCTAGTTTGATGTGTTTAGGAATCACAAAGTTTGAAATATTTATTTCAGAGTGCTGTATTTTATTAGTTATTTTGTCCATAACTAGACAATTAAACTGTGTAGTTAAAGAATGTATATTTACATTTATTTTAGAAGTGATATTTGTAGATGCATTGCCAATTTCAGATATAAATACACTAGTATTCATTAAGTTATTACTTAATTTATGAGCTAGATGTTTAGTTATATAACTGGTTTGACTTCCATTATCAAGTAATGCCCTTGCTATAACCGATTTACCTTTATCATCAATGTCTTCAACTAATGCTGTTGAATGCAAAGTTTGATTAGCATTTAGAATTTGAGATGTGAAAGTATCACTAGAGGTGGGTGAAATAGCTAAATCATTTTGAGGTGGTTTAGAGGTCGAAGGAGATAAGTGCAACAAAGTATGATGCATCTTTTCACATACATTACATGAGTATTTTGAAGTGCATTTTTTAGTAAGGTGACCTTTTCTCATACAGTTCAAACATAAATTATGTTTTCTGGCTTGTTTAATACGTGAACTTACTGTCCAATTAGAAAATGTCTTGCATTGGTGGACTGGGTGGTTGCCATTACAAAAATAGCATTTATTATTCTGAGAAACTACTACAGATTTCTGAGACTTGGGTTTCGCACTAACTTTTAAATATTCACGTTGCTCATCAATTTCATGGGCGCGTTCCAACATGCTTGATAGAAGTGAATCAATAGTTAGAAAATCACCTTTAGGGCTTTGAGACAAATGCCATTGAGCTTTAGTGGAAGAATCTAACTTTTTGATAATTAAAGCAGTAATATATTGATCCCAACGTTTTTCAGATAAATGAGGAATACTATTTTCCAAAGACTTTACATATTTTCTAATGAGGGATGCTGTGGTTCTCAAGTTATCACTAGATTCTAAATTTAAATTAGGGATATTTAAAAATGAATTAATGTGATGAGAAATTCTTTGCTTTTTACTGTCGTACATTTCATGCAAAAGTTCCCAGCATAAATTGTAGTTTTTGCCATCAATTTCTACGTATAATATGTTATCAAGTGCTTCACCCTTTAAATAACTTCTAAGCAAATGAAGCTTTTTGAGATTAGAAAAATTAACTTGACTGTGAATCAAGCTTATATAATTTGATTTAAAGGCATTCCAACTTGCAATATCACCGTAGAAAGTAGGTACAGAAGTATGAGGTTTTTCAATATTGTTATTAGTATGATTGCATGAATTACTTATATTTAGAGATGATTCCGGTTCAGGATCAGAAAGTATTTCATTTAATACGGACTCTATATCTACATATTTATTTAAAAGATCAACACGTATATCATTTATTCTTTTTATTTCAGAATCGTTATCAATATTTAATTCCAGTAATGAAGTGCAAATTTCTTGTAATTCATCAAACAGAGGAAAACATATTCTTTTATAAGATCTTATTTTGTGAATATTATAAGTAGAAGGATCATCTACATTTATTTTATCAATTACTTTGATATAATTATCTAAAATAGATTGAATGGAAAGCAATTTAGCATTTAGTTTTCTTAATACTGCCATGATGATAATAAATATTATTGAATATTTAATCAAAACAGTAAATAAGTTATGTATATACCTAACAACTTTGTGGGGTTGAGGTGTAGATGATTAAAAATATACGTATAAAATCAACTTTGTGGGGTTGACGTATATTTAAATTAATGTATATACCTATGAAATCAACTTTGTGGGGTTGAGGTATAAATTAAATATAGTATATACCTATAAAATCAACTCTATGAGGTTGAGGTATAAATGATTAAACATATACGTATGAAATCAACTTTGTGGGGTTGACGTATATTTAAATTTATGTATATACCTATGAAATCAACTCTATGAGGTTGAGGTATACATAAATTATAGTATATACCTATAAAATCAACTCTATGAGGTTGAGGTATAAATGATTAAACATATACGTATGAAATAACTCTATGAGGTTGACGTATATTAAAATTTATGTATATACCTATGAAATCAACTCTATGAGGTTGAGGTATAAGTGACCATTTCTATGAGAACGAATGTAAAATGTAATATTGAAAACAATTATAAACAAGATGCAAATGGGGTTATTAATTATTTATCGGTAACATCAAAAACTAGATCATATATGCAGTATTTTTATGCTCCAGATAATCAATTCCCAGCTATGTTGTAGTGTAATATGCAGAATTTCAATATTTTACCTCATAATCAATTTTCGAAGATGGTGTGGATTCATTTTGTTCAATTCACAATAGCTGTTCAAAAATGGTTGGTTGACAACATCCGTTGCTCAATGGAACAATGGTTGGTTGACGACATCCTTTGCTATAAGCACCAATGGTTGTTTTATGACATCCGTTGTTATATGCAACAATAGTTGCTTGACGACATCCGTTGTTATAAGGACCAAATGGTTAATTTACGATATCCGCAGCTCGAAGGACCAATGTTTGGGTTTGGGTGTCTTTTTCTATGCAATTAAGTAAACACCCAATTTATAATATTGTATAAGTTTCCTGATGTTTCGTAATTAAAATCATTGGTAATTAACAACAATTAATTGTATTAATTTAATATAATTAATTAAACCTTTATTGAAATAATACTAATGCGACAAAATGAACATGCTTTATTAAGCTAATAAAAATGAATGAATAACCTGAAAACAAATGAATTCTAGTTAATGATTTTACAAATTTTAAGGTTACTAAGATAATAAATAAATTTGACAACAAAAGAAATTTATAAATATTTAATAGAAGGTAAATGTTTATTTGTTTCTTTAACAAAAGGGATTCAACGTTATAGAACATTCCGAGACATGTGACATCACGTCCGCTATGTTGATATCTCTTTTATACAACACAGCGTAAAAGAGATTCAAGACAGAACTGTTATCCATAGAAAATATAACTGACGTGTTCTTAATAGTACAGACATATTACGTCGTAAATATAGCCGACATCTGTAGCGCTAAAACTACAATTCAAATTTTTAATTGCTATGTCTCCGTCAACATTTAGATATTTAATAAGAAAATAATAACGCCTATATAGATTTATTTACATCAATTTCAATCAACAATTAAAAAATTGACCCCTAAAAGATGAATGCGCACGTCCATTGTAAATGTTCTGGCTATACTATACCACGCTGGAACTGCCTTAATTATCCAATGCATGCCAAAACGGAACCTATGCAAAGGAACATTTTGAAAATTTAAATATATATATTTATTAAGGTCCTTTATACGTAAAAAAGTACCTTGCGGTATTTAATTTTGAGATTTTGACTTTTGAAATTTGTGGTGTTAAATTTTTAGAATTTGACAGTTGAAATTTGCATTTTTAACATACGAACCCTACACCGACACCGACGGATGTTTTGTGATATAACAATGGTAATTTTCTTACGATAGTTTTGAAAAACTTAGAATCACTCATTGAGAATATGACAAATATTGTCCTGTGAAGAAAATTACAGCAAGCGGTATTCGTTTGTTTATAAAATATGTTGAACGTGAGCTACTTTTGATTGTTTTCGACTTTCCTTACATAACCCAGTGACTAGAAAGAAGATCCTAAATTACTAGTCCTCAATTGAACAATTATTATTTAAAATTATTCGCAATTAATATTGTGTTCGTTTTAAAATCAATAAATTTAATTATTACATTTGAATTTATTATATAATTAAATGACAATTCATAAAATATATATACTTCTACAATGTATATATCATGTAATACACCTCCGTATTTAATTACTATTGCTTTCTCACTCATTCAACTATCCCTTTCTCTTTCACACTCTGTTACACAAGTTATCTTACTACTTTTTTTAACTTAAGAATTTTTTAAATAATTTCTATTTGATTATCGATATACACTTTCACTATTTCGCACTTATTGGTCAGACACACATACACACGCCATCATATATATACATATACATATGTAACCTTTATACGTTAGGTGCGTTTGTTGGTTCTGACGACTTTTGGAGGGCTCCTACGCCCGTGTGAGAGACAATAGAGATTTAGAACAAAAGCAAATATATAGTATATACGAAATTAATCAAAAAGTAATTGAAATTTGTATTTTCAAAAGGCCCGCGCTATTTTTGTATAAAGATATTTTTTCTGTAGATTGGTGACATTATACTCAATTACTATGTCAAATTTGAGCAAGATCGGTCAACCCGTTTGTATACAACAATAAATACAGAAATAATTTATTAGCAAAGTTTCAAATAAATGTAATATTTAACAAAATAGAAAGTTTTAATTTGTAAATATTTGTTAAATAGACTTGCAATTAACAAAATTAAACTTTCGTTTAATTATCTTCGTTATCTTCTAAAATAAATTAAAGTTTTTATGTAAGATTATATAATATTAAGTTGTGTTTTGTTTTTATTTAATCTTTACATAAATAAAAGTTTATAAAAAAAATACCCGTAACCTAATACTTAATCAGTTGCTATCTTTGTTATAAAATATCATTCGCACTCACTGTTTTAATTTTGTTTTTAATTTAAATTGCATGACATATGCGTACCCTGTATCATTTTCAATTTAAAATTTAATTAACGGTTTCTTTGATTTTTTAAATCCTTACAAGGTTCAATGTTTCTAAATTTAAAAAAAATAATATTATACTATAACCTCCAAAATATGATAATCTGTCAAAATGCAGTAGAATTTATTTTTAAAAGAATTTTAATATCAGTTTGTCAAAATGAAAGAAGTAAAAACAATTTCTATTACCAATTGTTATTAAAACAGCAATTTATATTATTTCACATTCATTTTTGTCTAACTGTCAAAATTTATATTCCTAACGACGCATGCGCACCAACTAAATTAACTAAACTCAGATTAAAACACGAATTTGACAGGGAATGCCTATATTATATACCTGTAGATAGATTCTACTGTCTATTATTGCTTCCTTCTCTAATCTAAACCTGGCTTAACTTAATTCCCTGTTTCTCGAGGTATTCCGGCATCTTCCCTTATTTTCATGATGAAACAAAATTGTTCCTCATATCCAAAATGCTCTTTGACATATTTTTAAGGACAGATTTTATATTTAAAATGTTATTAAAATCCTGTACAAGATTTAATTACAAAAATAAAAATAATATTTTAACTTTTACAAAGATAATTAATCTTAAAATAATTTATATTTAATTTCTAAAACATTTAGTCAAACGGTTTAATGAGTTTGTTTTCTTAATTACAACCATTTCTTCATTAGTCATGGTTCAAAATTGTATATAAATATATATTCCTACATAATTTAGAAAAAATATACATATTAAGCAGGGCCGACGTTAAATAAGCATTTAACAGGATGCTAAAAATGCTAGTAAAGCTAAATCAACAAAAGTACCGTGAAAAAATTTTAAACGATGCTTTGTTATTCTGGGCACGTAAACAATTCGGTAGGAATCATTGTACGTTTCAACAAGACTCGACGGCACCTTCCCATAAAGCCCTTGAAACACATCGTTTTTTAAAGAAAAAGTTCCCAGCTTCATTTTTTCACAATCACATCAATGGCCTCCATATTCCCCGGACTTAAACCCAATGAATTTTTCCATATGGTCCATTCTGGAGGCCAAAGTATCAACTTAAAAATACGACACGGTAGACACCATAAAGATTGCTTTTCATGACAAACTACTATCAGACCACATTCGTGCAGCGTGTGAGGCTTTCTCGGACAGGCGCGATGCTATTATCCGCGCTAAAAGTGGCTACGTCGAACAATAACAATTTTTTTTTTAATTCGAAATATTTTTACGATATACTGACGTTTTTAAATAAAAGAAATCAAAATCGCCAATTTACAAGGTTTTTAATTGGTAACACTGCAAGCGCTAACCTCCGACTCAACAGATGGGCGTTGTAATCATGCAGTAGAATATTAATTAAAGTACAAGTACTAAGAAAGCGGGAAAAAGAAATAAAAATATTTCCCGGGAATTCCCGGCAACACTTGAAAGTTCAATTTAGTTATAAAACATATTCAGTCACTCATTCTCTTATTTATAAACGTTTTTTACTGTTAGTATAGTTTTATTCACAAAATTGGGTTTAATAAATAGTCGCCTACATTCCTAAGTCCGCCTCTTGTTAATACATAAACATAACACAGAATTACGGACGATAATCGCAGTTTGTCCATCGGGCCCAGACATTTTTGTTCCATAAATAGTGAAAGTATAAAAGTGATGTAAGAATTTCTCTCAAATATTAAACAAATGTAAGAATACGAGTATAAACTCAGGAACGACTCAGCAAATAACTTAAACAAATTATGTTAATAGATGAAATTATTTTGTTTAAATGTCGACAAAATAAAAATTTAAATTTATTTACAAAAAATTAGTAAATGTCTTTACAACTAACAATAATTTTACGTACATGAAACTAATTAATCTAATTACACAATACCCAGGTAGAAAATTATCTTGTAGGTAGCTTAATGTTAGTTTCATGATATACAAGGTTGAGTAAGTTTAGCACAAGACTGCTGCTAAAACAAATACAGTACAACACTTTATTCAATAACTTAGCGTTACAATTATCTAGCCTCTAGCTTATTTTCCACACATATTTTAAAACTTATTAAATTCGTTTTACAATGTTACTGCAAGCTTGCTTCTAGAAAACACATAAGTTTTTGAAATTATTATATATATTTTAATTTGGATTAATATGTCATTATCTAATCAATCATAATTAGTAAGCTTAAAACACGCTAACACTAGGTAAATCTAGGTTGGTACAAGATAATTTTCTACTTCAACATTTCTACTTCATAAGAGCGGTATAAATCTATAATGAATTTTATCTTATTTTTTTCTATATACATTATAGAAAAATAAGTGAGTCAGTGCTTTTTAGTTATATCGGTAGTTTATACCCCCCACAACTTGTTTTAAGTATGAGTCGCCGCCGAACTTTCGTAATTTGAACTATATCAATGTTCTTAGTAATGATAATATCATGCATCCGGTTTTAATAACTCGTGCTTTTCTTACGATCATCCTAATTAATGTTTTTTATACGTAGAAAAAGTTTCAATACTCCTTGCGGGACTAACTTTTAAGATTATGACTGTTGACTGTGAAAATTAGCACTTTTAACATACGAACCCTACACCGACACCGACGGATATTTTGTGATAACAATGGTAATTTCCTTACGATTGTTTTGAAAAACTTAGCATCGCTGAGAATATGACAAATATTGTCCTGTAAAGAAAATTACAGCACGGTATTCGTTTTTTTATAAAATATGTTGAAAGTGAGCTATTTTTGGTCATTTTTGACTTGCTCAACGTTAGTTTGAGAACATGTGATTTCAATTAAAAATGCTGTAATTTCGTCAATTATTAATTTAATATTTTAAGATAATATTGGAAATGTATTAAACTTGAGGAAAAATATGTCACTGTTCAATTTGGCAACCTTTAGTGTGGATGATGGCGTCAGGTCTTCCGAAGAAGGCACAGCGCGATGAATACTAAACAATAAATCGAAGAATCTCAAGACACATGATTTATTCACATTGCAGAACTGCGAGAATTCCTCATTAAAATGTACCTTATGAACAAATTATAAAAGGACCATGATCGCCGAATAAGAGGAAAAGTGAAATAGACTCTTAAAATGGGCACATTAAAATCTATGCTCCATATGTAGACAAAATCGTTTTTAAGAATACCATGATTCATATTTGTTAGGTCATACGTTAAAGAAGAAAAAGAAATCACCCAAAAAACATTTGGGTAAAATAGCATAGCTTGAAGTTCCAGTCAAGAAATCAATTCTTTTTCACTCAGATTTCAGATAGAAGCCATCAAGAATATCCTTTCTCTTTCCAACATCATACAACCAAATAAAGATATAGTTGTTGTCTTTTTTGCATTTGAAAATATTTATTTTGGTAGAAATATATCACAGAAAAAGAAACAAGATATATCTGTCTCTGTTACACTTAAACGGTTTATTTGCAACTTCATTCAATACTGGTACGTGAGGCCAGGTGACATTGACTGACATTTCCCTTGAACAAATAAAATCAAATTGAATTCCCAGTAAACATTTTGGGGCATTTTGGAGTCACTTTGACATCATATTGGTGATGCGTATGATTTTTTTGTCATGAAAGAGTTCATTTATAGTTCAGTTTCTCACAATCGTTCATATGAAATGTCTGTTTTATCGGCTACAGATGACGTAACCACTCCACCTGTCGGAATACAAATGAAGGTAAAGTTGATGCGAACTATAATTGAAGTGAAATAGTGATAGAAATGTCACAAAAAGGGACACTTCACCAAATGTTTACTGGGTTGTTCCATGACGCATCTTTAATACGATGTCAAAGTGACCCCAAAATGTTTACTGTTTCAAAGTGTGTTGCTTCAAATGTGGACAAATATTCTTATCTGCTTTTTAAAGCCCGTACTTTCTGATTACATAACGAAAATCAATAAATATCACTAACTCACATTATTACAACATTAGAAAATAGATTTTGTAATGTCTTTCTTAAAGTTAATGTTGTTAAAAAGAATTTCTTATTTCTCTAGCATACAAAAAGTTGAACATTTCTTTTTTAACAGCTCGTAAATAATATCTGCTGTAGAATTTCTCTTAGCTAGACTGCGGCAGGTCTAATATAGAACGTATGGGAGAACTGGGCAATGGCTGTGTGTTCAAATATGTCGTAATGTTGAAAATATGCATAATCGGAGATTATGAAGTACGGCACTCTTTCTCTTTCTTTATCTCTGATGTCTTTCCTTGAAGATGCTGTTACATAAGATAGAAATGTCACTGAACATTAGATCTATATCTTACTTAAAGACGTTGTTCTTAAATTAGTAAATTATTTATCAAATCAAAGCTAATTTTTATCTCTACATGATGGGATAGGATTTCTAATGGTAAAGTACCCTGAAATAGGGGTTGATTACTGTTAAGAAAATATAAGAGGGGACAGAGTTAAAGCACCACACTGTGCATCAGACAAGGACGCACTATGCCTGCTGTATGATACGTTATAAATGTATAAATTTAACAAAGTTAAAACTTTTAATCATATTTTGTTAAGCGTCCGTCATTTTTAAAACAATAATTAAACTGAATCTTGCATTCCCATGGATTTACAACTGTAAACAAATATTCGAATTTCTTAAAATATGGTTTACGTCTCTACTAACTAACTCGGGATTAAATTTGGACCATAAAACCCGATACAAAAATAAGTACCGAACTAAGCTAACTCGGGGTTTCGTAACCCCGAAGTAAATAAAAGACCATAAAACCGGCCCTCAGTATCGCTAAATTCTAAATAAATGTACGAGTAACTCTTCCTTTTGACGTTTCACAAGTTATTACGTTATGTATGGTCTTCGTGTGGTTTCTGCTTCTGCGTAACTAGGATGTTTAAGTTTATTATTCGTGTAAGTTCTTACGTGTCCGTATACATATTATGACACGAAGGTAGATTCAGTAATAACCGATGAGATAGATTTCTTGAGAGTCGAATCAATCGAACTTCATCGCGCCGCGCCGTGTTCACTTTAAAAAGACAGCAACAAGCAAATCTTAATTCAACATTATATTTTTATTCTAAATTCATAATTGTAAGATTATATTTTAAATAAAGTAATAACACAGAATTGAGGAAAAAGAGGTGAGAGGCATAGGAAAGAGAACGGAAAAGAGGGAACGAGGAAAGGATACTATGAAATTAATGGATCGGCAGTAGCAGAGGCAGAGAAGGAAAGAAGAAGGTAAAAGTATACAAGAGAATTTGGGAGTAAGAAGTACTAGCTTATAAAAAGGAAAATGCAACAAGAAATACAAAGCTAATAGCAAGATTTAGAATGGAAGATGAAGAGAAGGGTAACAGATATTGAGAAGAAATAGAAGCAGTGGTCTGAATAATCTGTAATGGAGAAAACGAGACGTTGAAGCGTTTAAGAAGGGAATGCGATTTAAAAATTGTTAGAGAAGAGAAGGTAGAAGAGCTGGTTGAGAGGTTACTTGAAGAAGAAGAAGTTGGATGGCGAAGGTACAGTGAAGAACGAAGGAGAAATAGGAAAAGGGGAAGAATAATGGAGTTTAAAGCAGTTAAGTAGACAAGAAGATGACAGAAAGAGTGACACGAGGAGAATAAGGCAGAGGTATCATTAATTTATATTTAGTTTTAATCTTGGACAAAACGAAGAAAAATGAAATTAAACGATTCGAAATCGGTTCATATAAACTTTACAAATAGAAAGATCGAGAACATCCAAATATATATCAACAATAATGTAGTTCCTTACTTAGACACTGCGAAGTACCTGGGCTTCACACTAGATGCTAAACTGCGCTGGAAAGAACAAGTTAAGAAGAAAAAAGAACAACTTAATATAAAATACAAGGAATTGTATTGGCTGATTGGAAAGGATTCAACTCTGTCACAGATCCTTAAACCAGTGTGGACTTATGTTATCTAGCTATAGGGCTGTATTAGTCAAAGTAACAAGGATTTAGTCCAAAGGTTCCAGAACAAAGTGCTAAGAAACATCGTGGATGCACCCAGGTACATTAGAAACAGTGATCTTCACCGGGACTTAAAGATGGAAACTGTGGACACTACAAAAAGGAAATTTGCGAAGAGTCACCAGGAAAGACTTCAACAACATGTTAATGACGAGGTAGCACACCTACTGGACAACGATGGAGAAACAAAGAGAAGACTGAAAAGGGTAAAATATTTTGAGTTAGTTTAAGTCAATTAAATGAAATAAAATGTAATCGTGCAAAACGTAATACATGTTTATGTTCAATATTTCATAGCATACAATAAGGAATGCTAAAGAGCAAAACGTTTAATGTTTATATTATGTTACCGTTAAATTGCTTACTAGTCTAATAGACTAGATTGATTGTACAAGTTAAAAAAATATAGAATCTATGAACACTTTCAAGTTAATTTAGTATGGGAAGAATCTAAAGACATACAAAGAAAATGTAAATATAAAAACCCATTTAAGAAAAGAAGCATTTTATAGCAGGATCCATAAGATGACATACAAACTATTGTTTTTAAGATATCAAACAATTAGAGAATCTGCGTGGTTTTTAATTGCATCGAAAGGCAAGTAGAAGACTGTATCCGTCGAGTTACGTAACTCTCGGACGGAGAAAGTGGTGAAAGATCTTTGGACCGCGTAGTTGTACCATTGGTTGATATGCATGTACTTCAAGTGATAGATTCTTGGGTCAGATCACTGCTCTGCGCTTGTGTAAGACCCAGGCCCAGCCTGGTTGTTATATGGTTGTATTTGCAGCAAATTGTTATTGTAATATTTACATTAGTATTGGAGAAAAAGTGACGTCAAATGTGAACATACACTGATGCTCAGATATCTTGATTATGAAATGTATACCTTGAATTTGTGGATTATGTAGAACTTTCCAAGAAGGTGGGTAATTTTGAAAATACATCTTTTCAAAACTCCTTTTCTTTCTAGTATAGCAATTGTATTTATTATTAAATTTAACATGGGTTTTTATCAGGCTGAATATGTGGCTTTGGTCGAATTTTCCAAGAAGGAGGGTAATTTTGAAAATACATCTTTTCAAAACTCCTTTTCTTTCTAGTATAGCAATTGTATTTATTATTAAATTTAATATGGGTTTTTATCAAATACCTTTCCAATATTTTATTTTAAATATTCCGGACCTGGGGCCCTGTTCCTGAATCTTGTGAACAATGGTCGTAATCGAGCAGATCTGATTTATTTGAGTGAAACATTTTACGAATCACTTTTAAAAGAGTATTTCTGAACTATTCCTGAATTTTATTATTAATTATTATTATAGTTCAGAAATACTCTTACTCAAATAAACCAGATCTGTTCGATCACGACCATTTTTTGCAAGATTCAGAAATAGAGCTCCTGGCAACGAATAGGGTCAGATATTGTAAGGATTCTAATGGTTCACGCCCTGATAAGACAGGTAATGAAACGCGATTCTATACAAGGTATCACACAAGGACCTTACCTGGAAAATCTTACTAGGCAACTGGAAACCTTAGCGCATTAGACACGGATAAAATTCAGTTAAACATTTAATATAGAAGAATGTACAATAGTTTCTTGAACTGGCAGTGGTTTCTTTTACATTACTTCTAAAATTTTATTAGTTATTCCAATTTGATTTTGTAGCAAAGATCTTCAGATTGGAAGTCTTGCGAAATTATTACACATTGCCTTAATTGAGTCAGTTTTACATTAATGTTTTTGTCATTAGGCACTAAATTCTTCCGCCTTACATCATTAAATTACATATCATTGTGCATAATTGCACTTTGTGATCTTTATACGCATTCTCACTTCTTCCAAAAAGAAAGAGAAAAAATACGAACAACACAGATAAATTTAAACCATTACTGCTTCACTCCTCTTTCTACTTTGCCCTTCCTCGCTCCTTTATAACTCCGCCATCCATCTCTTCCCTTCACTGCCTTCCTTTAATAACTGCACTTCTTTTCACTTTTTATTTTTTTCTCATATGAATATTTCCTCTCTATTTTCCAAGTATGCTTTTCTCTTCGTTTCCCAATTTCAATCTTGCGATTTTTTTTATGTTCGTTAGCTCTTTTTCTCGTATGTATTCCGGTATACTCTCTCTCTCAAATTCACTTGTACCTTTCATTATAATTTTGTCATTATAACAGATATAAATTCATATAACTCAGTAGCGCCACTAAGAAAGATTCCTGCACTTACATTGTAATGGTAACAGGATTAACGGGATCGAAGTAGGTTGTGACCTGCAGTGCACCCATTTTAACTATAGATTATAATAAAAACACTTTGCAAGATATCAGGTTTAAATTTAAAGATTCAAAACGAATAAAAATAAAAAGTAATATTTTAGTATAACAGTTATAACTAAGTGTTATAATAGAATTTGAAGTTTTTTTAAATTACATACATATATCCCAAAGAAATAACTCGTGTTATAATAGGATTTTAATAAGACATACCTTGTCAGGGCCTTATCGGGGCCTCTCATATATCATAAATAATATATTTTTCAGGAAACAAACATTCTCATCCATATAATTTGATTTTATATAATAATAATAACTTCTGCTGACGTCTACAAATACATATTACATAATAATGTATGTAATTGGACCGAT
Source organism: Panorpa germanica (assembly GCA_963678705.1). Classification (NCBI taxonomy): domain Eukaryota; kingdom Metazoa; phylum Arthropoda; class Insecta; order Mecoptera; family Panorpidae; genus Panorpa; species Panorpa germanica. The sequence continues at coordinate 22,185,320 of OY783206.1, forward strand.
AATTTCCAGGAACTGCTGTAGATGACTTTGTTATTCTTTGATTTATATGAATATTATTAAAAAATGCATGTCTAGGCAATGATAGTAAAACGAACTGCATGCCATTGCATATTATGCATCTCCTTAATTAATATATATTATAGAATATGTGCACACAAAAGATAGCATGAAGGAAAGCAATATCAAGAAATATTACGTGGCCGTTCTAGCATGAAATCTTATATAATTCAATTCGTGTGTGACTTAGTGTTCGTGGATTCGTAAAATACAAAGATTGAGTTGTGAAGAATCCAAATATACGAGGAGCAGCTATTAAAAAACCAGACTGTTTCGCCTGAAAAATGTTAATTGTAACAATAGAGCAACGAATTGTTGTGAAATTTCACAGGAAACTTGGAAAAACCGCTACTGAAACTTATCATTTATTGAAAGAAGTGTATGGCAATGAATTGAGTGGTTTAATGTTAAAAACGTGTGACAATATCGAAAAAATCGGTAATTGAATTCGATCCGACCGTCGGTTAAGTATTCGTGCGATTGCTGAAACTGTAGGAATTGATAAAGAATTCGTACAGCAAATTTTACATAAGAATTTTAACATACAAAAAGTGTGAGCCAAAATAATTATAAAAAATGCTCACAATCCAAGACGCTTCTAAACGTTATTTACCAGATCAAGCGCCGTGCGACTTCTATTTGTTTCCGTTGAAGCTGTGGCACATGTCTTGAAGGGGCTGACAGAAAAAGACTTCCAGCACTGTTTCAAACAATGAAATTTCGCATGGAGCGTTGTAGGGTTAGAGAGGGGGGGGGGGGGGGGGGTGTATATTGAAGGTGATAATAAGTAAATTGGTATGATATAAAAATAATTTTTTTTTAAAGCGTCAGTCTCGTTATTTAGGGCCTTATTCTGTAAAGTATTTCCACCGGTGAAAAAATTTCATCGCTGTAAAATGACGTCACAAAAGCGATTATTTTTTATTTGGTATTCTGTAAGAAATTTCCATCGATTTAATTTTTGTCGCTGGAAAAAAATCGACCAAATTATAAGGTCGCCTTTAGTGGTGACTTTAAAATTTTCCATCGCTGTATTTTTTAGAGCTGTCAAACAATTCGAATTATAATTTGAATTTCAATACAAATTTTTTAATACACAGTATATGTATAGTCATATGAATATACAAATATAAATATATCAGAAAGTGAGGTTATGTAGCTTGTCAATTGACTTGAAAAACTGACATTTCAACTTCATTTTTGATCCTTATTAAATCTAAACATTCTCACTCTTTCTAAACGAAAAAAAATATAAATTTATGCTTATAAAAATAAAAACAAAACTGCTACTGCTACTGCTTCACTCCTCCTGCCACTCTCTTTCCTGTTTCTACTCTGCCTTTCCTTCCCTTTCCTCGTTCCTTTTCTCTATCTCTGCCATCCACCTCTTCCCTTCACTGCCTCCCTTTAATAACTGCACAATATTCTTCCGCTTATTACCTTTTTCTCAAATGAAAACTTAATGTACTCCAATGTTTCTATCTACGTTCCGTAGACCCTGCACATCCTTTCCTCTATTTGCCCAGTAACTGTTTCCTTTCTCCTCGTTTCCCAATCTAAATCTGGCAATCCTTCTCATGTTTTTTTTCTGTCTTTTGCTGTGTCTTATATAACTAGATTTATAGAGATTAAGAGCAAGGAATGTATCTAATTATTATGCGGTAGCGCAGTAACGTTATCATTACGTATTACATACGTCTGAGTACTTTCGTTATCCATTCGTTCTCTGTAACTGGGTCAAACGTCTTCATGCAATATGTTACATCGTCGAGAGTTGACAAGAATTCAAATTGTGGTTTCACTTGCATAACAATGGCTAACACCAAGTAATAAATATATTCTATGGTACAGTTACATACACCTAGTACGACAATATACATTCATGCGTAAAACCATTCAGTTCTACTAGTAAGTTCAAAAGGTGTAGGAGATGTAGCTATTTAAAATTTTAATTTCTGTTTTTCTGTCCCATAGCATATGACGCCACCTGTCTTGCGTATGACGTAAATATTGGATGTTCGTTTGGCAGGCACCTATGTAACTGTCTGATACTACCCGTAGGATCAGATGGATGAAACAGCACAGAAAAGTGCCCAAGACGTAGGTTTCTATCTTTCAGAGTTATACTAAAATAATGACACTCTCACACTGCATCTGTTTCCTAGCGACGTGCAATTTTTTCAGTAGGGTTTAGTTGCACTATGTTACTCGTACATTACAAATACAAATGCAAAATGTTTATTCTTGGATGAAATCATGAGCCTAATTATTATAAAATTGACCACGTCGTTTATATTAAAAACGAAATCAAAACTTTGTAATTTTAATACAATTTAATACGAGAATACAAATTATTGGTTTAAATTCCAAACGTATTTCGAAAATTTGATATGAAATTTTATATCAACTACGAGTATAATCAGAGTCAAAAGTATTCATTGCAAAACTCCAGCTCACCTGTACAAAATTAATATTAAATTTGCATTTGCATTTGAATGCATAAATTATAGTTTAGAAAGATCAAAATTGAATAGTGATATATTAGATGTGATTAAAATTTTTCCTGTTAATACTAAATTTTTGTTAAGTGATTCAAAATTAATTAGTGACTTATTGAAATATTTAGAAATTTGTAAAATTGAATTATAAATTATAAAAGATGTATAAAAAATGTTTGATGCTGGCTATGACGAAAGAAAGTCAAGGCAAATAAGTAAATAAAAGTAAATAATAATAATATAAAAATCGTAGTCACAAGTCGTTATCGAGATATTATTATATAAAATGTGAATTTTTCAATTACTCGAGAGATTAATCGAATAGAAGTAGTGATGTGGCAACAGCGCTTTCATATAGCTATGACAGTCAACGTAGTTGTCACGATCATTTCCGTATTATATATAATGTGTGTATAGAAATAGGTATTGATGTTATTTGGTTGCCTGTGGTTCTTTTACAAAAGTTTTCAAGTGGGACTACCTGCTTCGGCGATCTCATCAGCATGTGATTATCAGTGAATAACTACCTTAAGTTTATGAAGGATGAAATTGTCCGAATAAGTAAAGAAGATACAAGTGTAAGAGGAACTAAGGAGCAGGAACAGAGAAACAACAGCGAGAGATAAAGAATGGAAAAAATTGATAATAGCAAATGTAATGAAAAATTCTAGAGTATTTGGGAGAGAGAGAGAGATACTGGAATACATACAAGAAAAACAGGCAAAAGACACAAGAAGAATCGGAAGATTTAGATTGGGAAAGGAGAGAAAGGCAGCAGATACGGGAAAATAGTGCTAGGTGTGCTGGAGAGTGATAGAAAAGTTAGATCACATATTAAGTATTTATGTGAGAAAAGAGTAAAAAGTGAAAAGAAGATTCCCAGTAAACATTTTGCAGTAAATTCTACTTAATTTCTATTACATATCATGAGTTTTTTGTCTGGAACGTGTTCGTTTTCTATTCAGTCGTTCATTGGAAAGGCCCTTTTTATGACCTACAGACATCGCAACGACGGTTCACTGCTGAATTAAAAGCGGAGTCGGTTTATGATTTATGACCGGAGTTATAAACTTGACACTAGCAGGGATGGCAGGGGTATAAAACTTAATGGAATTCTACTTTTTAGAGTCTGAAAAATATAAATATTTAAATGAAGAAATAAATAGATGTAATCTTTAGTACGGATCGTGATTTTTTTAATGAATATTATTCATCTTCAACAATACTCGTTATATTAGTTTTTTACATTGTTTTGGTGATTCAAAAATCTACGATCGGCAGGTCTGCGTTAGGTTTAAAACCTCTGTCTTAGCATTGCTGCTTAGAGTATTCGTTTAAACACATTATATTCGGAGATTGAGGGAGACAGCGTGTGCCTATTACCATTAAAGAAATATTTGTTGAAAAAGGATAGCATATACTTTAAACATACTTTACTGAACGAAATACTATACAAGTGTAACGGTGAAAAATATATTTTACTTGTCTAACCGCATCTCGTTTCTCTCTCACTTTGGAATGAAAATGAACTAAACAAATATATATCCTAGTGTGAAAGAAACAACTGCTACTTAATGAATGATGTTGGAAAAAGAAAGAATATTATTATGAAAAAATTCTAACAACTAACACAAAATCTGTGACAAGTAGAGAATTTGTAAAGCGTTAGAATTGAATTGTACGAGTGACTCGAACGTCACTAAATAGGGCACTTCACCAAATTGTTTACTGGGTTGTGTGGTTATTGAAGGGAAGAAAGCGAAGGAAGGGCGTAGAAACAGGAGAGAAAGAAGGAAAAGGTCTTTTTGTTTTTTGGAAGGAGACAGAATGAGTAGATTGAATAAGGAATACAAATGAAATATGATAATTACATGATAATTCATATGTAATTTAATGATTTAAGGCGGAAGAATGTAGTGCCTAATGACAAAACTGTTACAATAAAACAATAAATAAGGGGTGTCCGAATAAGATTTCTCAGATTTCGTTGCATTTCATACAATTACAATACACCCCAATACAATTTTTACAGATACACAAGGTATTTGTTTCATATCAGATGATACTAAATCTGTCACTATTAATGGAATACGCGTTATATAAACGTCGTGCGTCCTTTCAATTTTCTGGCGACCCTCGTATAATACGATCCCTTTACAATACGTTTTTCTGACGAGGCCAGGAACTTCACCTGGTCTTACATCAACGCGTAGGTATCACTTTAATTACATGTGTCATTCCTTGACACATGTTGACAAGATGGCTGCTAATTGTTGCTCGTTTGCTAGCTTAACAATTTTTTTGTAATTTTACTCGTATTATTACTAAAGACATTATTTATTTGTATAACATGAGTGCCAAGTAGTAGGCTGCCTTGACTGGTGTCGCCTTTAACATGGATAATGATAAATAACGTATGTCTAAAGTACTTTGTGCATATCTTGCCTTGGTAACGGGCATGTAAGATAACCAGGACCGCTGCGGAGATTCCTTTACTTGTATTTTATCTAAAACGTCGGAAACTGCGCCCAGCCGTCTGTTTGAAACACAATTTAAAGTTTAATATTGATTTTTTTTAAGATACAAAAGTTGTCGAAGTAAAGTACCATTCCTACTCACTGTTTTAATTTTGTACTTTATTTAAGTTAGAACATTACAAGAACTTAACCTTAAAAAAACTGTATTATATTATAACCTCCAAAATGTGACAATCTGTCAAAACGAAGTAGTATTTATTTTTAAAAGAAGTTCAATGTCAGTTTGTCTAAAATAAATAAGTAAAAACAATTTCTATTACTAATTGTTATTAAAAACAGCTATTTTAATTATTCCACATTCAATTTTGTCCAACTGTTGAACTGACAAAATTTATATTACTAACGACGCAAGCGCAACCAACTAAATTAACTAAACTCAAATTAAAACATGAATGTGACAAGGAATGTCTATTCTGAAAACCTAAGTGAAAACGTGGCTTTATACCTATATTAAATTTGAAATACAGTTTTAGCTCTGCAAATGACGTCACAGAAGAAATAAGTAATCGAGATTAGAACAGTTTGTTCCATAAATCATCCCATTCAGTTTTCTTGTTGTGGTATCCCAACACCGCGTGTTCGACAGTTACGTCCTTTGCACAATTGTAATCTTATGAAGTTATCAAAACAATCGCAAAACTATTTAAGTGTGTAATTACTTGTTAAGAATTATTGTTTATTTTTAATAATGTCTCTTAGTTAAATATGCTAATAAATTTGTCATCTTATCTAATTTATAAATATTAATATCTATAAATTAGATTAGAATATTAGACCGGGCGCCTTGAGACATTCCGTTGGCTAACACCATAAGGGGGGACGCTCGAATTTTCAAAAAATAGGTTTTTGTTTCTTTTGATATCCTCAACAATCCTCAAAATACCTTAAATTTTCGAGTTCTAGACCACCGTCTCTCCTTAAAAGGTGATATCGTGGAGTTCGTTTTCTCCGATCCTATAATAGGAATATTTCTATATTAGCGTTGTCCTTAGGATTAAATAATATTTATATCACTCACAGTGTACTTCACCAAACATTCCAAGATCGCTCAATTTTAAATATAAATTTTTATTAACCATGTACAAGGTGTGTTCAAAAAAGAGCGGTTTAAAAGACTCATGCAAATTATTTTATAAAAATCCTTTTTTCCGTAAGTTGGTAGCACTCTCCTCAATTACTGTGCCAAATATAAGCAAGATCGATCAACCCGTTTGTTTACAGCTTAAATCAGTCCATTTCAATTGGTCCATTCAAGCTGTAAAAACAATCATAAACTGTGCTACTATTTACTATTTTTTCTAGGAAACCTTGTAGAATATTTTGTCCTAGCTAATAGTCCACAGCGGCTCTGGCAATGACACAACAATTGCGTCAAAGAGGTCAAAGTTCATTTTGAATTTCCTAGAAAAATGAATATGGCATATTATAATTAAAAGTTTTTTATGAGTTCACTTCAACTAACGACTGCAGCAAGCAACCTGCAACCCAATATGGAGGACGTATTAATTACTTAAAGAAACTAATTAGGTAACAAGCTAATTACATTCTTGAACCCTTGTGATGCAAAAGAACTAAAATCGTAACACTCTAAAGCCTCATTCCCACTTACTGTTTTGATATTTAATTTACGTTTTTCTTTTATATTTTAATCTAGAATTCAGGTTTTTAGAATAGGCATTCCTTGTCACATTCGTGTTTTAATTTGAGTTTAGTTAAGGCAGGGTGGTCTAGAGCTCAAAAGTTTAAGGTATTTTGAGGATTATTTTTTTTTATAAAAATAATGTAAAACGATATTTTTACTGTTTAGGCTTATTATTACACTTCTCCTACATACAAAAAAATCTTATTTGAAATTTAAAAATATCGTTAAATTATAATATAGTTTTTTTTTAATTTAGAAACATTGGACCTTCTAAGGATCTATGCTAAACAAATTAAATTGAAAACAAAATTAAAACAGTGAGTGGGAATGATACTTAAGGGGCTATATACAGTTATTAGGCCCAAAAAAGCGATTTTTTAAGAATTTTTCCTGAGAAGACTTTTAAATGTATTTATGTAAAAATTTGTACACATATTATGGTAACTTCTAACTGTATTTTAACATTTTTATATTTGTAAAAATAATAATTTTAAAGTTGCTGTAGCTGATCTTCCAGAGCTTTTCTCAAAAATGGCATCTTGCGGTGACCACGATATCTCTGGACTGAATCATCTAAAATGAAAAAATCCAACGGATTTCGTTAAAGTAATGTATAATCTACTAATTTCTTTTGACAAAATAACGACTTCACCAAAAAGAAATTGATTTTTGACCAACATTTTGGCCTTAAATTGTTTAAAAAAAAAAAAAACATCGGTGAGATAAAACCTTCGATAAATTACTAAAATATATACTTAAGAAACTTGTGTTAAAATTTGAGACTGATCGGTTCAGCCGTTTCTGAGAAATCTTGGTAACCGATTTTAAAAACACAGTTTTCAGAAAAACTAATTTAAAGTTTCAAAAGCACTATACATACATTTTTTTTTTTCTCAACTTACATAACTTCTAAAATAATCACCGGATTTACTTGAAATCTTAAGTTATTTTAGCATAAAGCATCATTAGGTTATTGATAATATATAATTTGGCCCCTGTTCAAAAGTCATACTAATTTACTAGACACCCTGTATTTATAGTTTCCAAATACGGAACCTGATTAATTAATAACCAATTCAGTTCACTCAATTCACTTTCTGTTGAACGCAAAACTCGCAAATTTTCGTAATGTGTTTTACGTAAAATAATGCAGTTTAAGTTTTATGCAGTTGTGGTTTAAAGTCTTTTTTAAATAACGCAAATATCAAAGAGTAATAATACGTTTTTACAAGTAAGTACAAAACCGAATGTAATTGTGAAACTGGATGATTATATTACCCTGGTCTAATGCTAGATTTGAAGAAAAATATTTAAACCAACATTTTACTTGGCGATCATTTTCTGCTCCAGGCGTTTGCTGCACGATAACCTAATTTTTGAGCTATTTAACAAAATTCTTCAACTAATATTCGTTTAGAAACGTTTATTGATAATGAAATTCCATAACAAATGAATTTACAGTTTATATTTCTTAGTTACATGCATTTTTCAAATACCAGAAAGAACTTTCTAATAAATTTAATCGATATTTCTTCTAAATAATATGTAAATCAATATGTTGATTCACCGAAAAAGTGCATTTTAAATTACTAAACAATAAGAAACTAGGAAAAAATAGTTCTTCAAAAAAATAGTTGTTTTATTATTAATAAGAAATTCCGGCATTCTCTACGATATCATCTTTTAAGTCTTTCTTAATTCAAATCAACAATCAAAATATATCAACGGTCTTTGCAAACGGAATGTCTCATGAGACCCGCTCTTATATGTATTAAACATAATTTTAATTTTAAATTTGATTAACGCTGAGAATATTAAACAAAACACAGCAAAATAGGTAAGTCGCATGATGAATATGAATTTTAACGTATCTACTATATTTTTATATTTTCCTATATTTTCTACTATAATTTTATATTTATACATCGCACACTGCAAATCAAGTCTGCCTTAAGACATGCTCTTAATTGGCATCTATAAATTAGTTAGGGGATTGATACAATCACACTGTCACGCAACATGCAACGGCCCCTGTTCAAAAGTCATACTAATTTACTAGACACCCTGTATTTATAGTTTACAAATACGGAACCTGATAAATTAATAACCAAGTCAGTTCACTCAATTCACTTTCTGTTGAACGCAAAACTCGCTAAGACCTCAACTCACCTGGCTGAAGAAGCAAGAAGCGGCAGGGAGGGGCGGTAATTCAGGTTGTGAGGAGAGGGAGAGGTAGCCACAAGAACTGGTGATAAAGTGGGGAGGACAAGCATCTGACGCATTTACATTTAGTTCAATTCAATACCTGTGTCCGTTAAGTTCAGAATTTTATTTTAGTAAAATTTAATTTTTATAATTTTATATTAAACTTAAATAAAAAAAAAATTAAATAAAATTTATTAAGTGATATAAAAGTGAATTTATATTATATAAAATAATTAAATAACAAAAATGTAAGTGAATTTGATAGTGATCTTATTTATTAGTGGCATATTATTTTGTATATTCTATTATGGATTGATTATTTATTAATGGTTTAAAGAATTAGTGTTGAAATTTACCTCAAATGACTTATTTTTTATAAGTTTTTAATTATTTTTGTAACAAGGTATGTTTTTAAAATGTTTCTCTTCAATTTTGCGCGTATGCCATCTTCGAAATATGCAGGAAAGTTGAAGTTTTTATCTAAAATGTCTTCTATAATGACTGTAAGACACCCCACGTATTGAAAGCGATATCTCTACTCGTTTCTCACTTACCCTGTATAATAAATAACATTGAAATTTGAATTTTCCCGCTCGTGTCGCGATAACCAAATTAGGTGAACAAGGTGGGCTGTTAAACAACAACTTTTATAATATTTGCTAATGAATTTGTGATACTCTTCAATTTTTGGAGCATCGGGAACATTTTAGCTGATTCTAATGAAAAAATAAAGTTGAAAGTGTTTAAAAATTGCTGCACTGCAGGACAGGAGTTCACTTTCGGTCTACTAACTCCATTGGCGCCGCTTTTGCGACAGAAATTTTAAATTAAACATATTTTTTAGTTTCTCATAAAATTTCGTCTTGATGAAACATTTAAGCTTAACACCGGACTGCGGTGTCTGTGCTACGTTCTTATCAAAGATAAATTGATTAATGTTCTTACATAATCATAAAACTTATCAGGTAGCGGTGTAGTTCACACTTATAACCCTTAAAACTGCCTACATCGTAGGACGTCATCGGAAATAGAGCGACTTTAAATAAGTTACATAAAAAAGATTTAATAATTAAAAAAATATGAAATAGTAATTTAGAAATTTTTACTTTAAGTGTTTTAGATAGTTAGGTTATGGACAATCGAAAAGGTAGTTTCGAGAAAAACGTTTTCTAAGAAAATAATTAAAATTTTCGTTAATATTGCAATAATAGACTCCGGAATTAGCTTCAAACTTTCCTTAAGGCACAATCTGTATGGAGCGCTAAAGTATCATTCCCACTCACTGCTTTAATTTAATTTTGTATTTAATTTAAATTGCATATGGCAATACGCGTAGTCATTCACAGTACCATTTTTAATTTTATTTATTTTTTAAGTTTTCTTAGTTTTTTTAGAACCTTACAAGGTCCAATGTTTTAAATTAAAAATATTAAATTAGGAAAAACTATATTATATTATAACTTCCAAAATGTGACAATCTGTCAAAATGCAGCATAATTTATATTTAAAAGAAATTTAATATTAGTTTGTCAAAAATCAAGAAATAAAAACAATTTCTATTACTTATTGTTATTAAAAACAGCAATTTTAAATATTCCACCTTCAATTTTGTCCAACTGTTGAACTGTAAAAATTTATATTACTAAAGACGCTTGCACACCAATTAAATTAAATAAACGCCAATTAAAACTTGAATGTGACCAGGAATCCTCTTCTGAAAACCTGAAATCGAGATTAAAATATTAAATAAAAACGTTAATTAAATATCAAAACAGTGAGTGGGAATGAGGCTTTAAGAATCAATTTTTTCTCTATATATATACCATAAGAAATACACGATAAATATTTATTTTGTTAATGCTCTATTCTATTCCTTCTAGACTATTTTGTCACTTTCCAAAACTTCAAATATACAATTTTGCGCTACTTAAAAGACAAAGTTACGTGTTACGTAAACAGTTTTACCTAATATACAATGTTTTGTGGCTTATTTTACAACTCTATAAAGAATAAGTCTATTAAAATAATCATAAACCTTCTTAGAAAGTTTTAAGGGCTACAGACCCTTCTAGAACAAAATTGTATAACATAATGAAATTAATAACTTTTCGATTAAATATTACTAGGTATTGTTTATGTAAAATACTACACGAATGTAAGGTAACCATCCATCTGTGTTTTGTGTTTAGCGGTGAAGAATTTTGTAAGGTTTTTAACACATCTATAATTTCCTTGTTAAATTTGTCTTAAATTCGGTAAAAGTGAAGGTCATTTTATGAATTTATTATTTAAAAATCACATGATACTTGTATTTTTTCTTATTTTCGTCCGCAAAAGGCGCCCTAGTCCTTGGCACAGTAATATAACACTTCGGCCCTGATATAACATTACATCAATAACAAAAAACACATTTTTATTTTATTGATAAATGCCGATTGACGTGTGGTCGTTGCTGCATTGGTTCGATTGATTATTAGCTCAGATTTAATCAGTGTTTTTAGATTATAATAATTAGAAATGTCTATAAAATATAAATGGTCATTAAAACTTCCTGTAATCTTTAAGTTGATTTTATTATTTTTTTTTTTTTTTAATTTAGGCTTTGGCTTATTCAGCCTTCTTGCCATTGCTTTTATTTGTAAAATTATATAAAAATTTACATATAAATTATAATTGTTCTAATAAATACAAAACAAATTGATTCTTTTAAAAAAATTAAACTTAAAATTAAATACATACTAAATAAAATATTTTAACTTAAATTACACTTCTATATTATTTTCTATCACAAAGTTTGTTAATATTTCCGCCGTTGCTTCACTTGTCATTAAACAGGACATATTGACTGGGAACTGTGTTACATTACATAAATCATTTAAAAGTCTATCAATTTTTGATGTTAAAAGATGACACCCTAGAATTATATGGTCCAAAGACCCTTCTTCTCCACATCTACAATTTGGTGTGTCTTTTATATTTATTTTGTATAGATGAGCTGGACATCTAGAATGCCCAGATTTCATTCGACAATTTGTTGAAATATATCTCCGTGAATGATTTTTATTAAACCATGTGGTTGTTGGAATTTTTTGATTCGCTGCAAAAAAAAATTTTCCAGTAATTTGACTTTTCTCATTATATATATTCTGCCATTCTGCCATACAATTTTCTTTAATTATTTTTTTGGAATCATTTATTGACCAATTTATTTCGATTATTTCCCCATCTACACAAGCTTCTTTGGCCAGTTTGTCAGCCATTTCGTTTCCTTTTATGCCTACATGTCCAGGAATCCAAATAAGTTTAACATTGATATCATTTTTTTCCATTTTTAAAAGATATTCTTTAATTGAACATATTTTGTTATTATTATTGTTTTTGAATTTATTGTTATTTAAAGATACACAAACACTACGAGAATCTGAGAAGATTAATATATTTTTATTGTCAGTTTTTTGTATTATTTCTAGTAATTTCATAATTGCTGTTATTTCTGTATTATAAGAATTTGTGATGTTGTTAAGTTTGTATTTGTACTGTTGATCTGTATTATAATTGAAAATGCCAATTCCTCCAGTTTTAGAGTTTTTTTCGAATGAACCATCGGTAAACCATATACTCCAGTTTATATTATCTTTTGTTATATATTCCATATATTTTTGATAAGTTATTTCCTTACTGTCATTCTTCTTGAACAAATTTATTTCTGTATGTATTGTTGTCATGCTTATTTCTAATGGAAATTTGAAAAAAGGTATAATGTTGTGTACCTCTAAGTTCAAGTTATTATATCTATCAAAACTAGTTAAAAGTGCCGGTTTTTTATGAGTTGTCCAATATGGTTTATTATAAAGAACATATAGTTTAGATAATCTTGTATTTAGGGGGCCACATGAGTTATGTCTGTTTTTACAAAAGAAACTGTCTGATATTTGTTGTATTCTGATATTTACCGGAGGAATATTAGTTTGATAGTTGAGGATTTGGATTGGTGTTGAAACCATTGCACCTAATATTATTCTTAAACATTTGTTTTGTATAATTTCAATTTTTTTTAATCTTGAGTTATTTGCGGTGCAGATCATAGTACTAGAATAGTCAATATGCGGTCTAACAATAGCTTTATATATTTTTATTAAGGTTGTTGGGTGTGCGCCCCATTTGTATCCTGCTATACATCGCATCAAATTTAAGCCTTTTTGACATTTGTTAATAATATGTGCAATTTCTTTCGCCCAAGTGCTTTTCGTATCAAAGAATATACCCAGAAATTTGGTATTTGAAGTAACAGTTATATTTTTATTTCTGATGGTTATTTTTGGACTGCAGTTTATTCTATGCCTTGTAAATATAACTATTTTACTTTTTTCTGACGATATATTTAATTTGATTTCCTTTAATAAAATATCTAGTTTTCTTAATTTCGATTGTAATCTGTTTTGAGCTATATCTTGTGTATGACCCATACTATAAATAACCATGTCATCTGCATACATCAGTACTGTTGTGTTGTTATCTGATAATGTTGTTAACTTTTCTGTGTATATGTTGAATAATAAGGGAGATAATATTGAGCCTTGTGGAATTCCGTGATTACATAGTATAGGACCAGTTAACTTATTATTGTATCTAACTGTTATTTCTCTATTTTGGAAGTAGTTTATAATCCAGTTGGATATTTTGGAAGATATACCTATGTTTTCTACTTTTTCTTTTAATATTTTTAGATTAACATTGTCATAAGCAGCTTCAATGTCAATGAAAGCAGCTATCATATAATGATTTTTACTGTATGTTCTTTGAATATCGATATTCAATATGTTTAAGTTATGCTGTGTACTTCTTGTTTTTCTAAAAGCAAATTGTAACTCAGGTAATCTTTTATGATGTTCGAGATACCACTCCAGTCTGTTTTTGATGATGGATTCCATAGTTTTGCCCATACATGATAGTAAAGTAATTGGTCTGAATGATTCTTCTTTGTTTGGATCTTTTCCTGTTTTTAATATAGGAACAACGATATGTTTTTTCCAGTCTAATGGTATATCAGCAGTGTTTAATGACAGATTGTATATTTGTGTAAGATGATTTATTGCATTGTCAGGTAAGTTTTGTATCATTTTGTAATTTATTCTATCAAATCCTGTGCTACTGTTTTTATTATGATTTAACGCGAATTTTACTTCATTTTTATTTATGTTATTATCTAGAAAATTATCTTTTACGATGGTGGTGGTAGTAATATTTAAATTGTTGTTCTGTGGAAATTTTTTTTTAATGAATTCTTCTATTAAATTTTCATTATCACTTATCCTTTTAGTACTATAGCTTTTATTGTTAATTTTTCTTATATTATTCCAGACAATGTTGGTTGTTGTGTTTGGGTTTAAATTCTCGCAGAAATTTTGCCATTCTATTTTTTTCCTGGCTCTAAAATATCGTCTGGTTTTAGCTTGATGTTTTTTATAATTTAAATAATTCGCCATTGTCATGTTTTTATTAAAAATAGTTAGTGCTAATTTTCTTTGAGCTATCATTTTATTGCACTCAGTGTCCCACCAAGACGGTTTTATTTTATTAGGAGTTATATTATACAATCTGGTAGATGGGATATGTATGTCTGCCGAATTATTAATAACATCTCTAAATTGGTTGTATTTGTTTTCAACATCTTGGGGATTACTTGTGATTCCATTTGTGCTAAGGTTTGAAATTCTGCTTTCTATTTCAAGGCTATATTTCTCCCAATCTGCTTTTCGGAAATTTCTCCTCGTTAAATATTCAGATGTACGGTAACGGTCTTTATTATAGTCATTCAAACCGAAAAAAATTGGGTAGTGATCACTACCTAAGCTATCTGCAAGAACTTGCCACGAAGTAATTTGTTGTGTTAACGTCATTGATACCAATGTGAGATCCAATATACTGTCCCTTGTACTGAGATTGCTTACTCTAGTTGGTTTATCATCGTTGATAATATTTAGATTTTCGTTTTCTATGAAATCTAACAATTCGTTACCTTCATACTGACTACCTGGACAATTTATATCCCAAGCAAGATTAGTCGCGTTAAAATCTCCAGCAAGTATAACAGGAACATCTATTTGTTGTTTTATCTGTGACCAATTAGAATTAGATAGTTTATGATTCGGTTTAGCATAGATTGATAAAATACATATTACATCAGTTTCGTTATGTGTTAAAATTATTCCAACTATTTCGACCGAATTAAATGGGTTATTTAGCATTATTCGTTTATATTTTATAGATTTATGAATCAAGATAGCAACACCCCCGTGGGGATTATAATTTGTATTCTGTATCCTATCTTCTCTTTCAATAAAATAACCTTTGATGTTGAAATTGATATTTTTTGTTAAAAACGTTTCTGATAGTATGCATATATGTATGTTATGCTTCTGTAACATATGTTGTAGTTCCTCTTTAATATATCTGACTCCTCTGCAATTCCATTGAATAAAATTTATCATTTTAACTGTTTTAATTAATTATTGATTTTTATATCTGTCCTTGGTCTTGTTGTTAGATTTATTTATATATTTTATTTTATTTTTTTTTCTCTCCGTTTATATAATTATTGTTGATTTAATATTTTAGTAAATTTATTAAACGATTAGGTTTAGTGATGTGAATAGATTTTTAAAAAATAAACTTAATTTATATATCGATGTTTTCTTACGAGTTTGGCCATTGTACACTAGATATTTGTTTCTTGTAGCTTCTAAGGGATTGGGATGTAATATTTGGGTCTTTGTTTGTATTTTTAATTTTGTCATCATTATTTTTATTATATATTGATGTATAGTAGGTATCATTATCATTGTTTTCCATTGTAATATCAGGTGTCTCTTGGTTGATTTGCTTTCTGTTTTTTCCTTGATTAGTTATCTTAAGGTATGTGTCGCTTTCTTCATTGTTAGGTTTCTTTTCTTCTCTTCTTCTTTTTGGAATTGGTTCTTTAGTGGATGTCGTAGGTTGTGGTTGACTGTAAGATCTTTGTAACGAGTTACCTGTATTTGATTTATTCACTCTGGTATTAGTTCTTCTGGTTAAAGGGTTTGGTTTGTATGTTGGAATTATGTTGATACTATTGTATTTATTAGTGATATTGGGAAAAGTCTCATTGTAGTTTAGAGCTTCAAAAGAGTTTTGAGTTCTTACTGAGTATAAATAGTCTGTATTTTTTTCTGTTAATTCTAATTTTGCTTCATAAAAACTGAGATTGTGTTGGGCCATGAGATCTTTTATCTTGATTTGTCTTTTTTTTTCAGGACATTCATTGTCTGTAGCCTCGTGGTTAAGTTTACAATTTATGCATGTCGGATTAGGAGATGTGCATGCAGTACGTAAATGATCTTCACTTCCGCAGAATTTACATTTTGCTACTTTTGCTCTACATTTTGTGGCTGCATGTCCAAATTTAAAACAATTATAACATTGTATCGTCTGTTGTACAAATGGTTCACATGCTCGTCTCACTCTCCACATGTAAACATAAGCAGGAATAGCAAGTCCTTCAAAGAATAATTTCACTGTTGTACTGGGTTCATATTTAATAGCTCCGTCAACTCTTAGTTTTCGATTTAACCTTTGCACTCTCGTTACTTTAAAAGGTGGACACTCTATATTATTTAAAATTGTATCTTCCGAATATTCAATATCAACACCTTTTATAATAGCAACTTTTGTGCACCAGTAAAATGGGATAAACGCTTCATACCCATTGTTTTTCAGCAATGTTGATTTGGTAATTTCGTTAGCTAGTACTGCATTAGCACATTGAACGATTACTCTATTTCTTCCCACTTTTTTAATTTCTATTATATTAGATTTATTGCTAATTTTACATATTATTTCTGCTAATTTAAGAGAACTAAAAAATGTATTTCCATCACTATTATTTTTAACTATCATTACTTTATACGAGTCATATTTTGTTTCTGTGTTGTATAAATTATTAAATATTTTTTTAACATTGTCACTATTGTTATTTAAGTTTTCTGTTATATCACTGGATGTTTTATCTGTAGGAATTGATTTGTTAGTCACAGAGTTGTTTTTATTGATCGGATTTTTATCGGGAGGTTCAACCTCCATATCCATATTGTTAATTAACCAGTGATAATTAAATAGAAGTTACTTCACTTCTTATTAATAACACTTAATAATAATATAATTTATAATTTAAAAAAAAATAAATCACGAAAAAAAAATATTATAATTTGCAAAAAAAAGATCACTATTTATTTTATTGTTTTGTTTATTGTAAATACGTGCGCTCACCAAGAAGACTCGATGTAAACTGTGTTGATTTTATTATTTAATGCAGTAGAATGACATTTATGTACCAAATGCATTTGGAAGTAAATTATACGTACATCTAAAATAATTCTATGCCATGGAACACCGATTTAGTAGAAAATTGGAATATATATATATTTATTATTGTCCTTTATTCGTAGAA
The DNA here is from genome assembly GCA_963678705.1 of Panorpa germanica. NCBI lineage: Eukaryota > Metazoa > Arthropoda > Insecta > Mecoptera > Panorpidae > Panorpa > Panorpa germanica. Next base: position 22,202,744 of record OY783206.1, read on the forward strand.
AAAGTTTCTATACTCCTTGCGGTTGTAACTTTATAGATTTTGACCGTTAAAATTGGCATTTTTAACATACGAACCCTACACGGACACCGACGGATGTTTTGTGATATAACAATGGTAATTTTCTTATAATTGTTTTTAAAAAATGAAGAACATAAGGAATATTGTCCTATAAAGAAAATTACAGCAAACTTTTTTATAAAATATATCGAAATTGAGCTACTTTTGATTATTTTCGACGATGAAGCACTAAAACCTAGCGTAAGAATGTGAAACCTGTTCATTTTCTTCTTCGGAACGTTCTTAAATATTCTGTATTTCTAAATTTTGAAACCATTATGAAACAAAGTAATTTGAAATATATGAGTATGTATATATTAATTATTTAATTGCTAGTGTCATTTTAAATTTAATGTTTATATCGTGATCAGCGTGATAGTCCCCGCGTTAACTTCATGTCGTTATGATAATATTTTATATTACCCGCAGCGCCGAATTAAGCCAGCTGGGTCTTTAAAATAATATGTAAATCAATATGTTGATTCACCGAAAAAGTGCATTTTAAATTACTAAACAATAAGAAACTAGGAAAAAATAGTTCTTCAAAAAAATAGTTGTTTTATTATTAATAAGAAATTCCGGCATTCTCTACGATATCATCTTTTAAGTCTTTCTTAATTCAAATCAACAATCAAAATATATCAACGGTCTTTGCAAACGGAATGTCTCATGAGACCCGCTCTTATATGTATTAAACATAATTTTAATTTTAAATTTGATTAACGCTGAGAATATTAAACAAAACACAGCAAAATAGGTAAGTCGCATGATGAATATGAATTTTAACGTATCTACTATATTTTTATTTTTTCCTATATTTTCTAATATAATTTTATATTTATACATCGCACACTGCAAATCAAGTCTGCCTTAAGACATGCTCTAAATTGGCATCTATAAATTAGTTAGGGGATTGATACAATCACACTGTCACGCGCAAAGCTTGACAGCATGTAACGTTGCCAAGTGCTACAGGTGTCACCACTATACTGTATTCTATAAGTATAGTTTAAATTACGAGAGCTCGGGGTTGTTTCATCCTTAAAAGAGGTTATAAGAGTCGTATAATTCTACGATACATTTTTGAATTTTATCTTATTCGCTTTTATATACATTATAGAAAAATAAGTGAGACTGTGTAATTTATTTTTCTATAATATATCACTTTTTTAAATTTTAAAATCATTTTCGAAAAATACGTTTAAGTATCATTCACTTTGTTTTGTTAGAACTTTTCAAGGTCCAATGGTTCTAAATTAAAAAAACTGTATCATATAATAACCTTCAAAATGTGACAATCTGTCAAAATAGGGCAAAATAGGCAAAGTAGGGTTTATTTTTAAAAGAAGTTCAATGACAGTTTGTCAAAAATAAACATGTAAAAACAATTTCTATTACTTATTGTTATTAAAAACAGTAATTTCAATTATTTTACATTCAATTTTGTCCAACTGTCGAACTGTCAAAATTTATTTACTAACAACGCATGCGCACAAACTAAATTAACTAAACTCAAATTAAAACACAAATGTGACAAGGAAAGCCTATTTTAAAATCTAGATTCAAATATTAAATAAAAACGTAAATTAAATATCAAAACAGTGAGTGGGAATGAGGCTTTAAACGATTAATATCTCGCTTCACAGCTGGTCAAAACGTTTGAATTTTTGTGAATTAAATTAAGGACACTTATATTAACATCATATTTAAATTTCATCAAATTCTGTAGAAAACTGGTTTCTCTAGTGCGTTCCACGTTAAATTTCAATATTTTTACATAAATTAAACTAAATCTTACATCATTGTAGTACACACTAGCGTGTGATTGTCATTCGGAGGTTTTTATTACATCCCAGATATGTCATTCAATTAAATTCATATAATATAGATATTAAAAAGTTAATGTATTACGAAATCTGCGTTTTAAGACATAACAGAACTTGGCAACAACAATATCAGTAAAATCTTTTATTGTTATTTCCATATAATGACTATAAAACATGTCAGATATGATTATATAGTTAAGATATTATATTTTTTTGACATCTGACATCGAAAAACATGCAGTGATATATTAAATGTAATGACATTTACATATGCCATATATATTGTGAGGTACTCCTTTTTTTGGTTTAAAATGTTATTTAGTTTATAAATTATATATTAAAACTCTGAGGTCTGTAACGCACGTGATATCTACCTTCAAAAAAATAACAGGTGTTCAACAAAAAAAATAGTTGTTGCGTAGTGCTCTTTTTCGCCCTGTTTCGTAAAGTCGTGATCGTTTAGGGGACCTTTCATTAATTACCCAAGCCACAACGAAATTAATTAGTTTAAAATTATGTGTTTGTTGAATACCACCTGGTATCCCAAACTGAGCGACCCTAACATATAGACCGGGTAAAGACTAAATGTATTTGTGTGATATTCCAAAATTTGAAATGTCCTCTGGCTTGTGTCCTCATTCTTTAGTGGTCGATTTTTCAATTGTTGATTGAAATTGATGTTAATAAATGTGTATTGGCGTGTCTATTTTATTAAATATATAAATGTTGACGGAGATATAGCAATTAAAAGTTTGAATTGTAGTTTTAGCGCTAGAAATGGTCGACCATATTTGTATGAGTTATTTGTTGAGTAGGTCAGTGCTGTGGTAATGTTCTGTAGCTGTTGGTAGTCAAATAATCAAGTCAAGTCAAAGAATAATAAGTTTTTATTTTAGTTAATCCTGTTAAGGCAGACATAGTATTGGAATTTTATTGTTTCTGTAAATAATATTTGATATTTTGATATATAAATACATATAGCAGAGATTTATGAGCTGTAAGGTTGGTAACCTTACACAAGGATTGTGATGTCACATGCACTTGGAATGTGTACAACGTTGAATCCCTTTAATAATTAAAGAGACAAAATGACTTTTTTAATTGTTAATATCTCTTAACATATAAGGAGTTATTAAAAAATATTTGAACATTTGAGGTTCTAGTAACCCACTTTATTAATATATAGTACACTTTTATAGAAATTAAGACATAGGACACAAGCCCATTGGAGACGACACAGTGGAATACCCCAAGATTTGCTTGGAACCACTTGGTAGTGGAAGTATTTCGGAAGTGTGCTTCTCCAAAGTCTTGAACACGTCTTAAATAGAAGAACAAATGTATATCTTTTACCGTTCCTCAGCTATTCTCACTTATATCTTGCAAGACAAGAAGTTGCAGTCAATATTGCGCTGAATTCATAAACATTCGCTTCTTGTAATAGTCACCATATGCGTGTCTTGGCTTGTCTTTAGTTGCCTTGCGTTGTGCGTTGCTTGTTGCCGGTTCAGACGGTCTCCTTCTCTTGCTGATCGACTCTCCTTGGTCGAAAGTGAAATCGAAAGTTTTTTCCGGTTTCTCAACTGTTAAATAAGTGTTACCTTGTTTCAGATAATTATATATATATGTATATATGAGTCGTTTTTAATTTTAGATTTAAATATACTTAGTAACTGTACTTCTTTTTAAATATCCAAAAATTGACAAAAATATAGCTATTTAAATTTTGCCGCTTGTTTTAGCGCTGCGTATGACGTCACAAATGAAATAAGTAATCGAAATTTTTTTCACAACAAACGTAATATAAAACTTGATGTGATACTCGACCCAGGTGTTAGTATAGGGTCTTTCAATAGGAACGGTCATTTTAAATCAACAGAAAAACGCAATATTTTCGTGAAAATTGGTGATATTTTTATTTTAACCTAAAGTACAAAGTCTGAGGTTAGTAATGAGATGCAATATCTATTAGATGTCACCGAAATGTTGCGTTTTTCTATTGATTTAAAATGACTATACACTCGTATGCGTTTCTGTTGTATAAAAGAGGTAGCAAATCGTCGGATGTGACGTCACACGCAGATTTATGTTTTTATAACCTTGCATCTCCCATAATATTCTCACTAATTAAAAATAATAGTGCATTTGGGGTTCTGGTAACCCACTTTATCAATATATACCACAGGTTTATATAAATTAAGACATAGGACACAATCCTATTCCCTGTAAACATTTTGGAATCCCTTTGACATCATATTGAAGATGCGTATGACTTTTTTGTCATGAAAGAGTTTATTTACAGTTCAATTTCTCACAGTCGTATGAAATGTATATTTTATCTACTACAAATGACGAAACCACTTCACCTGTCGGAATACAAATGAAGATAAAATTAATACGAACTATAATTGAAGTGCAATAGTGATAGAAACGTCACAAAATAAAGTACTTCACCAAATTGTTTACTGGGTTACTTTGTCAAATTTGAGAAAGATTGGTACACCCCAGTAGTTAACTTTTTGATAGTGGATGCATACTACATTTGAGAACAGTGGCGTAGCTACCGCCGTATCAATGATATGGGGCCTCTGGCTACAAGGGCCTCAAATGTGTGTCTTTGTTCCTTTTGTGAAAAATCCTTACCCATCATTTGAGGCCCCAACAAATTTTGATACGGGGCCCGTCTAAGGCACGCTACGCCACTGTTTGGGAAGTAGTGAATCTATGCTATTTTTAAATAATAAATGCTTTTCTAAATTTGTAAATATACTTACTTCTGTTCAGAAATCGATACTGTCTAATTAGCATGTCAATATTCACGCCTAGGTAATTAACACCTCGTCGTTTCTGCAACTAAGGACTAGCACACACTGAAGACACGACCGTTCTAAAACAATTGTGTCTTTATCATAGAAACACTCTCTAGAAAAACTTAATACATTTTAGAACATTTGTAAAGCATATTTTAGAACCAGGTATTGGAAACAATTCCCAGAATAATAATTTTCATAACATATACATGGCATTTTAATAGAACTGTTCAACAAATTCAAACAAAAATTAATCTTAAAAAACATGAATATAACCAGTTCTTAATTTTATTACGCATTTGTTTATTAAATTTGTATTAAAATTAAGAACATTTTTAGCAATTAAGTATATAATCTGTAATCTCCAAACCAGACGCCAATTAAACGTTTCTCCTTGATCACTACAATTGAAACAGGAATTGACAGCTATAAAAATAGTTAAAAAAACATATTATTTAATGATACTAGTTTTTTTAATTGTAATAAACATTAAAAATGGGATTTTGTTTATTAGTTTTTTAACTTAGAAACAGGATATCGTTTTAGTAGTATTAAGTCAGTGGCGGGTTGAACGGTGGGGGCACTGAGCGCCCGGATATTCTGTTAATAGAAGAAGGCTCTTTCTTTTAAATATATATTAAGATATCTGGTAAAAAAACGTCCGACTTCAACCAAATCAAATACTAAAACATTTTACGGCGAGTGTATTGGAAAAATTAAATGGGATTGAGTTAAAATACAAATCCTAAAGCCAGTGTAAATTTGTTAAAGATTAATTGGGGGTCCACCATTTAAGTATGCCTTATATAATTGCCCAGTCTTCTCATAACATAACACACCTTAGTTTGGGCTGTGAACAATATCTTAAATTCTAGAAATGTATATTACAAGTACTGATAAAGTTAACTATCAGGATATCAAATGTGATTTGTTTTAAATAGTCGCAATATTATTGAAGATATAAACAATTAAAATACTTGATTAAAGAACCAGGATAATTAAGGGGCAAAACTTTGCAAAACATTAATATCATGTCCGTCTTTACACTCTACACCTTAGTTCATTATTATTTTGATTTATATTATTCAAATATTTAGTAAAGGTAATAGAAATTTAATTTCTCTGTTCTATGGTGTTTAAATCGAATTCATCAAATGCTCTGATAAGAGCTGTCATAGTTAGTGCTTGGAACTTATATACGTGCGAACGTACATACTTGTACCTAACACACAATATTTTATTTTTAATTTACACGAAAATAATTATTTTATTATTTAATTATTATCCAATTCACCTTAAAATCACATTAAAAATACTCGCAAAAATTTATTATTAAAAGTTTTTATACAAGAATTTATTGCCGTATAAATCTTTAATATCACTAATCTTTAACCTTGGTAATATTTCAAAAATTTAATAATACATTTCTGATAAAAACGAATTAATAATTTTAAAACCAATGTCATAATTCATTTTTACCATATCTGTCAGTAAATTCATGAATCAAGGTCAAAATGTTCCTTTTTGTCGTTTCGATAGTATTAGTTTGAGTTTAACACTTGCTAGCTTGTCACAAGTTAATTTAAAGGTCGTTACGTGAGGAAAAAATCACGAGTAGCTCACTTTCAGTTTATTTTATAAAAGGAACTAATGTCTTGCTGTAATAGACTTGTCTACTCATCTTTTAGGGGTCGCTTTTTTAATTGTTGATTGAAATTGATGTTAATAAATGTATATTGGCGTTTGTATTTTAATAAATATGTAAATGTTGACGGAGATATAGCAATTAAAAGTTGGAATTGTAGTTTTAGCGCTACAGATGTCGGCCATATTTATGACGTAACATGTCTGTACTATTAAGGGTAGGACAGTTATTTTTTCTATGGATAACAGTTCTGTATTGAATATGCTAACTTTTTTACGCTCTGTTGTATAAAAGAGATGGCAGTTTAGCAGATGTGGTTTCACATGTCTTGGAATGTTCTACAACGTTGAATCCCTTTAATAACTAAAGGGACAAAATGACTTTTTTAATTGTTAATATCTCTTAACATATAAGGAGTTATTAACAAATAATTGGACATTTGAGGTTCTAATAACCAACTTTATCAATATATAGTACACTTTTATAGAAGTTTTATTGAGACATAAGACACAAGCCCATTCTGTTTTAACGATAATGTTTCTCATATTCTCAATGAGTGATTCTAAGTTTTTCAAAACAATCGTAAGAAAATTACCATTGTTATATCACAAAACATCCGTCGGTGTCGGTGTAGAGTTCGTATGTTGAAAATGCAAAATTTAACATTCTAAAAATGTAGTACCGCAAGATAAATAGAAATTTTTTCTACGTATAAACAACATTAATAAACATATATACATAAATTTTCAAGATGATCGTAAGGAAAGTGATTTTCTTGAGAATAAGTGTCATTAAAATAGTCATTTTTGACCCTTAATTAAATAATACACTACTAATAAAGGTCCTGTATTATATTTTGTAACAATTAAACAATTTGCCTCAAGCGATATGACTAGCTTTAATAAGAATTACGATTTAAATATTGGCCAATGAAAGAGAAAACTATTTCTATCTCTTTCTAGATATATTGCTATTTCACTTTATTCTATTAGATATTTAACTATATGCAAATTAATTTATTTTACAAACTTTATTTTATTACGTTGCAATCTTTGATTTAGTTCAAATTATATTTCATTTAAGGAACAACAACGGAAAAATACAATCAATTCCATTAAATATTTGATAAGATACAAGCGATGACTCATGTTATCAGACATTAGTGTCATCTACCCTTAATTGTTTCCATTAAATATTAAATGAAAATAATACGCCGGTAGTAGTATTGTGTGTGTGGTGACAGTGACATCTGGGGGGTCACTCCGGTCAAAAATAAGTCACGCAATCGAAATATATAAATACTTTTCCAATTCGTGTGTTATTACTAGTCAATTGAAAGTATAGTAAAGCTATAAGCTGCAAATAGGGCAATTTCTCTAAAGTTTAGCATTGAGAAAGCACGTTTTCCATTGAAAAAATGTCAAGTGATGAAGAAGATGTGATTATAGCATACGCTTTTATTAGAAGACGACGAATCAGACGTAGAATGTATTGGCTTCATCCATACATCGAAAAGAACATTAACCGCAGATTGTTTGTTGCTGCAAGAGAGTTATCAGGGAATGATTCAGTATTTCAATCAGTATACCGAATGACTGTTGTTCAATAATATGAACAAAATTGACCTCCGAGGTAGTGCTTCACACGAACACCAGACTTTTCTAATCTCGTCTCGTACAAGCGAGATATTTATTTTATAAATTTTGTCTTTTACAACATTTTGTAGCCGAACGGAAACGAATGTTTTAAGGAAAATAAATGTGAATATAAATTATTTACAATGCGATTGTTTGAAGACATTTTGCCGCAACAATGTCGTTGAGTGTAGGTGTCAGTAGTGTTAACCTGGTAAAAAGGCCGAGATTAGATGAAGGTGATGATGCATTAAGTGAAATTGAACCAGTTGGTCAACTGTGTATAAAAAAAATTCTTCAAAGTTTAATTTTCTTTTAAATTTGATACAATTAATGGTGAGAAAATAACGATATGCTTAGTGTGTGAAAAATTTAGAATAAAAAAAATAATTAGCCGAAATAATATAATGAATTACTTTGTTTAGAACTATCTACTATACTATATAGGAATAAGTTCTCACAATAACGAGATGTGACGAGACGAGACGAGAAAAACGATTACGAGGCGGGAAGGAGACTAAAACGATAGCTATTTTTTCTAAACTAACGAGAAAAGGCGAGATATTTGAAACTCTCGCCTTTTCTCGCTTCTTGTGAAGCCCTTTTCCGAACCCGCCATTTTTTAAAGAATATTACGTCTACGCGTCGTGCAGTACGCTAGGCCTATGACATGTTGCAGCCCAGGCTGCATGACAGTAGCTTTCTACTAACAGATCCTCCTTTGTCTCAATTCAAGCTGCAAGAAAGCGTGCAACAAACGGTAAATGACGAAACAGTGGCCTTAACCTTTTTGCAACGTACCACATAGTTTATATCTTGTTTCAGCAAAGGCAATTTGAGTAACCAGTAAACATTTTGATGAAATGTCATAGCTAGAGGAAAAGTTCCAGTCAAGAAATCAATTCTTTGTCACTCAGATTTCAAATAGGTGATATTTTACCTATGACAAAAAAATTGTCAAATAACATACAATTTCGACATCATACAATAAATGGAGACACAGTTGTTGTCTCTTTTGCATTTGAAAATATTTATTTTAGTAGAGATGTATCATAGAAAAAGAAACAAGATATATCTGTCTCTATTACACTTGAATAGTTTATTTACAACTTCATTCAATACTGGTACGGTAGTGAGTCCAGGTGAAGTGATTTTACCATTTGTAGTTCATGTCACTGACATTTCCTTGAACAAGTGAAATCAAATTGAATTGTTTCATGACGCATCTTCAAAACGATGTCAAAATGACTTCAAAATGTTTACTACACAGGTGAATCCAAGCACACGTTTCGTTTCATTTTGCAATAAAACACATATTTATGTATGTAACACACTTTTCTAATTAGAGACGATATCAATTCAATCATTCATGAAGATAGAGTCAGTTTCGCGCTTTGCATACAAGGTTATTTATATCTCTATATTATTTTCATCTATTGTATATATTATCTACGAAGTACATAACAGCAAACAAAGGTCAACCTAATATAACAAGATTTACATAAATATTTCATCGATGATTGAACTTATAGGGATGGCTACTGATCGATAACAAAAAACATCGATAAACATCGGACAATTTATTATAAAAAAATTAATTAGTCAAGTTTCAAACCATACTGTTACAAATCTATATTAAAAATATTATGGCGGTCTTTTTAAATATACAAAATCCATAATAGTATATAAAATTTTGTGTTTTTGATGTTTTTCAATGTAACTTATAAGAAAATTCATTTGTTTTCCACAGTGCGTGATTTTTATTTGGAGTTTTCACTATGATAATAACGTAAGTAACTTTTTATTTAAATATACATTAAAATCTTCTTTTGTTAGTAAGTTGGTAGCATTGAACACACTTGGAAACCCGTTTTGATTCGATTAAAATACACTAGTGAAGTTGATTCATTCAACCAGCTGCTGTAAACGAACGGGTTGACCGATCTTGCTCAAATTTGGCGGAAATACAGTGCTACCAACTTACGTGGAAAGAAATTTTTAAAATAATAACCGCGGGCTTTTTAAATTATTATTTCAGTTATTTTTTTAAAAGGGTTTGCAAGCCGTATCTTGTGTACACCTGCTTTAATACTCTCTTGAGAGCTCAACAACAACAAAAACTATAAATATCCATAGACAAAAATAAACAATTATATCATTTAATTCTTTAATTATTACTAATAAGTAAATTGGCAACAACATTATTCGGCCAGTGATTCTATCAGATTCTAATTATAAAAATATAATTAACTAATATCGCTAGTTTTAAAAATAGTAATAAAAACAACCATTTACAGATGGCAAATTAAGGTTATTAAGATTAATAATTATTAGTTCCTGGTTTCTGTGGCCAAAAAGGTAAACAAGTATCTTCTGGCATTCGTTAATTTTTGATAATTCTTCAAAAGCCTATATTTTCAAAATTTGCGTACGTTTACTCAAAACAGCCAGCCGACCTTAAATGAAGAGCAAAATAAATCACTTACATTGAAGTGGGCATAAGTAGCCTAATTTCAAAATTATAGGCCTCTGAAGAAGCGCTAAAAATTAACGTACGATGTAAATTTATCAAGGAATTTATCAAGTTGGACGTACCGCCAATGTAAAAAGTTTATCTCTCGGTTTTATGATATTGAGGAGGGACGGATTTTATCAAGACAAGGCATTTGAAAATGAATTTTTCATTTAGAAATTAAATGGTTTTTTGCCTGTTAAAATTATTTATTAGACCCGTCGCACACTGCGAACGTATTTAAGCGACGTGCGAATTCGATCGTAAATCGACGGTTTGGTTGATCTGCTAAAACTCTCAAAACAAGCCGACTCCTATCTTTTTTGCACGTGTTGTGTCACAATACATACATACCATGTTCCGATACTACAGTACGCCAAGTCAAACTTGTTTGCTGTAAGGTGTATTGGAGTTGTTTTGCACTAACATAATTTATCATGAGACTTTTACTTTGATTTTCATTGATACACAACTGTTATAAAAGAGACAATTACATTCCCTTCCATATCCCTTTATGTCTGAGACGGTTGATTGCATTTACAAGGATCGGATAGGTTTAGCGTTGTAGCATGTATACGTTTGGTTAAAATTCGCTGATATACGCTTCCAGTATGAGAACTACGTAACGCCCGTATTCGGACGGATTTGTCGCTTGCAGTGTGCGAGAGTTCATTATATTTACAGGGTTCGGATAGGTAAAGCGTAGTCGGTTGCAATGTGCGAAAGCCTTTTGCATATTATAGTTTAATAATTTAAAAAATTTGTATAATTAATACCAAATAATTAATTCAATTCAAATTCAAGTTACATATTTTTAAAAAGAAATATTAATTTGACAACGCTATCAAAAAAAACGTTTGATGGTGTAAAACTTAAATTTATTTATTTCTTGGAGTATGATCTTTTATTTTCAATTTCTCTGTCGATCTGCCAAATTTATTTATTTAATTATTTTCGTAAATAGGTATCCTTGTGATAATTTTCTTTTTTTAACAGATTCAAAAAAAATTATTTTTTATATACAAACGGTTTTTGAAAACCGTATCACAATTTCTTCATAGTTAAAAGTTATGATTTATGGAAATTGGTTAAAACTATGAACCCTAGGTCACTAAAATTTTCAGACAGCATGTATTTTAACTATTTTTATCAAGCCCCCAAATTTCGCAACAAGCATACGGTATTCTTTAACACTTTCTAGATGTTATCATCAGTTAATCAGTAGTTAAATTCCATTGTAGTTTAAACAACCGATTAAACTTGACAAAAATATTGTCACCTTTACCCCCACCAAGAGTTTCCTAACCGTTTTGCCACGCTCTCTCGATAATTGTTGCTATTTATAATCGGTAATAACTGTAATTCGTAATTAAAGTTATAAACAAAATAATTAAAAACAATATTCAACTGTAAACAACGACACTATGTTGTTCTTAATAAGGTACGAGATATTCCATTTAACTATCAGGGATTTTAAGTTGCGCTACTAAATGTCACTGGAACAAGTATTTGAAGGATCATAACCGTTTCCCAGATTTATTCCCACCTAAACTTTTAGGGTTAGTTCTTTAAGCCATGCATAACGTAGGAAAAAGATTGAGGTTAATTTTAAATTGTTGGTGTTAATATCACACAAAAGAAATCTTCTTCCATCTGTATTATTTTATAGAATACCAAGTAAATATAGAATATTCTAGAAGTCCAATACTTCTGTCTACGTATTCTTACCATGCGTTTTGCAAGACCTGTCATTAATTCAGCATTTTCTACCATTTACATTCCGGACACACAATTCTAACATATTAAGTATTGCAACACGTAAATTATTTAGGAGAGAGGTGCAAAGGGGGAGTATGTATTTACAAACATAACCTGTTGAATTTCGCATTACTAATTCTTATGTGTAAGTTATTTAAGAATAGTCCAGCAAAACTACGTGATAAATAATTTATATGCGTGAGACGTATGAAGCAATTTATTCGGTAGAGATATTTCTCTGGAAATTATTCGTCATTTTGATTTACCTAAGGAATTTCAAGACTATAAATAAAAATTAAAATCACAGTTTCCTTTTTTAATACTCTTCTTTCCTTCAATACCTTTTTTTCACAATCACATACTGTCAAAATGTATATAAGTTTATTTTGGTATTTGGTACATTGTTTACATACCTGAAATTTAAAGAAACGACATTTAAAGTTTATTATTTACCATAAATTGTCAATTCCTTTCTAATTTTATTATAACCTCACAATATGTACTAACTAACTAACTAACTAAAAACGTGAGTTCTGTCGACTCCAAATATCAACTGTATTGGCCGTTATTCCTACAGCGTATTCTATGGCGTACATGAGTATATGTTTTCACTGAACAGTGACTGTTTTACCGACAGTATCAACTAAAGAAATATAATTTCTTTACATGTATATTACTGATGCACGACGTATGCAAAATTAAAAAATAAATTAAAATACCTTAAAATGTAACAAGAAATACCTATTTTGAAAATATACAATTAGGTATTAAATCAAATTAAAAACTAAGACAAAAGCTGTGAATGTGGTTTTATAATCAAATATAATCGAATCAAATATAAATTAAAGATTATTATATTTATTTTCACTTTTTATCCCGTTTTATAAGCACGTGTTAGTTTATCGAAAACCATCACTACCTCTTGCCACACCTGTGTATATAAATGGCTTGTTTTGCATCGTAATTTATTTATAATTATTAATTATTAAATATATTATTAATTACTATGCAGAAAAACTTAATAAGTGTATTGCGTAAATACGGAAAAAATCTACTTATGTAAATTTTTATATAAAAACAACACGGATGTGAAGCTGAATATATATATATATATATATATGTATATTTATATATGCAGATATCCATACACACCCAATTAAAGACCAAATGTACTTTGTACTTTAAAGGGATAAATCGATAAAAAAAGCATATTTTTGATAATGTTTTTGACGATGCAGTTAATATATAATTATTTCTATAATTACTACATGCTAAAATAACATTTGAAGAATACCTTGTGAAATTCGCATAAATAAATGTTAAGAAATGAAGCATTGACAGCAAATCTCCGCAGACGTCACAAAAAAAATTTCATTGTGGTGCCACTCATAACTCATCACTGGATTATTTGAAATCAATAAAACCAAAATTATTTCATTAGTTGAAAAGTTTCTGCAGGTAACCCTGTTGAGTTTTTTTTTGACAGCGAGATTTCAAAAGGATTGGTGCATTAGATTTTGAGCTAGAGAGGTCACCGACTCTGAAAAAGCTAAGTGTGAGAAAAACGCGTTTAAAAATTTCAATGAAAAACGAAACTAGACCAGAGAAGTGAAGACTAAAAACTCTATATCTCCGACAGTTTTACTCCAATCGACTTCAAATTTTCACAGAATAAACTTAATATGTTGTACATTAATATAAACAAATAAAAAAAAATTTCCTTCCCACCTAATTATTATTATTTCACTTCAAGGCTGATCGAAATATTAGAAATTTTGAACTTAAGTAAAGAACATTAAGAACACTTTAATTTACGTTGTGAACAATATCTTAAATTCTAGAAATGTGTATTACATGTACTGATAAAGTCAACTAGTCTCAAATGTGATTTGTTTTAAATAGTCGCAATATTATTGAAGATAAAAACAATTAAAATAGTAGTTTAAAGAACCATGATAATTAAACGGACAAAATTTTGCAAAAAATTAAGGAAACATTTAATTAAAACCATGGTTAATTATTATTTTATTTATATTATTTAAATATTTTAGTAAAGGTAATAAAAATTTAATTTCTCGATAGTACGGGGCTCGATACATTTTCTCCGATTCCGTCTCCACATGTCGTAGTTGAAGAATATTCCAAATATTTGGTCTCGAAACATGTGGCAATGCTAGAAACATTTGTTTTTAATTAAATATGTTAAAATTACGCGCATAGAAGCTCGCTTACGTAGGTCACACCATCAAGACGTAGATTGCGAAGGCTGAAAGTCTGCATTAACAAAAAACTGTTTTATGTTGTTATTGGCTAAACAGATTATTTGATTGACAACTTGTGCGAGAGAAGAACCAGTCAAAAAATTCACGAAAAATTAAAACAACTTTAAAACTTAATAATTATTTTATTGTATCCGTTTTTTGAGTAATAATTTTCAAGGTTAACTGCTTCAGATTATTAAGAAGGTTGGCTGTATCAAAATTCAATTTTAGTGGAATATTTTGAATATGATGGTTGACCTTCGCAGAGTTATGCAGTGATATTTATTAAGTTCGATGTAACTTAAATGTAGTACTCATAATAATGTAAATAAAAACGTTTATAGGCTGATGTTACCTTTCTTTATATTAGAGATCCATTCCATTCGCTTTATATATAATAATAATTCCAGGCAACAAATTAAACCTAAGCCTAAACAAATATTCTCAAACATACATAATTTAATTCTCATAAACTCTAGTATATTTACTACTATATTACATTTACAAAACATAAAATAAAAAACATTTTTGTAAAGCCTTAAGTATCACTCCCACTTACTGCTTTAATTTTATTTTGTATTTTGTTTTTAATTTAAATTGTTAAGCATACGGCTATATACGTAGTCATTCACAGTACCATTTTTTTATTTAACCAATTATTGGTATTGGTAAATTATACCAATTTAATTTATTTTTTAAGTTTTCTTACTTATTGTAGAACCTTACAAGGTCCAATGTTTTAAATTAAAAATATTAAATTAAGAAAATTATATTATATTATAACCTCCAAAATGTGACAATCTGTCAAAATGCAGTAGGATTTACTTTTAAAAAAAGTTCAATGTCAGTTTTTGAAAAATGTAAAAGAGAAAACAATTTCTACTTCTAATTGTTATTAAAAATAGCAATTTTAATTATTTCACATACAATTTTGTCTGTCAAAATTTATATTACTAACGATGCATCTGCACCAACTAAATTAACTAAACTTAAATTAAAACACAAATGTGAAAAGGAATGCTTAAACGAGAACCTGAAATCTAGATTACAATATTAAATAAAAACAGTAAATTAAATATCAAAACAGTGAGTAGGAATGAGACTTTATTCTCACTCGTTGTTTCTATATTTAATTTACGTTTTTATTTAATATTTTAATTTAGATTCCTAAGCATTTCTTGTCGAATTCGTGTTTTAATGTTAGTTTAGTTAATTTAGTTGGTGCGCATGCGTCGTGTGTAATATAAATTTTGACAGTTGTACACTTGTACAAAATTGAATGTCAAATAATTAAAACTGTTTTTAGTAACAATTAGTAATAGAAATTGTTTTTACTTCATTACTTTTGACAAACTGACATTAAACTTCTTTTAAAAATAAATCCTACTGCATTTTGACCGATTGTCACATTTTGGAGGTTATAATATAATATAGCTTTTCTTAATTTAGAAACATTAAACTTTGTAAGGTTCTAAAAATACAAAGAAAACGTCAATTAAAAATGGTGCACGGAAAAACTTGGCTTATTATCATATGCTGAACAAATTAAATTCAATTCCATGTAGTAAAATTCGTGTTAAAACAAATAGTTGTTTGTTCTTCTTTGTGTACTAAAATGAATTTATCTAAAATTTAGACAGCTGTTAATTGCTAATTACGTAATTGTCGCCATCTGTCTTTAAACAATTGTAACAATAAGCCCCAACATGCCTACCATAAACCTATGTATCAACTGAGACGTAAGCCATGGTTTGCCAAACTAAAATGGCCAAGAAGATTAATTACAATGACCTCAAGACTAAGAATGAATCATACTGGAGCTCCGAAACATCTAGCAAGAAACAAAATCATTCCAAACTCTAAATGCGAATGTGGTGAAGAAGAGGCAGACCCTGACCACATTCTGTGGCAATGTAAAAATACAGCAATGGCAAGAAATGGACTCCAACGGGCGGTGCTACAGACTTCGCAGACGCTTCCTGTTAACACCGCCTTTTTGATTGAGAAACCGAAATTTATAACAGCAGTAGCCATGAATAGATCATTCTTGTTGTCGGGATACAAAGTATAAGGAAAAGCAGAATATATTAGGGGCGATAAAATGCTACGTGCCTAGGAAACCCGAGAAACTATATTTAAAAAAAAAACCTATGTATCAAATGATGCAAGGATAATGAACTTGTGTTCTTCACGATAGAACTTGTGAAAACCCGGTTATACGTTGTGCATACTAACGTTTAACTTGCCGTTGGATTCCTTAACTTAACGATGGAACGAACTAATGGAATATTTTATAAATTGTATTGACCTGGGGAATCCCAGCATGCAGTCGTCTGGAGCATATAAACTGCATCTTCAACATCTTCTGAAACGATGACGCAATTGAAAATATTCTGATAAATAAATTAGTACTAATGATTTAGTTGAAATTGCTTAGCTTGTAGAGGTGTAAGAAAAGAGGAAGTGGAGTGGGATGGGTGGTTAAGAGTGGAGAAAGAGGTAACGGTGGGACAGGACTAAAAGAGCAGGATTAAAAATCTACAGATAAAAACCACTGATACTGTTGAAGTACTTTTGAAGATACGGATGACGTAAATGTTGAGAAGGAAGTAGGGAAACAAGGAGGGGTAAAGGGAGGAAGATATAGGTAAACAGCAAGAAAACGGAGGAGACTAAGTAAGGGACTAAAAAATTTAGCGATATTTAGCCCGGTACAACCATAGATCTGCATCAGTCTTAAGCCTGTCGCACACTTCAAGCGTATTTAAGCGAATTTTGACCGGACGCTTTATCTATCCGAAGCCTGTAAATGTAATGAACTGCAAGCGTATATCAGCGAATTTTAATCAAACGAATGCATGGAAGGGATATGAAAGGGAATGCAATAGCCTCTTTCATAACAGGGGGGTATCGATAAAAATTAAAGTAAAAATTTTCTCTCATGATAAATTATGTTAGTACAAAACAACTCCAATACACCATACAGTACACAAATTTGACTTGGCGTACTGTCGTATCGGTACGTGGTATGTATGTATTGTGACATAACACATGCAAAAAACACAGGAGTCGGCTTGCTTTTATTCGCTCACCCAAGCCGCCGATTTACGTCCGAATTCGCCATCGCTTAAATACGCTTCCATAGTGCGTCTACCTAAGACTTGCAGTGCAACCTTAGAACTGTTTCAGTCTTATCTTAACATAAACAATCCAGGGATGTCTGGTACATGACTATGTATTCTGAGAAGTAGAAAGTTTGGTTGAACCAGGACTTAAGAAAGAGCCATGTAACTTAGAAAGGAAGCGTCCCTTAGTATCTAGTACAATGCACTTCCAACATATTCATTAGATACCAGTCAATAGAGTTACATCCAGGCTTTCATTCTATACAGGTTCTACCACTGTACCAATATTATGATTTGTAATTTATTTTATTAATTTAATTTATTTCCGATTTTTACCCTTAAAACCTCACCTACCCCTTCCCAACCTCAGATCGACTGTAATTTATTTTTCCTTTCATTTTAGTAGTATTCCCTTCCATTTCCAATAGGTTTCATTCTACTTTAATTTTTTTATGTTTTTAATTATTTTTGACGGCTTCTACCCTGGTCTAATAAGTATTAATAATATTTTACATATATTTTTTAAAGATTTTTTTTTAAATATTTATATATATATGTGCGTGTGTGTGTGTGTGTGTGTGTGTGTGTGTGTGTGTGTGTGTGTATGACCTACTTTCAGGTAAACATCTTGTTTACCTTAAAAAATTCCAAGTACATACAAACAAATAAGTGTTTTTGTCTTATAATACGTCATTTAATTAATTGCAAAATTCCGCACCCCGCACTGTCTGGCCTGGCCCATGATCTGACTCTAACCCCAAGGTCATTTGAACTACAGAACAAGTCATTCAACAAAACGGAGCCAAATTACCCGTTAACGCAGTACTTAGTGTCAAAGCGCGAAGTTAATGATCTGTAAGATATTTGGAATAAATTTGTGCATTATTTGTGTCCGGAAGTAAGTAAGAAGTACTTCCTCTTCATCCTCTACGCATTTTGGATACACCTGCTATCCAATAAAATCACTTTATTATCATATAAAGTTTTGAAATAGTGTTTTAATATATTTTAGATAGCAAAAAGATTCGATTTCCACTTCATTCGCTTCCTTTGGATCAATCCTTAATTGTCATTTGTTATTTTTCTCTCACTCCTTCATACTTCGCTCTTTACTACTCTTCTTCTTTTCTATCCCTTTCCTCTCTTCATTGCATAATCATGTATCTTCACTCGCCTTTGCTGCTTTCTCCTCTAGTAATTTATCTGTTGCTCCCATATTTCTCTTAAATATAATTTTGACTGTTACTACACCGTCACCGACCTATGTTTTGACGGAAACGGATGTTTTGAGATATAACAATGGTAATTTCTTACTATTCTTTTGAAAAACTTAGGATCACTAAAGAAAACTACAGCAATTAGTTGTTTCGGTTGCGTGGGGGGGATCTTCCTGTAGATTGAACACGACCGCTTCTTAATTCAAAATGTATTCTGCGATTAAATCTTCTTTAATCATCCTTTATAATCAACCAATTGTTTATTATTTGATAAATCTTTCGCATAATCTACTGTTATTCATCGAATGATGATTAAAAATGAAAGAAATTATTCATAAATCATCTATACGAAACCGCAAGTCATTCTTAAGATGATATACACAAGGTAACGTTCTTCTTGCAGCCAGTTATGTTCTTTGTAGCCAAAGTTGATTCGATCAAACCGTATAGTCTTTAATTTTATAGATGTATTTATTTTATTTTCCTTTTATACCAAGCTGCTAAACCTGTTTTAGGCATTCTACTATATGCATGTGTAACTTACAACAACATATTATTGTTTATTCCAGAGTTACCGAACATTTTTACACAAATATTCGCGTTAGGATCACTTACAATATATTTGTTATTATTGTTCGCCATCTTGCTCGCTATGTCATCACCAATATATATTCTATTTTATCTTTTATGCAGTTCACATGTACGCGTTTTTTGCAGTATAAATCTTATCGAATAAAGAGTGACGCATACATTTGATATAGAACAATTCACACGGCGTTTGTACTGCAAAAAACGTACACAGCTAAACACGTTTATCTAATACTCACCGTACTTGTCAAGCAAATCGAATGAACTTTAACGAATTCGCCTTGCAGTGGCGCATAGTATTAATACGGTATCTTTCACACGCCGTGACTTTTATCGAATAGTAACCGAACAAGTGTTTAGTGCTGAAGTATCATTTGCACGTGTTTCAAGTTTATTATTAGAAAATGTTCGACGAATCTTTTAAAGATAATGATTTATTGATTTCTTTGGTGGAACAGAAGCCCATTTTGTGGGATAAAACTATGAAATTTTATATAAAAATCGCGTTGTAACTCAAGCGGCGTCACAGACAATATTTTACCCAAGAGTTCTAAATCAACAATAATTCGGCTACTATAAAAGTATAGCAGTACAAATCTAACAGCAATAGCTTCGCTTCAAAGTACAAACTCTATTGATTCGTCCTATTCAAAATTAATAAAATTATTATATCAAACAGCATTTTTTTAATTCTTTACTTATCTCTTTTTCTCTTATAGATTCTAATATCACCTTCTACCATATCCTTTTGTTGAAACGTAGACTAAGGTCTGTAAGGTTTTTTATTAAATAATAGGTTTACAACCCCTGCATTTTAATCTCAAGGAACTCTGCTTTTAAGTATTATCACTCTGTCCAACAGGTTGTTCAATTAAGGAGCAGGTATATTCCGTAAGAAGGGTTTATATCACTTAGTAAATATGTTCAACATCTATTCCTTAACAATATTATAGATTTAGAAACAAATTTGAGCCTTCTATCTCTTCATTGGTCACTACCAGGGCCGTTTTTAAGCATAGGCATGTATCTAAGAACCCGCACCGCAAGTGTACTCAGGATTTGTCGCATACTACAAGCGTATTTTAGCAAATAGGCTTGTGTCCTCATTTATTAGTGGTCGATTTTTCAATTGTTGATTGAAATTAATGTTAATAAATGTATATTGGTCTATTTATTAAATATCTAAATATTGACGGAGATATAGGAATTAAAAGTTTGAATTGTAGTTTTAGCGCTAGAAATGGTCGGCCATATTTGTATGACGTGAAATGCATTTTAACGTCAGTTATTTGTTGAGTAGGTCAGTGCTGTGGTAATGTTCTGCAGCTGTTGGTAGTCAAATAATCAAGTCAAATCAAAGAATGATAAGTTTTTATTTTATTTAACCCTAAGGAAGACATAATATTGAAATTTTATTGTTCTTTGAAATAGTTGTAAATAATATTTGATATTTTGATATATAAATACATATAGCAGAGATTTATGAGCTGTAAGGTTGGTAACCTTACACAAAGATTGTGATGTCACATGCAATTGGAATGTGTACAACGTTGAATCCCTTTAATAATTAAAGAGACAAAATGACTTTTTTAATTGTTAATATCTCCTAACATATAAGGAGTTATTAAAAAATAACTGGTCATTTGAGGTTCTAGTAACCCACTTTATCAATATATAGTACACTTTTACAGAAATTAAGACATAGGACACAAGCCCATTTCGACCGGACGTATACACGCTACTAAGCTTTACCTATCCGAACCCTGTAAATGCAACGAAGTCTCACACACTACAAATGGCGAAGCCGTCCGAATACGGGCGTTACGTAAGTCTCATACTGGGAGTATATATCAACAAATTTTAACCATGCTACAACGCTAAACCTATCCGAACCTTGTAAATTCAATCAGCCGTCTCAGACTGGAAGAGAATGCAATAGTCTCTTTCATAACAGTGGTGTATCGATAAGAATTAAAGTAAAAGTTTGTTCTCATGATAAATTATGTTAGTGCAAAACAACTCCAATACACCCCCTACAGTACACAAGTTGCTTGGAGTACTGTCGTATAGGTACGTGGTATGTATATATATTGTGACACAACAGCTGCAAAGAACACAGGAGTCGGCTTGTTTTGAGAGTTCTAGTCGCTCAATCAAGTCGTCGATTTACGCCCGAATTCGCTGTAGCTTAAATCCATTACATATTTAGATAGTACCATCCTTCAAACGGAATGCGTTAAAATTTCATAACATTCCGACCATTGCTTAACGAGTTACAGTGATTTTAGTGACTCTACTTTTGTAATTTTCAAATCTGAATTTCGTGTGTTATTAAAGCATTGTTTTCTAATGGGAAATAATACCGTTTAAGCTTGACAAATTTATTCTGACTCGGTTTACGAGATATAAGCACTAAGAATCGTATAAGTCTAAGATGTTACCTATTCTCTTGCAGTACTACAAGCTATGCAATCGGCTAGGACGTTGCCCAGTCTGGTTATCCTTGGTCTTCCACAAGACGCCGCTCCGTTTCCTTTCCACTGATACCACTTAATGGCCTTCTTCGATTAACAAGTGGAGTTAGTTTTTTGCGTTGCTATGTTATATTTATAATTGGAACCAATTAGAATCTGTTCTAATCGATCTAGTTTTGTTAATTACCCATAAATTAGTAATTAACTTCAGCCTTGATTGGTAATTTGTAGAAAGGAACAACGCTGCCGATTTATTTCATATAATGTTCATTTGTTAGTTCCTGTTGTGTGTTTGTTGGCGGATGGGGAAATGTTAGGAATATTTGTTGCTCCAACGATTCGCAAAGAATTACCGTATTTAAGGAAAGCGTCCATCGAACCGCGGAGCCACAAAACAATCGACAATGTTCTGCAACATTTGGTTAACAGGTAGCAGTCATTTAACTGAAATTCTTCGAGCGGTGCACTCTCTTAAATAAAACAACAATCATTCCAAAATATGCAACGGTGTAGTTTTATTCAGCACTATAGAGTCAGAAAAGTTACATTTCTATTATCTTTACTCAAATATTTTTTTTTTTTTTAATATTTATTTTTAGTGCGTCAACTTTTAAAAGTTATTAGCACTTAAAAAGCATATATACATTTACAAACATTTACAAAACATAATTTGTAATTCATAATTCATAATTTACAATTTATAAATATATTTAAAATAAATAAATTAAATTTGTTTTGTTTATGAACTTAAGGTGGTACAGGACGTACCGTCAATACTAAAAGTTTATCTCTCGGTAATACGAAATGCGAAATACGAAGTACATGACGGACGAGCAAATATTGAGACTGTACCTTTGAAAAGAAATTTTTCAATTCTCTATTAAACTGTTTTTTGCTTGTTAAAATGATTAGTTAAATAAATGAAAAATTACCTATAATTAATATCAAATTTATATTAATTCAATTTAAATTCAAATTAAATATTTTGAAAAAGGTATAATAAATTTGGCAACGCTGTAAATTTACGTGTGTTGACGATGCGTGATTTGGTTTTTTGACAAATAAATTATTATATTTTATATAACATTTATTTCGATTTTGAATTTCCCGCTCAAATTGGCATTTGCAACGTTGCCAGCTTATAACCAACATTTATTGTTTCTTACTGGTTTTATTTAAATATTTTCGTATATAGGTATCCTTTTGATAATTTTCTTTTTGCAATAGTTACAGAAAAGATTCTTTTATATACACTTAGTTTTTAAAAGCCGTGTCACCATTTTTTAATAGTTAAAAGTTATATTTATATTATGGAAAATGACTATTTTTAATCATGTATAAAAAGAAAATTATGAACCCTAGGTCTCTAAAATTTTGAGACTGCATGTATTTTAACTATTTGTATCGACCCTCTAAATTTCACAACGTTTTCATCATTTACGTACCTCCTTAATAAGGTTTTTCAGATTTTCTCTGCTTTTATTTATCAGCCTA
Organism: Panorpa germanica; assembly: GCA_963678705.1. NCBI lineage: Eukaryota > Metazoa > Arthropoda > Insecta > Mecoptera > Panorpidae > Panorpa > Panorpa germanica. The sequence goes on from OY783206.1 coordinate 22,226,145, forward strand.
TACTCACGAGGCATATTACATTCACTAAACTAGTTAAATAATATAAATTAAAAAAATAATTACAGTCAAAATCACGATAGTTCGGCGACGACTTATATCTATATATCGACATATCTATAATACGATAATGAATTTTATCTTATTCGTTTCTATATACATTATAGAAAAATAAGTGAATCAGTGCTTTTTAGTTATATCGGCAGTTTATACCACACAACTTGTTTTAAGTATGAGTCGCCGCCGAACTCTCGTAATTTGAACTATAACTAAAGTGTAGAGTGTAAGGACGGACATGACATTAAATGTTTCTTTAATGTTTTGCAAAGTTTTGTCCCTTTAATTATCCCGGTTCTTTAAACGACTATTTTAATTGTTTATATCTTCAATAATATTGCGACTATTTAAAACAAATCACATTTGAGATCCTGATAGTTAACTTTATCAGTACGTGTAATATACATTTCTAGAATTCAAGATATTGTTCACAACCCAAATTAAAGTGTGTTATCGTATAAGAAGAATGGGCAATTGTACGTGTCCCACTTCAATGAGGAATCTCATAAAAGTAAAATTTATAAATCAGAGATAAATCCTTAAAACCACGATGAGCTTTTAAATAAAGTTCTGTTTTAATTTATAATATTTCTTAAATTTTAATAGAAGTAAATGTTAATAAATGTATATTGGCGTTTGTATTTTTTGAAATATCTAAATGTTGACGCAGTTAAAGTTATTTCAAATTTGACTGTTTGTTTTCTCGCTTGTTTTAGTATGTATGTTGTTAGTTTAGTATGATTTAGTCTGCGTATGACGTCACAGAAGAAATAAGTAATCGATATTATTTCTCCTTTTTCAATAGCATCGTTATACTATACTTCATAGGATACACAACTCAGCTGTTAGAAGTAAATGACGTATCACACACACACTCGTATGCGTCTCTCTTATATAAAAGACTACGGATGTGACGTACTATACATTAGAATTTTCAGTAACGATGGATCTTTTTAATAAATAAAGAAACAAAATGCATTTTTTAATTGTTAATATCTCCTAATATATAAGGAGTTTTTAAAAAATAATTAGACATTTGAGGTTCTAGTAACCCACATTATCAATATATAGTACAGTTTTATAGAAATTAGGACATGGTTAATTTTCATGTGGCCTATAGTTTGTAATTTAAATTAATAAATATGTGGTATCAAACAGAAAACAGTCAGAACATATTGACACAGTCCCTGGCATTGTTTGACATTATTTTGCTTACACCTGTGCCATTATTTTACCTTATTCAGCAAATAGGACCGCTTTAGTCAACAATGATACAACGAAATTCAATATGACCTAATTTTAATGACAAATAAATTTACTAACAAATTTAAAAAATTCACATTAAAATTTTTAGAATTACTTAGAAAATAATCATTGTCATGTTTTAAACCTTCAAGGACAAACAACGCATTGTTGACGGTGACACTTGGTAAAAATATTTCATTGTCATTGACCCTGTTTAGTTAATTGTTACAAACAAAGAGCAATTGTTGGCTTACTTGTAATAATAAGTTATGTTTCGGCGAGACGTTTCCAAGAAAGTCACTTTCCTTGCGATCATCTTGAAAATTTAAACATACATATTTATTAATGTCCTTTATACGTAGAAAAAGTTTCAATGCTCCTTGCGGTACCGGATTTGTAGATTTCGACTGGTAAAATTAGCATTTTTAACATACGAACCATACACCGACACCGACGGATGTTTTGTGATATAACAATGGTAATTTTCTTACGATTGTTTTGAAAAACTTAGAATCATTCATTGAGAATATGGCAAATATTGTCGTGTAAAGGAAATTACAGCAAGCGGTTTGTTTATTAAAAATGAGCTACTTTTGATCGTTTTCAACTAGAAGATCACGACTTGACAACGACGTACTACTCGGGAAGTTCAAAACACTTAAACCCAACGTGAACAAATCGTATCTTGGTCTGTATAAAGCCGTCCGCACATGGGTCGATTGATTGCAAACGCGAGCCCCGAATCTGCCCGAACCGAATGAGAATGCAACTGTGTTGTTAGTGACAGAACGCATGTGTAAACGAGTGAGAGAACGCACACGGCACGAATGAAACTAAACTGATTTGAAGTTGCTTTTGAGCGACTGTGTTTCTAGGTCGCAGGGCAATTACGTTGAGCATCATGAGCAGAGATGTGCACAAATACTATTTAAAAATATTTAAATACAAATACCTCAGAATACGACACAATAAAATCCCCTATTATGCTATTGTTAAAAATTCTATAGAGTCACGAAACACGGCTCGACATGGCTCTTTTTTCGTTTTCGTGGGAAACTTCGTGTTTGCAATCGGCCGACCCTGTGGGGACGGCCTAATGTTTGGTTTTAAGATTTCACTGCGATGTATCGAAATCAATCGGGTATTTGGCTTTTCCAACAGTTTGAACAACTAGATTAATTTTTAATTGATTTTGACGTCCTTCCAAAAATCCAGATATTGCCTTAAATAACAAATTTATTAGGAAAACTACTACAATAGATCTAATTTTAAACAAAATCCAGTATATTATCATTACACTTTATTAATTTTATGGAAACTTACTATGAGTGTGTAGGAAAAATTACGTGATAAATTACTTTTACATTATTATTATTTATTTTAATATTTTTGCCATTAGGAAATAAATTCTTCCGCCTTAAATCATTAAATTACATATCTTTATGATGAATTACATGTTATTTGTGTTCCTTATTCTACCTACTCATTCTCTCTACTTCCTCTTTCTTCTTTGCCTTCTCTTTCCCCGCTCCTTCTCTCTACCTCTGCCATCCACATCTGCCCTTCAATAACTGCACAATCTTCTTTTCACTTTTTACTCTTTTCTCACATGAATACTTAATGTGCTTCAGCGTTTCTATCCCTCTCTAGTACACCCCGCTCATCCTCTAGATTTTCCCATTACCTGTTGTCTTTCTCTTCGTTTCCCAATCTAAATCTGGCGATTCTTCTTATGTTCCTTGTCTCTTTTTAATTACTTTTATATTTTAGGATCGCTACTATTGTATACCACTTTAAATCATTCACAAGAGCGGTCTAAAAACATCTATCTTATCGCTCTTATATATAGTTGATTTTGTAAAAAAAATTTAGAATATACCACTTTAGAGTTAGCGTAACGTCTTCTTAAAATATTAATTGTTAATTATATGCAGGTATTTAAGTAATTAATTTAGTGTTTACTGGCCTCGTAATTAATCAATAAATAAACATGCAGCGCTGCCAATAAAAACAAACTATCTATTGTTGTTCATTCCGCAAATGGTTTATTAGCCATTAATATTAAAATAGTCGCAATGAGTTGTCGTCTGGTTTCCGAAATATATGCAGCTGATAATACGTGCTCCGACGTGACGTAACAACCAATGAGGTGTTATTGCAAGGTTAAGTTCGGTTACATCAAAAATGAAATCCGAGATCATCCTGAAGATGGTTCCTTCCATGATAACTTTGATTTGTTCTTATTATAGTACCATTATTAGTTCATTAGTTTTTAGTGGTATTTTTTAATTCTAATACTAAATGATGACGTCATTTATTATGTTCGTTATCAAAAACAAAACATTTTAAATGTCAGTTGCTTAAATATCCAATGCATGTCTAAAGCTGTCAAGAGGAAATCGAAAAGATCAATGGAGGATATTTATTGTACATACATTTGTTTAATTACCATCTATAATTTATGTAAAATGTGCTTTGAACTCAATGCCAAATTCGACTTGTTAAAAAAGTAATTTGGATCTCTTAATTATGTTAATTCCGCTCGTCATTTTTCTCTAAAGTTTTCTCAAAGTAAACAATTTGGTGACGTGTCCTGTTTTGTGACGTTTCTATCACTATTGCAGTTGATTTATAGTTGGCATCAACTTTATCTTCATTTGTACTCTGACAGCTGATAAAATAGGCATTTCATATGAAGGACTGTGATAAACTGAACTGAAAATGAACTTTTTCATGACAAAAAAATCATACGCATGTTCAATGTGATGGCAAAGTGACTCCAAAATATTAACTGGGTACATTTATTGAAAAAAAAGAAGTCATTCGGACCGTTAGGACTAAATAAAGGGCTGGAAGTAGTAATATGTAAACTCATGCAATTCTAAATCATACCTATTTATTCAGAAGAAAACTACAACCAATATGTAAAACAGTAGCTCACTAACGGTAAAGCATCCCAGTAAACATTTGGTGAAATAGAATGGCTAGGTGAAGTTCTAGTCACTCGTACATTTCAATTCTAACGTTTTACAAGTTGGAGCAACACACAGAAAATCAATTTTAGTTCAAATTGATCACAGGAGTCGCTTTTATTTAGCAGTGAGCAGTCGTTGCGCCGAACGACTGAATAGAAAACAAACGCGTTCATGACAAGAAACTCATGATAAGTAATAGAAATGAAATAGAATTTACTCCAAAATGTTTACTGGAATATTATTCTTCAATGCTCCAAGTAGACTATAAGCAGATATTTAAAAGTGTAAAAAACCTTATTGATCTTATTAATGAATCTAATTTAATTTCTGTATTTATAAATTATAAATTTTGTATTACAAATGTTTATACATGTATATATTGTTTTTAGTGTTAATAACTTTTGAAAGTTGATGAACTCAAATAAATGTCCCCCACTTTCCAATAAACTAACATATTTTCTACGTTTTCGTAAAAACCATCACCTCCACCACAAACAAGATTTTCTTGAACTTAATTTACTTCAAAATACTAAATTTAAGAGCTACTTTAATTAGTGTACAAATATAGAAAATTAGAACGATCTTAAATGTTATACCCTCCATAATCTTGATCTTATAGTTTCGTCGATTAATGTAAAAGCTCATCTGAATCCCAAATATAAAACCCAACTTATCCAACGAACTAATTTTAATATCGTTTGAAAGTGACAAACAGAATAATGTCCATAATAGCGATATTAATATTATTCTTATTATCAAAAAAAAAAATGTTCCCACAAGTTGTTTTTTCGAACTTTAAAGGAATCAATTGAAAAACTGCTGGTTCACCGGATTATGCCACAAAGTAAAATTCCAAAGATCATGATGTTATGTAAACAATGCTCCGTGGCATGCAGCACGCAAAATTTTGCAAGGAATATGCAAATCATTAATTTATTTAATATATTTAATTCTCGTTGTCCATGAGGTATGACTTAACTTCTATAAAACTGTACAGTATATTGATAAAGTGCTGTCAGAACCTCAAATGTACAATTATATGAGGCCACGATATCAAACAATAGTAGGAGGTCGCCGATGATAGGACTCAGCATCGGAAACAGGCCGACATTAAATAAATTTATAAAAAAAATGCAATAATATAGAAGATATTAACATTTAGCCATTTTCGACCTTTTAATAATTAAAGGATCACATCCGAAGACTTGCCATCTTTTTTATAGGACAGAGACGCATACGAGCGTGTGTGTCTGATACGTCATTTACTACTAACAGTCGGGTCGTGCATCCCATCAAGTTTTATATTATGTTTGTTGTGAAAAATGAATAGGAATAATCTCGATTACTTAGTTCTCCTGTGACGTCATACGCAGAGTAAACGCAAGCGGCAAAAATTAAATTCAAATTTTAAATAGCTATATCTCCGTATGTAGTAACGCCATACATATACAAAAACAAACGTCACGTACATTTCTAAAATCACAGGGCGTAATAAATAACCTATTTTATCTAAAATTGTTTATCAATTTTATAATGTTAAACCTTTTTGTGTTGCTTCATACAGCTGTAAATAATATTTGAAGTATAAATACAAGCGTCAAAAGGTCCGCACTGCTCGTTGGTTTATTAAAATATTGAAGTAAATGATATCAACAGGAATTGCAAGAATTCGAAGCAACATTTGTGAACCTAGCTATCGCTGCATTCGTTTCAATTCTCTTCCACGTTTTCTTTAATAGAACCAGTGCGTTTGATGCAACCAGTGGACGCTTACCTTTAAGATATAGCCACGTGCTTTCACATATTCATTAGGTGTGACCTATATTTTATTTTGTTTTAATTTAATGCAATTTTTCGATTAAGTAATCTAAACAAAACCTAAAACATAAATATTTACAAATATAGCAACAATTCCATTTATTAAAGGAGCAATCAAAACAATGAAGTGACAATATTGAAATATTGTCGACATATTATTGTTTTATTAAACATTTTAAAAGTTTAATATTTGTTTTTCTATCGTAGTAATTAGCAACTATTTGTTGACACTAATATAAACAAACAAATATTTTTAAATTAACGACAAAATAAAACTAAATATATTAAAATTGTGTTTGTTATTTCAGAATACTTCCAGTAGTGTAAGGTGGACAGTTCTAGCTTAAATCCCATCCTCGTATGGGCTATGTAGAGAATGTGACGTAGATCCCATGTTATTTGTTTAAGATTTCAGGTGTAGGGTGTTTAAAAATATCCACATTCATTGCCTAATTATGAATGAAGATGAAACATAAATAAATGTAAGAGAAATTCAAGCTAGAACTGTCGACCTGATATTACTTATTCCATTAGATAAAATTCCATTGCGTACTATTATCAATAAAAAACTTTTTTACTTTTCCAGGGATAGCATGATGGACTTGGAGCAATCGAGGTGGTCAACAAGACAGCAAGCAGTGGTGGTCAGACATGGGTTCAAATATTACGGATCAAAAAGCAAACCCTTAAATGTACTTTCAAATCTTAATATGACAGTCGCAAGAGGGACAATGTGAGTATCAATAAATTATCTAAAAAAAACACTTTACTCAGACGGAAAGACGGGTATATGGCAACCCTATTCGACCGCCATCATGAAAATAACGTTGTAATTAGTTTTTTATGTTTATCTTGAAAAGTACAACTCCCACAAAAAATTTGAAAAGAGCTTTTTTGTAGGTAACAATATTATCTACAACTTTTATGAACAACTTTTTGTCGTAACTTTAATAATAAAAAAGTTATAAGCAAAAATATATTTTGCAACGTGATGTCAAAACTATTACTAAAATTAAATGAATTATTTCTCTGCGTTTCCTTGTAACGGGAGAAACTGCTAATAAATCTTATGCAATTAAAGATAAACTAATTAGGAACGATAATCACGATTGTTTTAATTATTTTTCAATCTATGAATATATTGCATTTTATGTAAAAAAGCACAAATGATGAATTTTCATTAAGATGCTTTGATTCATCTTATCTGGGTCAATAGTACTTCTAGGCAACCTTCGTACTCATCGCAGAGAGCAAACCCCCCCTCTTCCACCCCTCCGCATTCTACATATTATCAATGGCCGTTCTTTAGACTTTGGAATACTTCATTTTTTTCGTCAAGTACCTATGTAAATAGTCGTTGCGCAAATGAATTGTTTGCTAAGTGATGTATGTAGTCATAAAACAGGGGAGAACAACCAGTGGCTTGCGTAGTTAACGTATATTCCGTACCTAGTGACTTTTAGACAATGATCGTTTGCGATGCATTGATTTCTTGAGTTTGCGTTTCTTTCAATTCCCGTGAAGCCCAAATATTGACCTTCTTAACGAGTCCAAGACATTTTAGGTGTTTTCCAATTGTTGTGTGTGCTATATTTTACCTCTCTGTAACCCCTGGCACAGTTATACGACGATCCGACTTAATTATAACTTTAATTTGGTTATCACCAACTTCAGAATATTAATCACCTATCACTATTTAGTACGGATTTTTTTACACGTATACCGTAAACTTCACATGTCTATTGTCCAGTTCTTTAGTGATGCAACTCCGAATATTTAGTTTTCAGATAGCAACGAAAATAATATTCGAATTGTGTGCTCTTCAGCAATATTCCACAAATTTATCTGTCTTATATTTTATTTTATTTTTAATGTTTTTTCCATTAGCCACTATATTCTTATACCTTAACTCATTTATTTACATATCATTGTGCTTAATTCAATTTTAATCCTTGTTATATCTAATCATTCTTACTCCTTCCAAACGAAAAAAAAGAATTATCCTTATAAAAATAAAAACGAAACTGCTTCGCTCCTCCTGATTCCTTCTCTTTCCTCGTTCCTTTTCTCTATCTCCGCCATCCACCTCTTCCCTTCATTGCCTCCCCTTAATAACTGCCCAATATTCTTTTCGCTTATTACTTTTTTCTCACATGAAAACTTAATGTGCTCCAATGTTTCTATCTCCGTTCCGCACACTCTATACATGCTTTCCTCGCTATTTGTCCAATATCTGTATCCTTTCTCCTCGTTTCCCAATCTGAATCTGGCAATCTTTCTCTTGTTTTTTGTGTCTTTTTCTCTTAAGTATTCTGGTATCTCTCTAACAAATCCTTTTATATCTTTTGTTATAATTGCTCTTCTCAATTTTTTCCATTCTGTGTATCTGTGTTATAATTTTGGTTCATTGCATACATGAGTTATCTGAGTATTGAACCAGATAGAGAATGCCCTTGCACATCAGATATCTTATTAATGAACTGTATGATCAATATATCTTTCTTAGGCTCAGCAGCTTTCTTGCCTTACGGAAATAAAAAGTAAAATATGTCTTTTTTCCACTCTGTGTTAAAATTAATCCTAAACTAACATTTGTAAATAAAATAACGTGCAAGTAGCTTCTAAATAATTTAAAAATGATATCTGTCAAATATCAAAACCGAAATTACTTTAGTGCCAAACTTTAATTTCCTTAAATACCTTTTAAGCACGTAAACAATAAAGGAATGTTTTTAAATCCTTTATATGTAAAAGTTTCGCCATCTCTGATTCAAATCATTAACTTTAAGGTCAACAAGTAATTGTTAGAAATCTAATGTTTATTTAAATTTATTTAGACATTGCTCAGTCATGATGCTGCTATTATGAGTTGTTTCTTCTAATGTTAAACGTGTGTTTTGCAATTCAAGGAAGATCGCTTCTCTCAATGATTTTTATACGGAAGAGTTATTTGCAGATTTGAAAATATTTAAATTGCAAACATTTGACAATGAATTTTGACACTTGAATTAGCTTGTAGCACGCTAGCAAATGTCATGAATAATTAGTATTTACAATATTATTTGTTAACAAATATAGAAATTGCAGGACTAGATGTAACTGTATTGACTGTTATTTAATGAATGTCTGAGACTCGAGCTAGGACATTTAGGTCTAAGAAACACTGATCAATGTCATATGGCCATAAAATAAGGTCTAGATGGGTCCAAAGTTGTACAAGGGTTGTACAGGGAGTCTTAGAGCGAAATATCGCCAACACAGGTTGAATCTTGCAGTGACAGGTAGAAGATGAATCTTGGATATAGCTTGCATCAAGTTAGCAAAGTTAAAACTGCACTGCAAGACTATTTTCTACCTTGGAAATTGTGTTTGTTGAGTCTGTAGAGTCTAATTATGTTCTAATTAGTCGTGATATCATACGTAATAGCTAATAAACCTAGAGTGCTATTTTTTTTTTCTTCACTAATTTAGAAATTAATAATTGTTTGATACATTTCTAGGTAAACTTTTTATTTTATCTAAAAAATCTTTAAATAATAATTGTAGAACGTTAACAATCTTTTTAAATGATGTATGGTAAGTTTAGATACTGTAATGGGTTTAAGAGATATGGGCAAAATTGTAAGCGTTATTAAATGTTAGTGAAGTGCTCTACTTTACAGGGGTGTAGCTCAATATCTATCAGACATACAAATAATGTTGTACACACAAATTGTAGAAAATTGAGTCCTCTATCAGATTGATAATAACTATTTTTATCGTAGGACGCACTGGTAAGGAGATATTGCAAAATTTGATTTATTTTTTTTTTTTTTTTTTTTATTTAACGTCGGCCTATTTCCGATGCTGAGTCCTATCACCGACGACCTCCTTCAATGTTGGCAGTATTTATGGTGTCGTGGCCTCATATATGTTGGCTACACCACTGCTTAATAACTGTACGGTTATGTATGACCATAATCAATATAAGTTCATAATAACCAAACCCAGAAAATATATATCTGGTCCGGGGATCGAACCCGAAGACACAGCAGTCGGTGTCAAGCATCAATGCTCTCGCCCACTGTGTCGTTATATATTTATGATTTAATTTTAAGTAATTTAGAAAACGTACATTTAGTTGTAATGAACGTGTATCTTTTCTTAAGCTCTTTAAAGATGACCATCACTGCAGCAAAATTATTTCTCAGTCTATTTGTTCCTCAAATTACGCATATACTTGTTATAATTATCACTCGGTAATTGGGTTTTTTGGTGTAAAATCATTCATAAAACTAAAACTGATGACGTAGTATACTCATAGGTAATTAGTATCATTATGAAACCCAAATAAATTATGTAGGGTGTGCATGGTCGCCATGTTGTAACGATTAAATAAAGCCTGTATCAATAGGAAGTGATTTATTTAAATATCCCGCCATTGTTCGTTAATGTTATTTGGATAATTTGGTTGCGAACTCATTTTTTCCAAGTCGATTTTTTAATTTTTATTGAAATATTGGTTAATTAACGTATATTGGCCTTATTAGTTTATTAAATATCCAGTTTGTATTTTGTTTAACTGCGTAATATTCCGGTTGTTATCCTAGTAGTTGATGACGTCACGAACTGAATGGAATATAAGTAATTTAAGTTATTTTCCGTTCTATATCACGACATTATATGGAAACATTATGATCGATGCAACAGCTGCTGTAGCTTTGACGTTTAATTTTGCATCTCTTTTGTACTTCTCTTGTTTAACAGTGATAGTAAATGGTGGCAAAAGGTAATGGGGAAGAAGGTGTGGTAGTAATAACATCGCGAACTAAGTCATTATTTGTAATTTTTCACCCCTTTAATTATTATGTAGAAAAAAAGTCTATTTCGATAGTTGTTAACTTCTAAAAATAAAAATAATTGAATATTTGAGGTTTGAATAGGCAACTTGATCAATACAGACTGCAGTTTTATAAGAAATGAAAGTTAACAATGAATATTCTAATAAATGCTGTATTCTTTTATCGAACGGAGTGCCTATAGTGAAATAAGCAAGACAAAAACGAAATATGCAAATAAAATCGAGTCTTTAATACCTAAAATAAAACAATTAAATTAAAATATGCAACAAGAATATGTAAAAATCAGACAAATATTCATTTTCTCTTAAATATTCAACATAACCTACAATTTGTTATAAGTAAAATTCATGTTTGCCTCGTGAAAAATATAAGAATAATAATAATTGTATTAAATATGATAATTAAGATTAAATAAGTATATTACTAGTGCATATATACATTCCAAATTAAAACTAAAACACTAAAGAAACGTGTACTTTGTTCTGCGACTAATACACCAAATTTAAGGTTAGAACATAAAATGAAAACAGTAGGTGAGAATGATACTTCATAATTCTATTCATTCAAAGTCTTAATACTTTTGTAAAACACAACTTTACATTATTTTAACATTCTGCCTACCTAAGTACTGCTTGTGGTTTGCTTTTGTTCTTACAAATAAAGAATTGTTTGCTGCTCAATTGGCTGCATACTTCACATGAATCACTTCACTATGCTAACCACTGCATGGCCGCTAGTTAGGTTGAATCATTACTTGTTTACTTATTTTATGATTCTCTGGAAACATATAAAATATTTTATATGTGAATACTCAGAAATATATATTATTACTTCCTTAAATTTAAAACGTGCTAATTACTTATAATAATAAATGATACACAAGGATTATAATCTTCAAAAATGTTGTAGAACAGGTCAAAAAGAACAAATTTTATATTTATAGGTGTATCAGTAAGAACTGACTATTTTAAATTTACCGCCATTTTGAGGAGGATCTACTTAGATTTATGAAAATTGATAAATATAGTTCTGAGATATGGGAGATTAGTTATATCAATGTCTTTTTTATAATTACTTTTTCTTAGGTGTTATAATCTCTTTTACATTTAAAGTTAACCAAACGTTGCAATGTATACTTAAAATATAACTAATACTGTAAATTTTTTAGTCCTTTGTTAACACTGTTGAACTTCTTGTTTTGGAAAACTTTATTCTATGCTGATATTTTTACCACGATTCTTATGCTGAAATATCCGTTAGATTTATGTATGAAATTCATGATCTAACGAATGGTCCTCTCTCATACTCAGCCAAGGCTATAATTTAAATAATTTTCTATTCCATAAATATTTGCAATATCTTAGCTTTATAATAAATTTAAAGAATCTAAAATCTACCAATTGTTTCATATTTTAATCCGGGAAAAAAATAAGCAGTTCGTATTGAAACACATTATACGAGCATATAAATAAAATCTTGTATAGAAGTACAATTTTTATTAAGTAATAAAATCAACTTTTTTATGATTTTTCCAGATATGGACTTCTAGGAGCTTCCGGATGTGGAAAAACAACAATATTATCATGCATAGTAGGAAGAAGAAGGTTAAATTCTGGGGAAATAATGGTGTTAGGTGGAAAACCAAATACAAAAGGTACAAATAATACTTAACTTCATCAACAATTTGCAGAAGAGTTGTTAATATTTAAAGTAAAATATTGTCTTTCTCAGGATCCGGAGTTCCTGGTAAAAGAGTGGGTTACATGCCTCAAGAAATCGCACTTTATGGAGAATTCACAATCAAAGAAACAATGTTATATTTTGGATGGATTTTTGGGATGACCACAGAAGAAATAATGGAGAGACTACAATTTCTTTTAAATTTCTTAGATCTCCCTAGCAAAAATCGACTCGTGAAAAATTTAAGGTAACTTATTATTTACTTTCTTATTCAGTCTTTCATTTTCTTCCTCTGACCAAATTTTACCATTTATCTTCCAGTGGAGGTCAGCAAAGACGTGTTAGTTTCGCTGTGGCTTTAATGCACGATCCAGAGTTATTGATCCTAGACGAGCCAACTGTTGGTGTTGATCCTCTGCTCCGTCAGAGCATCTGGAACCATCTGGTGCACATTACCAAAGGAGGTAACAAGACAGTTATCATCACCACGCATTATATTGAAGAAGCTAGACAGGCTCACGCGGTAAGTTGATGACATTTGGAAGATTTTTCACAAGGAAATATCGTGAAGAATATTTAATACAATTTAATTGGATTTAGATTGGTCTTATGCGATCTGGAAGGCTCCTAGCTGAAGAATCTCCTCAAGCACTTCTAACACAGTACGGATGTCTTAATTTGGAAGATGTTTTTCTTAAGTTATCACGAGGACAACAGTCGAATAATCAATCTAATGTTAAGTAAGTGTCTAACTTTCTATATCACTAGAAATATCTTCTTTAATATCTTTATACTAGACTAGTAGAGTAAATAAGACGGTTCTAGTATTACTTGAAATACAATGATGTATATTATTTAATCTTTAATCTTCAGCGACATGTCCTTAACTACCATGGCTTGGGGCGCCAAGAAGAATCAACCGGTCTACGTCAGTCAAGAAAGCGGCGTCGTTGGACTTAATTTCCATCAAAGCAAAGAAGTCCTCATCACGGACTCCAACAACGGTTCAGCTCTATATGTAAATACACAGAAATAGTCTTTTCTCACCTATCAACTTCTTTCTTTGCTTTCTAATTTTAATTTATTTAATTGTTTATCAAATTATCATGATTCTTAAATTTTCAAGATAAATGGTGGCCCAAATCCTGGTTTTGACGACACAAGCGACGACTACAACAATAAAGATGATTGCACTACTTGCTTTAGAGAAGTAACAACAGTTCTTTAATAATAAATAATGATCTAATGAATTGTGTTAACAATTGTTACATTCTAGGTAACGACTTGCGGTAAACTTCACGCCCTCTTAACGAAAAATTTCCTCCGGATGTGGAGAAATGTCGGAGTTATGTTGTTTATATTCGCACTTCCGGTGATGCAGGTGGTTCTGTTTTGTCTTGCGATTGGAAGAGATCCTACTGCGTTGAAATTAGCAATAGTAAATCATGAAGACAATGGCACGTTCATGGTGAGTCCAGGAGAAGGGATTTAGTCGTCAGTCTTTCAGAAGATTTAATCCAAAGGAGATTTTTCATTTAATGTTGTGTTTCAGGAATGTGGATTTGTGCCCAATGAATGCTCGCTACAAAATCTAAGTTGTCGGTATCTAATGCATCTCCCGAATAGTATAGTGAAAGAATATTATGACGAAGTGGCGGACGCGGTAAATGCGGTAAAAGTTGGCGACGCTTGGGGATCGCTTTACTTTACCGAAAACTTTACCGATGCTCTTGTAGCCAGAATGATTCTAGGTAACGAATTTTTTTCTGCCAAAACCTTTTCTGAATGTACTTTCGTCAATTATGAATCACACACAAAATTTCACTTGCAGGTCGCGATGCTGACGAAGAAACATTAGACCAATCAGAGATTAGAGTTTGGTTAGATATGTCAAATCAACAAATTGGTAATCTCTTAAATCGAGATCTTCAATTAGCTTACAGAGATTTCGCTCAAGAACTTCTGACAGGATGCGAACAAAATCCAAAGCTGGCTGACATTCCAATTCAATTCAAGGACCCAATCTACGGTTCCTTGGAACCTTCCTTCACTGATTTCATGGCGCCTGGTGTAATCTTAACGTAAGTTCTTCTATCACTCCCAAATTTGATTAATTGTCTCCAATCCAAATGATCTATAATGGATATTAATTTCTTGATGTTTAGTATTGTCTTCTTCTTGGCTGTCGCTTTGACATCTTCTGCACTGATTATCGAACGAATTGAAGGACTGCTGGACAGATCTTGGGTTGCTGGAGTTACTTCTGGAGAAATTCTTTTCTCACATGTTGTGACGCAGTTTTTGGTGATGTGTGGGCAAACGGCTCTTGTTCTAATCTTCATGGTGTTAGTTTTCGGAGTTTCCTGCGAAGGTCCCATTGGCTGGGTCATCGTGCTGACCATTCTACAAGGTAAATATACTTTTAAACCCCTCTTTAATGAGCAAATGAACTTAAATAACTATTTTAATTGTTCTGGCAGTCTGTGATAGATGTGATAAATAATTCCAATCTTTTCCTTTTCAGGTCTTTGCGGAATGTGTTTTGGATTTGTAATTTCTGCAATTTGTGAACTTGAAAGAACTGCCATTCAACTAGCTCTGGGGTCTTTCTACCCCACATTGTTATTGAGCGGAGTTATTTGGCCAATAGAGGGTATGCCCGTCGCATTGGGGTAAGTGAAAGACTTTCTTAGGAATTCTGCCAAACTAAATCGGTTATAGACTAATTGTCAGAGTTGAGAATGAATGAGAAAAATTGACGAAAAAACTTTTCTGACTAACATTGGTGTGGTGATTCCAAATATTTGGTCAACCAGCCTTAATTTTGAAGATTTAGGAATCTTCCGCCAATTTTTCCACATTCAGTGATAGCATCTTCTTATGACTAGAGTGGATCTATAAACAATTTCTTTCTTTTTTTGCAGTTATGTATCTCAGTTTTTGCCATTGACGCTCGCAACAACATCCCTCCGTTCAATGTTGTTAAGAGGATGGGACATAACCGAACCGGATGTATACTACGGCTTCATATCGACAATTCTCTGGATAGTAGCGTTCTTGGCTATAACAATGATTGTACTAAAAGTGAAACAAAAATAAATTTAGTGCTCTATTTAATGTTAGTCCTGTGTAAGTCATTCATCAAAAGACACATCGTGGATAAGTGATATAATATTATTTAAATCATAATTATTTTAATATAATAAGTATATAGTTGTACAGCTACCAAATTCAACAGAAATATATCTATCTCTCTCTTTTTAATAAAGTTTTAATTAAAATATGAAAGAGTTGCAAGATTTTTATTAAAGATTGAAATCATGGTTTAAATATTTGCTAAAAGAAATTACGGGAAATTTAAAATTTAAACTATATACATATTATTAAAATATAGGTACTATTTAATTAAGAAATTAGATGTACCGTTTTAGGTTTAGCAAAATATTACATTATTTCATTATTTTTTTATAATGTGATCTGTGATTTTTGTTAGAAAAAATCTTTTTTTTAATATTTCTCTTATTTATTTTGTACGATTGTGAAAATTTTCTGTAAAATCATACAAACGCTGGCACTCCGATCAGCGGTGCAATTTGGGTACAATCAAAATAAGGTTGTAATAAGTTTTATTTCTTTACATTGAAAACTATAACTCCTACAAAAATTTTGTCAATAGCTTTATTGTTGGTAATAAAATTATCTACAACTTTCATTAACAACTTTTTGTTGTAACTTTTACAGTAAGAAAGTTATAAGCAAAAATAAAGACAGTTTGTTCATTACTTCACTTAATTTAAGATTTCTTGTTGCTTATAACTGTTTTAATAAATAAGTTACAACAAAAACTTATTAATAAAAGTTGTAGATAATTTTATTTTCTACAAAAAATCTCTTCGCAAAATTTTTGTGGGACTACCCAAAATGCACTACTTTCACAAATTGTACAAAATTTATACAGAATCTTTATTAGTAAATTATTTGGATACATCAAATTATCATACATTATATTTAAAAGTATCTCTCTGGTGCAGTTGTAAATATTACTTAGACATATTATTATTTAAGACTTATTTTAAGTGTATTTCTACAGTACGTATCTCTATAACGCGTTCAAGTTTTTGTTTGTGGTTATAATTAAAGGTTAAAGGCAATCTTTTTCATATTTTTGAAGTTATAACCTCAAAATGTATAAACTACATTTAACTCTTAACTTCATATTGGATTCTGGACGCGGCCATTTTGTTTTCACAACTGTCATTTATTACAGGTTAGAATATATAACTTTTAAATGTGTATCAAGAAAATACGTAATATTTCTAACAACCAATAAATTATGACAATTTTAAAAGTTAAATATTCAAATTTACATTCTTATCATCGAATATCTTCTTCTTTTTCTTTAAATTTTCCTTTTTCTTTCTTCTAGGTTACTTGCCATGACAAATATGTTGTGTTTTTTTTATTTAGTTGTAAATTTTTGAATAATTAAGTAAAACATTACATATATTTAAGGTTTTCTTATGACTTTTTTTAGTTTTATTTCAAAATTTGTTTATATATTTTAATAAAAATTAAATAAAAATACTTGATATTTTATTAATTTGGATCGTTACATTTAAACAGAGGCTCCAAACTTAGTCCTGATTAAATACGGCGCTGTAAATAATAAGAATTAACTTTAAAATTACCGCCATTAAAATATAAGTTAATACAGTTAAGTAATTTTAGTGAAAACTTATAAGATTCTATAATAGATGGCACTGTACTAAATATTTAAATGATATACAATTTATTGAAAAATTTATTTTTAGTAGAAAATATTAGTTATTTTAGAACAGGGCATTTATTTAATTAACTTTAATATATAATATATTTTAAAAATTAAATTTGACAAATACTTACTCTAAGATTCAAACCAAATAAAGGGAAGGTTTGAAGCTAAGATAAAAATGTAATTTCTATTTAAATAGCATTTTATATATTATTTTGTATTATATTTATGAATTATATTATACTATTACTATTGCATTAATCAAAAATTCGCTATATTTATAAATGTAAATAAAAAGTCACTGTCAATTTGACATTATTATTAATTTCTCTAGAAAACAAATGACGATATTAAAATTGTATTGTCAAAATATTCGTCATGTAAACATATTCATCAGTTTTTTGCATTTTTAATAATATCATTTAAAATTAATTTCTAAATTTTTGTGCATAATATTAAAAATGTCACGGAAACGGTCAATTGGGTTTTCTAAAAGTGAATTTGAAATCTTGGAGGAAGATGAGTCACAGCCAAGGAGAAAAAGAACAAGGACTATTGGGCAGCAGACGAAACCTTTGCAAACTTCAAGGCCTGGGAGCAGCAAGCGGAAGTTGCGTCATAATATTTTAAGAAATAAAATTCGAGGGATATTAAATTTACGTGATATGACGATAAACGACGAGCCTACTGGTGAGAGATGGGGATTTAAAGAGAACGCGACTATGGAAAATGCAAACGTCTCAGGAGAAACCTTGTTGGAGAAGAAAACGTCTATAGAGACAAGCGACGCAGACCTGCAGTCCAACGAGAGTTCATTGTCGCTTTATTTTGAGAGGACCAATAATTAACTAATAGCAAAGATTCTAATAGTAAAACTAAAACCAGAAAAAAGTACCTGTGAATTTTAGTAAGAAATTTGATAAATTAATATAAAACAATTAATTTTAAATACTTAAAAATATGTTTGAAACCTTAGTGAATTTCGGAATTAGAATTTATTTGCAGTATATTTTGACAATATTATTATAAAATCATATATTTTATATAATAACGCTCTGTATAAAAATAATATTTATTGTTAATACAATTCAATAAAAATGTGAATAAAAATTTTAAAATGAGTTTGAACTTCTAGCGACATCTATTAAACAATAGAGTAAAAACGTATGAGATTAATTATTTGTTAAATGAGGAGCACTTCATTTTCATTGCGCCTGAACAGTTTGCAACCTGATTTACACTAGATGAGAAAGAATTTTAAATGATATTAATTAAAAATATATAGACTTCAGACAATCAGAGATTCATATTTCTCATTTTTTTTAATAGTCACATATTTAATTAATCAACTTTTGAGTTAAATATAGATTAGATTAATTCCTGATAAAACATAAAACTGCTTCATTGCATTTTAAATATCTGCGCGATTCTGGCTTTTAGGAGACCTTTTTTATTTTCATGGAGATTTTTTTTTTTAATTTTTTTAATAATTTTATGCAGTTATGTTCCTTATGCTCTAAAATAAAAAACTGCATCTTTAGATTTTAAATATTTATGCAATTTTGGGTTTTATGCGACCTTTTTTATTTTCATGGACATTTTTTTTCTAAATTTTTTTTTGATTCTTTGGAATAATTTGATGCAGCTATGTTCGCTATGTTCTAATATAAAAAACTGCTTTATTATATTTTAAATACCTATGCGGTTCTGGCTTTTAGGTTCTGGCTTTTATGTATTTTTAGGAAATACGCAAATTTACCTTTTAGACGCACAGTTATTTGAAATATAATGAAGTAGTTTTTTATTTTAAAAGATAACAAACATAACTGCAACAGAGATATTTGAAGAATAAAAAAAAATAATAATATCCAAGAATTTAAAAAAGGTCGCATCAAATACAGAGACGCGTAATTTTTTCAAATGTAATGAATGAATTCTTTATTTTAAAGCATAAGTGCATCAAAAAATTTGAAAAAATCGAAAAAAATTTTTGTAAAATTTTGATCCATGATGTAAAAAAGATCGTAGTTATTAAAAATGCAATGAAACAGTTCTTTATTTTAGAGCATAACGAACGTAGCTGCATTAAACAAATTAAAAATTCGAAAAAAGAAAATTTCGAAAAAAAAAATTTTGTGGAATAAATTAGCAAATTTAGTTTGTCTATTCACTGGTAGATGGAAAGAACCGCAAGTAAGAGTTGTTGCATACCATCAGGCGTACATTTAGTAAATCACTAATTAACTAAATTATATCAAATAATTAATTATAATGAACCTATAATAAGTGATGCTAAAATTTGTAAAGATATAATTATAAATTATTATAAAAGAAAATTCTAAATAAAAACAATATTTAATTTGCATATAATTATATTTATTAATACCCAATTTGACTTACATACTTTTTATTTTAATATATTATTGATACGTTTTAAGAAATATTTATTGTTTTTTTAAATATATATATGGATGTATAAACTGTTCTTACACATTTATTTAATATGTTGTAAATTAATGCAATGATTAGTGATGAACTTAACAAAGTGGTTTTATTTATTTATATTATTTATATTTTTATTTATTTATCATCTTTTGGTTCCCAGCACCTAAATGAGCATTTTCTTTTAACATTTCTCATTTTTTTTAAATTAACTTTTATATTTAAATATTAATATTATTTTCACAAATATAATACAAATTTTCTTAAATGCTATAAATATAAATAATTTACATTTTATTATATTTATTTGATTTATTAAACTAACCTAAAAATTAAACGACTTATCGGTGTTACGTCATCAAAAAAGGCTGGCTATTTTAAAATAGACACCCATTTATAAGGTTCGTAAATTTGTTGTTTTCCTAATTTTCTTGTAACGGTTTTCGTTATGTCACAGTAAAACTTACATAAATACTTAAAAAAAGCAAAGTTATATATTTAATTTGTACATCATTCAAAAAGCAATAAAATAGCCTGCAAGTAAAGAACGCAAAGAACGATGGAAGTGGAAGAAGGAAGAGCAGAGAAGAAGGCAGAGTCAAAAGAGGGATGAAATACTTTTAGAAGAAACTTCTTGGCCTGGATTCAGTAATTTCTTTCCGACGTCAGGTGATATTAGACGGTTCTATGTTCAAAAAAGTTAACCTATTTACAAAAACCGTCTAAGTTCACTACGTCGTTCAAAAAGTCTCCAGATAAAGCACTTAGTGACGAACTGATGGAATTGAAGTATGGCTAAGTTTAAGCCGAAAAGAAAAACAATTGTAATAAATATACAATACAATATTAGATCCGCAGCCTTAGTGAAAGTCGTTTTGGATTCGAAAAACAACAAATTAACGAACATTTAAACAAAGGTATTACTTAATGAGCAAACTAGAACCTAAATCTACATAACAAATGTATTTTACATTCAAATAAACATATACTATAACATATAAATATAAAAAAAACTGTTTTTATATAATATATACAATTTATTCAATAAAATATTTCGTTCGAGTATTAGTTATTTAAAAATTATAACCTTAAAAAAAATTGACATTTTTACATACAAAACATATTAAGAAATAAATTATATATATTATATTTGTTAATATCCTATTATTATTTAAAGATATGATAGCTAATATTATAAATGATAATATTACTATGAATTAGTTGCCATATATACCTTTTTTAATGGCGCAGTAGAGGCCATCTTTTTATTATAAAAAATATTTAAAATAATTAAATATGGACGACATTGAAATAAAATTTAATCTAATAGATGTAAATTAATCAAACTTTAAAGACGTTAAAATAATCTTTAAATTATCAAATAAATATTATAAAATATTTTTTAAAAAAGTGTATTAAAAATATTTAAATGATATATTGCTATGTATATATATTTATAACCTAAAAATCTACGAATCAACTAGAATTATATTTTTGATATTTTTATTTCAGTATTGCTTTTTAAGTGACGTAGTTTTATGTACATTTTAAGTTCATTTTGATGAAAAATTTTACTAATTTATTGCTATCACATAAATTTAGGATTAATAATTTTAAATTTTATTTATTTTCTCGAAAATATTTACTATAAATATATATTACTTTTAAAATTACATATCAGAGGCGCTACATTCGTTAAAAATCATGCTTTTTATTTAATCAAAATTTGAATTTTCTCGCCTTAACATAAATATTATGTTACATTTTGTTTTTACTAGGAATAAATATATAACCTGACGAAAAATTTATCAACAAAATGCGCTGAATCTTGAAGTAAATAGTATTTTATATGTAAACATTTTAGAAAAATTTAAGAATAAAATTGAAAAATTGTAAAATCGTGTAAAAATGTCATATTTATAATTTTCTAATAAATTCTTTGCTTAATTACTTCATATATATTGACTAATTAATTAAAAACCAACTATATAAATATATTTAATACACTTCTAAATTTTCTTTCAATTACTTAAATGTAAATTTTTTGAAAATATCCTACTATGTTGTATATCATTGGAAATTTTTTGGAAAATATTGTTGATTCGTCAAATTATTTTGATTTTGTATATAATTACCTGAAATACCCATATTATTTGGCATCATTGGAATGTTCATATTTAAATTATTCAAATTTCCCGCCATTTGAAAATTTGGTTGTCCATAATTTACAGAAGTTTGTGTCACAATTTGTGGTTTTGCTTGATTTATAGGACTTGTAGGATTACTTTTTAATTGGTTCATAGATGGTGCTGGACCGGATTGCTTATTTTTGCTGCCTACTAATAAATTATCAAGGTCTATGTTTAAAGACCCTGAATTTACCCATGTTGACCCCAGCGGTTGTTGATTGGTGGAATTTTGATTTACTGGACTTTCAACGGTTTTTGTTTGCTGTGCTGCACCGGAAGTTGGATTTGAAGGCTGCAGTAATGTTCCTAAAGAAATACATGTTTGTTTTATATACATACATGTGGTAATCAGAATAGAAGAGATTTCTATTTTAAAAACCCCTCAAATAAGCTGATATTGAGAAAGTAGGGTAGTCAAATTTTTGTTATTGATGAATATTTAATATATCCGGAACCCCAACATAACGCGTAAACTTATCAACCAATAATATTTATCAAAGATGGCTGAAGAAAATAAAGATGTTGTTAGATTGTACAGACACACAAAATTTTTATTAAATGAAATTTTACAAATCATATAATAAAATATAAGTCAGACATTTTTGTAATTTTCAGCACTTGCCAACTTAACTAACAAAACAAAAAAAATTATAATACTATTAATTTCATTAAAGGTAAATTTAAATTTCCCGCCTTTATTTTTCAAACAATTTTTTGTTAAGCTGCATAAAAAAATAATGGAGATATCTATTTTAGGGTAGATAATTTTCTATTTTAAGATCAGGCTTTAAAATATTTTCCAAAAGAATAAGAACATGTCCCGCCATAATTCTACAATCTTGATTTGGTTCAAATTTATGCACGCTATCAGTATTCAAACAATTAATTAACCAGGTGCGAAATTCGGTTAATTGTTGATATAAAATGGTAAGTAATACAGAATTTGGTACAATCATTATTACAGAAGCTATATTCGCCATTACAGCAAGGCGAACTTTTGCTTCGGCATTAAATCGTAAAATCCAAATCATATCAAAAATTTCTTTACCAAATTTAGCCGCGTGTGGCAGATTTTTTGAACAAAGCATTAAGCTCGAAATAGCGTTCAAAAAATGTATTAGAAGAATATTGTCTACATCAGAATTTAAAGAATTGTTTTTCCCTAAAGCGAATTGATTTTTCCCGAAGCCATAAATTAAGGGATAAAAGAACGAACCAGCTACTTTAGAAAATTCATTTTTCTTGGTATTAATAAAAGGATGTTTCGATTTCGAAGCGAACCTTCTAGTGTTACTTTCGATTCGTTTTTTAATGATATCTTCAAACATAACTCTATCACCTTTAACCTCACTTTTCTTTAAAATATTATTCGACTTAACCAAACTTTTATTTTTATTACTCGATTTCTTTTCAGAGACATAACTAAAAGCTGATAATCTTTTCGCGCCCTCAATTAATATATCCAACATAAAAATTCTAACATTTATAGAATATCTACCAACTTCAGAGTGAAATTGTGCACACAAAAACTCCGCTGCTTTAGTTGGTACTATTGTCAAAATAGCTACCGCTGTCAAAAATCTTAATTCTTCGTAATTTTCAACATAAAAATTATTTTCCATGTTTAATATAATTTGCAATATATCGAGACCAATTTCGTAGTCATTTTGAGGCAATTGATTTAAAATTAAATCTTCCGCAGTTTCTAAACTGATTGCAAAGATTTCGATGTTATTAATTTCTAACAAACCCTCACGTAAATCTTTCAAATACACTGGTTTCTTAACTTCTAAATGTTTAGTGTCATTTGACATATCATACGGTTCTAAATCATCATCAGAATCTAATTCTAAACCATCTGCGTCAATTATTTTTAATGTTGATTCATTTTTACTTATCGCTACGTTCTCCAACGTATTTGGTAAAGCCGTTACATTTGATGTTTTTGAGGTTATAATTTTCTTTAGAACAATTTTTGAATTTTCGGTACTTAATAACGAAAAATCGGCTAATCTTAGAAGTAGTGTATATTCATCAATGCCTTCCGCAATATTTTCAGGTTTGTAACTATCGCTACACAAACATTTTGTGCTTAAAACTCGAAATTTTTCAACTAAATCTTTCTCTTTAACTCCCATAGAGGAGTAGGAAAATTTCAAACTCATTTCGTCCGACGCATTTAAATATTTATTTAAATTTTCGATTATTATTTCGGCGGTTATCATTCCGATACATCTATAAGCTTGGATGGGCGACTTTAAGTGGTTCGAAATTCCTTCAAATAACAACGTCTTTATTTTGTCAATATTTTCTTTGGATAATTTTATTTTTAAGTTTATTAAATAGCTGGTACTTAACAAAATGATTTGAGTCAAATAAATGTGCTGTTCTTCAGAAGTTCGCTTCACGGAAAACGGATTTGACCAAATTGTTAAAGCTTTAGTTAATAAATCGAACAATATTGTATTATTAGATTCATTTTCAGCGACTAAAGCTACATATAAAATCAAATTTTCAATTAATTTTGTGTTGGCATTATTGAAAAGCATGGAAAATGGTATTTTTGTTACTAAGACATATTTCCAATCTTCTGAATTTAAGCAACAAGTTCCTAATATCTTATAAATTAAATTCTTATCGATTTCTATATGATTCAACATCATAACGGATATAACTAATATGGCATCACGATCTAAATTCAAAAATAATTCGTTAATTATTTGAATTTTCGCGCCGTTTTTATTCCAAGCTGTTATCAAATCAATAAACATAATTAACACCTCAGATTGTTGTTTGAAATTGTAATTAATAATAACACGGCTTAATAACTGAGACAAATATTTCATATTTACGTTAATTTTGCAATCAGATATAAAATAAATACTTTTTGTAATATTAAATATTATTATTTTTGAATAGGTTTTATCTAGTAATAAATCTGGTGTATTTTTTCCCATTTTGTTAGCAACACGATTCGGAACTGATATCAATAATTGAACAACTTCATGCCAAAAATCATTCTGAATAAACTCTTCAAAATTGTTTTTAACAATTTTTGAATCGGAATTAATAACTGTGTCTAAAATACTGAGAAAAATAGCATCACTTTTAATTAATTCGATAATTAAGTATATAATTACATCCATTTTTGAGTTTTCTGCTGATTTTAATGATATTAACAATACTTTTAAAGACTGATACAAAAATCCGCTATTGTGTTCAACAATAAATAAAGATTCAACTCTTTTATCAAAAATATTATTTGTTAACGGCCAGTTGCTATCACATAACCTCAAAATCTCTTCTAAAAGCCGTTGATATTTGAATTGAACGAACTCATTCCAATTTATCGACGATTTATCAATATTTAATATTTTCTCCGGTGTGCAAGGACCAGGAAAATAACTTAACACTAAAACTAATTCATTTGTAATTAATTTAAGATCATTTTCTGATGATATTTTAGTTAGAGATGTCAAAGATTTAAAAAGGCTATCAAATGTTCCATAGAACTCCATTTCTGTTTTTGATTTGTCCGTTAAATTTGAATTTCCCGCTGTTGTTTGTTGCCCGTGTCGGTGATCATTTTCTTGAGCTGTAAAGGTAAACCTTCTGCTCGCTATCTAAGTTTTCTTAATATATGTAAAATATTGTAATTATGAAACAATATTTTACATTTAATGATTTATATTTAAATGACTTATAGAAGATACCATAACATCATTTTGCCAACTATTTTGAATGCACAAAATAATATTATAGTAACTTTTATAATAAATGAATGAACAAATATATTTTTACCTGTATTAAATCCAGAATCCAAGCTAAGTCCACCAAAATCTGAGAGCAAATCTGTAGTTCCAGTATTTGAGTTTCCGAAACTGTTGAGGGGTGGCACAATGTTCGTAACGGGTTGGAACGGCAATGTTGGTACAGGACTGTATAAATTTTGTTGTGGAATAGGAGAAGCATCGAAAAGGTTATGATTGTTCGTACTACTGGTATTATTTTGAACAAATGCAGAGAAGTCGGCGAATTCATCATTTTTAGACGCGTTTAAATTAGTAACATCTTTAGTTTTATTCAAATTATTATCGTTTGTCGAAAAAGCGGTTGCAAAATCACCAAAATCATTGGAGTTGTTTTTAATTTCATCAGCTCTTGGATTAAACTCCAAAACATCATCAAATCTTGGGTTGAAATCATCAGCATCACCATCTAAAGATGGCGGAGCAGGACACGTTTTAAATAAATCATCCAAAATTTCATTTTTCGTGTTATTATTTGGCGAAAATAAATCTTCGGAATGAGTATTTCGATGTGTCGGCGAATTTATATTTAAATCTTTTCCATAATTTGCTGCTGCTCCCATTTCTATTTTTTTACTAACTGGTGCTTTTGTCTGCGCTTGTTTGATGGGTGATTTCAAATTAACACTTATTGATTTTGGAGTTTTTGGGGCTTGTGGCTGATGGGCAGGACTTACTCTTGGAACAGGCGTTGTTGTTGACGATGTAGTATCTGTATCTCTGTATTTTTTAGCGTGTTGATTATTTGTTTCGGTGTCCGAATCTTCTCGCTCTCCATCGTATGGATAATCGTCTTCAAATGTACTACCTCGATCGCCCCCCCTTTCAGTATTCGATCCTACAATTAAAAAAAAACACGGTTAAAACATGTTAAATAATGAAATTAAAGCAAAAGTCGATAAAATATATACTCACGATTTGAATCCCACTGATGGTCATTATATCCAAAATCTCCGCCTCCGCCAAATCTCATTCCCATAGCTTCGGAGCTCATTCCTACAAAGAAAGTAATATGTAATTTATTAAAATTTACATAGAATATGATTGAAGATTCAAACCATGTATAACATTTAAAAGGTTTGAACTTTCACTAATAATTCAAAACTCACCTATATATTTATCTTTATTTTTCTTCGCTTTTTTTCTTTCTTCTCTAAGCTTATCATCATCTTGAATAAAATCAATTAATTCTCGAACCTATAAATAATATATTACTTATAACACATCATATTCAATAGCATTCATCAAATGAAATAATGATTGTTACCTTATGCCTAATATTTATGCCTTGATCTTTTCCTAATTCGTCGACGTATGAGTAATTTTCCAAAGATCTTAAGTCATATATATGTTCTCTAGATGATGTTACTACCCTCTCAGAGCCATTTCTTACTAAGTAATTTAGAAGCAGCAAACTCTGAAACAAACAAAATATGTTACACTTTTCTTATATTCTGAATATAATGAAATATTAAGCCTATCATGTCTCGGGAACTAAATGTGCATGAAATACTCATTTTTTAGAGGTCGATTTTTTAATTGTTGATTGACATTGATATTAATAAATGCATATTGGTGTTTTTATTTTATCAAATATCTAGATGTTGATGAAGACAATGCAATTTAAAATTTGAATTGTAATTTTAGCGCTACAAATGTCGGCCATATTTATGACGTAGTTATGTCGCATTATTAAGGCATAGGTCAGTTATTTGTTGTATGAATAAGAGTTCTGTGTTGAGTAAGTTAAAAAAAGAGATACAACTCTTACGCTCTGTTGTATAAAAGAAATAGCAACTTAGCGGACGTGACGTTAAATGACGTTAAATTCCTTTAATAATCAAAAGGAAAAAATGCCTTTTTTAATTTTAAATATCTCGTAAAATAAAGCGAGTAATTAAAAAATAATTCTGACAGCCAACTTTATCAATATACTCGTATTACAGTTCTATAGAAATTAGGACATGGCACACAACCCCACTATATAAAATTGTTGTAGGTGTTGTATATTTTCAGGCGTAAAATATTTCATAAAATAAATATGTACAGTATACGCCCATTTTTTATAAATAAATCTTATAAGTACTATGATTGTGACATACTTTTGATGATTGATAGAATATATAAAAAGTTCAAAGATTAATTGTTAAGAAATCGGTATTTGTTACACACATTTATTATATATAGCATTATAGATAAGATATTGATAAATATAATTGATTAAAAGTGTGATTGCACCGATTAGTTCCTGCATTAGTATACAATAGAATGTGTATTCTGTATTTAAGTTCTTACCTAAGAGGTTAAAATGTTAATATGCAATTTATAAAAGAACTCTGTACTGAACATTGAATCATAAAGCTGACAAAAAAATTGAATTGAGACTTTGAAGATAAAGAAGATGTACTTTGTGCTTCAGTCTTTATTTAATGTGCTAATTATTATCTATATTTGATACAAATTATTACATTTATTTTTCACAAACTTTGAAGATTATTAACTAAGAGAGAATTTTCTTTGGGAACATATTTAGTTTTAATTGCTGATGGATTTTATAATATCGCAACTAATTAGACAATAATTACATACAATAGTTTTTTATGTAAAAGCGTCGTCTTTAACTAAGTATTCTCATAAAATGTGTTGTTTAAATTTTGCTAATTCATCAGTTCTGTTTTTATGGGATTTTAAACGAATTGATAAAAACACTTATTTGTTCAAAACAAGAACACAATTGTGGTACACTTGTACAATATCGTTATTTGCTTATAATTGAAACTTGATAAGAATTATCTGATGTTTACAGGAAAATTAAAACTTTATAACGTTTTAACATTTATGTTTCAAAAATAATTTTATTGTATTCATGTATGTGAAACAGTTTTAAGCATTTTTATTTTAGTTTATATGTTATTCCTTTGTTGCAGGAATAGTACAGCATATGGTAATATGCATAATTATTTCATGCATTTGGTTTTGCTTTAATTTTAATTTCCGTTCCACACTTTAGTTTTAGAAGCAGGCATTTTCCATACTTAACGCTAAAATATGAATCTTGGTAATTGCTAACAGTGCAAGATCCCAGAGCCGGTAGACATCACTTATTTTCTGATGAACAAAATGTGTAAGATTGAGTAGTGTTAGTATGTACAATGATCGTATGCCGTACCTGCTAACTTGACTGTTTAAACTGCTTAAAAAAGTTTTACAAGAAGATAAACCGATCCAAGTGGCCAGACATCCCCTAGACCCAAATTTAATTCCGCTATGAGTAGGAGCGAGAGGGCATTATCCGTGCGCACGAGAGTGAGTGGGACATAATCCTTAATTACCTGATACCTGGAAAATGGCCGCCTGGTCAAGTTAGCAGGTAGGCATACGATCATTGTACATACTAACACTACTCAATCTTACACATTTTGTTCATCAGAAAATAAGTGATGTCTACGGGCTCTGGGATCCCACTCTATAATTATCGACTGATTTAACAATCTTCAATATGTCTTAGTAATATGAAGCTTCAACTTGTAAAAAATAAAGAAAGGGAAATAATTATATTAAATATAAAAATAACTAATATTACATAAAGTATATTACTGACGCAAGACGCATGCGCACTAAAGGGCTATCATTAATTACGTCACATGCAAAGGGAGGAGAAGGAGTAAATAAAGTGTGACAAGACGTGACAAGTGAGTGTTGAGAATCAAAAGTATTGTGACTTCACATCTAATCTAAAATTCGGCTTCAAAGAAAGGAAGAAATAAGATCAAAAAACAAAATAAGACTAAAAAATATAAATGTTTTCAAATGTGTGACGTCACAACTGGGGTAAGGAACCGCAATGTGTGACAAGCCGTGACATTGGGTAAGATACGTTAAAAAAAATGCAATTTGTGTCACGTAATTTATGGATGACCCCTAATATATTGTGTTTTGTGGCAGAAACATACAATTTAAGGCTAAACTTTACAATTTTGGCAGTTTTGAAGCGCCAATCAAAAATGAAACAACAATCCTCCAAAAGAAATTATCATTTTTAACAACAAGATGACGCTAGACCCCTTCTAGCCGCGTCAAAACAGTTTCAATTGCTATATCCGTTTAATATTTAATATAAAACCTATTTCTGATATCAGACCGCTATTCTGACGTCACAGATACTGGGCTAGTCTAAATATAATTAAGTATTGATTCAGTAGACATATATAAGACCGGAAATTGAAAAATATTAACCGTTAAGTGCACTACCTGTAAATTTGATATCCTCTTTGACATTAGATATAATTTTATTATTATTTTTATGTATTTGTAAGCATATTAAATGAAGCGATAATTTTTTATTGAGGCGCCATTATTGTTTTACGCGATTGTCGATTCTATTTGACTGTTGCATTAACAATTTAAATGTAGAATATTCCAAACATATAACAATTGTTTAATTTTTAATTATGAATAGTATAGGTTTTATGCTTTTAATTAAAAACTGTTCCTAATTATGCTAAAATGTTGCAAAGTTGATTGAGAACAACTGGTTAATAATATTTACAAGGTTTAATGTTATTAACATGTGCACAATTGCAGTAATTACAAAACCACATATTCTATATTTTACAGGGTCACTCAAAACTTGTTTACAAATATACCAATCAGCTATTAAACATGGCCACATATTAAAAAGTTGCAGGTGTATGTTTAAATGTTTGGTTCGAAAATGGAACCACTATGTTTTTGGCTAATTTATAGAGTTTTGAAATCCATAATTTTTGGAAAACAGGAATAAAAATGAAGCACTTCTTGCTCAATAACATTTTATTCGTAAGAGATAGAAAGTTCAAATTTGGAATTTCTATTTTAGTCTTCTTTATGAAAGTATGTGGTAACTTGAAAATTCAAAAAAGGGGCGCTGAAAAAATTACGAAGAATAACGGAGAAATAAATCCGTAATTCTGTAAAACATTGAATAATATAAAGGTGCATGCTCTACTCTGCTGATTTAAAAGTCGCGGGAAAATTATTATTATTTTCGCATTCTTATTTTTGTAGTGTAGCATTACCCTAAAAAGTAGGCGTCTAGAGCTTTTCTCGATAGTTTGTGTCCTATTTGTGTCTTAATTTCTATAAAACTGTACTATAAATTGATAAAGTGGGTTACTAGAACCTCAAATGTTCAATAATTTTTTAATAACTCCTTATATGTTAGGAAATATTAACTATTAAAAAGTAATTTCCTCTCTTTAATTATTAAAGGGATTCAACGTTGTACAACATTCCAAGACATGTGACCTCACGTCCACTATGTTGCTATCTCTTTTATACAACAGAGCATAAAAGAGATATATTCTTGACAGAACTCTGACAAGTTTACCGATTACCAACCTTACAGCTCATAAATCTAGCAGAGATATATATTTATATATCAAAATATCAAATATTATTTACAGATATTTTGAGGAACAATACAATTTCAATATTATGTCTGCCGTAACAGGGTTAAATAAAATAAAAACTTATTATTCTTCAACTTGACTTGATTATTTCGACTACCAACAGCTACAAAACATTACTACAACACTGTCAATTTCACATCATAAACATGGCCGACCATTTCTAGCGCTAAAACTACAATTTAAATTTTTAATTGCTATATCTCCGTCAACATTTTGATATTTAATAAAATAGACCCGCCAATACACATTTGTTAACATCAATTTCAATCAACAATTGAAAAATCGATCACTAAAAAATGAGTTCACAAGCCCAGTGAATAAAAGAAATACCAAATTTAGAAGAAAAGTTATATATAATATAAATAAAAGATAACTAACTAGATATTTTTTAGACACCCTGCAATAAATTTAAATCTAAACTAAAATGAAGATACCAGTGACACAATGACCTTGTGCTTTTATTATGGCATGCACTGGTTATCTATCAGGAAATTATGAAATACTAAATAAAGAATTATTATATTATTTAAATGATACTAACTCAAATAAAATGAATGCTACAATAAGTAGTTCAATTTTAAAAGTGTATGACCTTAAGGTAAAAAATCCTGTAAAAGACCTTGAAAATACAATAAACATGTTTTCTTTCTTTTATAAATTGTCTGTGGCTATAATATTGTCAAAGACCTGCCTTAAATATTTCAGAAATAAAAGAGTAAATTCACCTTATAAGTTCTTCGCCAGTGTTGTTTATTATCTTGCAGCATTCTCTTCCAAAGCATGGACATCACTTCAGGAAAATGTTCATATGTAAAAGTGGCATGTGCTAATTCTTGCATTAAGGGTCCTGTAGGGCCCCAGGCCTCATCGTTTGTTGCTTCTCGTACTTTTCCTTCTATTTCTGTATAATTCATTACCACATTCGTTCTGCAAGAAAAAAACACACAAAAATGTGCTTTATTGAATAATATACGTAACATATAAAATAGAAAGTAACTTTTAAAAAATCATTAACATAATTTTATTATATAAAATCAGAATAATATACTGTGGATTTATTTAATGTATCAGCTGGCAAAGTAATTCAAAATCCCTAATTACATATCGATTACAAATACATTAATTCTATTTGTAATTAAATAAAGTAAGTTGTAACGAAATCTTTTTATAACCTTACAAGGTCCAAGTTTCTAAATATGTTATTACCTCCAAAATGTGACAAACTGTCAAAATGCAGCAGGATTTATTTTTAAAAGAAGTTCAATGCCAGTTTGTCAAAAATAAATAATAATTACATAAATAATTTCTATATCTAATTGTTATTAAAAACAGCAACTTTAATTAGTCAAAATTTATATTACTAACGACGCATGCGAATGTGACTAGAAATGCCTATTCTGAAAACCTGAAATCTAGATTAAAATATTAAATAAACACGTAAACTAAATATCAAAACAGTGAGTGGGAATGAGGCTTTATCTTTACATTTTCAAATATGGATAGAGTAAAAAGCATAAAAGACAGTTAATTCTGAGACACAGTGTAT
Source organism: Panorpa germanica (assembly GCA_963678705.1). Taxonomy (NCBI): domain Eukaryota; kingdom Metazoa; phylum Arthropoda; class Insecta; order Mecoptera; family Panorpidae; genus Panorpa; species Panorpa germanica. The sequence continues at coordinate 22,258,965 of OY783206.1, forward strand.
TTGAATTAACTGAAAAGAAGTAGTCAAAAAAAATGTTCATAAATTAAGATAAGACTTGCTTATAAATAGGGTCATTACGTCAAACTATATGCCATATTATCTCAAATCTAAATACGCATATTAAAATATATATATTGTTGTTAAAATAAGGTTATAAATCTTCTACATAAGAAAGAATTGTATAATACAGATTTCTTGATTAAAAATATTATGATTAATAGATAGGTTTTCTTATATACATGACTGAGTTAGACAGATACATAATTTCTTTGCTTAAAAGTATCTTCTTTCTAATAATATGCATTTTAAAAACAAGTTGTCTATTAAAACAACAATTTAATGGTGCTAATTTAATGAAGATATTGACATAATTATTCTAACCTAAATTTTAAAAAATAATTTAAGTATTTGATTGAATGACGTGTAAAACATTTTTATCTAAACATTAATAGGTGACAAATAAATAAACCTGTAATAGATATCTTTTTAATGGCTAGTAATTGTATAGATAAAAGTATATCTAAATAATTGTTAATAATTGTAAGTTGCCATATTGAAATATATGCCAAATAAATGACAGATAAAATAATGTAAATAATTTGTTTATTTATATTAACAAAAAAAATAATACGAAGATCTCTACAAAATGGATAAACAACAAATAACATAAAATATAATATACAAGACAAATAAAAAAAAGAATAGAATTGAAAGAACCAGATGGAATAAACAACCATGAAAAATATGCACCTATAAATATGTGGTAAAAGAACAAATAAGACACTTACACTTTATCCGCAATTTCTCTAACTTTCCACATACTAAATATTTTATCCACCATTTTTAATTTAGTTCTTCTCACACGTTTATAAAATATAATAAATCTAATCACAAATAGAACATTGAATTATTAAATGCAACAATTTTTTTATGAGACACCACCGTGGTGAGTTTTTTGGTGATTTGGCTAAGATTACAAATGGCGATTACATCATTAGTATTGCCAACCTTATTACAATGAATTCAGAATAGAAAACAAGTGTCTTCTTGTCTTGTCTTGTTGAAATTGGCATTTCAAAAACCTATATATCAATTGTTGGCAAGACTATAACTACATTTCATATTTATAACGAAATTACAATTAGTGTAAATGAGATGGAAAGCATTCTCCTTCCTTAGGAACAAAAATTGGAATCAGGCAGTTCTAGGAAATTCTTAAGCAAAATGGAAACAAATAATAAATATAATTACTTTATATATATATACTACAAGTTATTTATATCAATAATTATATTTATCAATAATTATTAGTTATAAATGTATTTTCATAGGTTCGAAACTCTACTAAGTTTAAAAACATAGACTTTGCATACATGGACCGTTTCAATCATGTTAGAAGAAAAGAATCCTTTAATTTGCACAAGATTTATCCAATGTACTAAAAATAATTTTATTTCTTGGTTAATACTTTACTAAAACATTTGAAGTATTGATAGTTGTCACTAGAAAGAACACAGATGTAAAATTATTACTGTAAAGAATTACATTTACAATAATTTAATAAAATACACATATTTTTGAATTGTGTTTTGCCTATTTCTTTTATTAGATACATAGATATCTTTAGGCTTCATTAAAAGTTAAAAAACATGGCCTTTTAACATTTTTGAATACTGAAAATAATATTAAATGTTCCTGTAAATAATTCCCTCTTTCCTGAAGAACAAAATAAAATTTAGATGAAGTATCAGTTTGGATTAAAACACAAAAATAACTGCATTGTACCGAAAGTGTCATAAAACAACAAACAAATTTATTGAATCTGCAAAAGATGCTTATAAGGAAAATCACAGTCCCTAGCATTCCATATATTTATAATCCATTTAAACAGATTGGTTTAAATCTATACTAAAATAAAATTTTAAGATTGTATATCTGTCAAATACACGTTGAAGTACATAATATAAACCATAAACATTTTGAATAAAATATATATAATGTTTATTTGTTAATTTTATTTGCTATGAAATACAGCACATCTTTTGCCGAAGATTTAAGAAAAATTTAAATTTATAAACAAGAGGAAATATGGCTACTAATTATAAATGCATTATTTGCAGTGAACATTATAAAGATTCGGTAAGTTTAGAGGGTCATTTAAGAAACCAGCATTTACATAAATTTTGTTCAGAAGATTTAGGACATTCTGGTAATAAATGTATACAATGTTTAAAAAAGTTCATAAGCACAGAAAAATATATTTCTCATTTGGTTTGTCATTCCGATCAAAGAAAATACATTTGTGAGAAATGTGGAAGAGCCTTTCTTACAGGACACATGTTAATGAAACATGATAAAATACATTTAAGTAAAAGAAATAAAATAAAAAGTGATAATTTTAAATGTAGTACATGCGGTAAATGTTTCAAATCGAAACACTATTTAATAAATCATTTCTTAATCCATTCTTCAGAAAAACCATTCAATTGCAAAGACTGTAAAAAAACGTTTAAATCTTCAATTAATTTAAAAACACATAAAAGTTTTTATTGCGATTCCAGATCTAAAAAATGTGAGCATTCTAAAATATCTTTTGACGAATCGAAAATTGAAAAAAATAAATCATTCATTTGCAAAATTTGTAAAGAATTTTTTAAAACTGATGATGATTTGAAAGAGCATATTATTTTTCGATGTAATTTAAAAAATGACAGTTCCGGATGTCCTTACTTCATTAATCAACAAAAAATGGATTCCAAAAATAAACTTTTCGAATGCATCAAATGTGGAAATTCTTTTAATTCTGAAACTTCATTAAATTCGCATATAGTTTTTAAATGTGTCGTAAATTCTTACAAATGTGAATATTGTGAAAAGGTCTTTGAACATTTTGTTGAATTAAAAAGACATAAAAGTAATTTATATAAAAATAATATTTCCCGGCAAAACTGTTCGTTAACTGAAACAATATTGGCTGCTAACATAAATGAAGAAATGACTGCTAAAGAGCAGGGGAAAAATTCGATTAACAATAATAAAGTAATGCCAAGGGTATATTAAATAACAAATATGTAAAATGTAATCAATGCGGCATTTGTTTCAAAGCCAATAGATATTTAAAAAGGCATTTATTAAGCTATTGTAAAATACAAAAAAATTGTAATATAATGCTTGAGGAGAGTGTCGGAAAAACTGCGGTAATTTTTTGTATTTCTATTTCGAAAAAATTAATCGGTAGAATATTATAAATTTGTTATTACATATAAAATAAATATTATTATAGCATGAATTGTAGCGGCAGGCTTCTAAGCCTGACTTTATTAACTGTCAGGGTCTCTAATGTCAAATTATTTGTTAATTAGTTAATTATTATAGGAGATATTAACAGTTAAATGTAGTTATTTTTTACCCTTTAATAATTGAAGAGACACAAAGTTATAAAAAATAAATCTGCGTGTGATGTCGCATCCGATGATTTGCCATCCCTTTTATACAACAGTATTATTAATATTTATTTCAATCATAAATTAGAGAACGACCCCTAAAAAAAAAGTTCACAAGTCCATTCTTGTTAAAACATGTTAATCTTAAATTTTATAACTTGTATATAAATAAATAAAAAACATTTTTTTGAAATAAATGTATTTATTTAAAAATCTTTTTACATAATCTCAAAATAATTAATCAGTCTTTTGCTTTTCTTTTTCTTCTTCTTCTTTTCTGATTTAACTTCCAAAGTTTCTGATTCAATATCCATTGAAATTTCTTTGTTATTACTTTCCTCATTCTCTAAATCTTCTTTATTATTCTCCTTTTCTGATTTAACTTCCAACTTTGTTGATTTATTTTCTTCATCATTTACTAAACTTCCTTTCTTTTTCTTCTTTTCTGATTTTATTTCCAATTTTTCGGATTCAATTTCCATTGGTATTTCTTCTTCTAATTTTCCTTTATTTTTCTTCCTTGGTGTTTCAACTACAGTGACCAGGTTTGAAGCCAACTCAATCGCCTCTTTCATAACATCTATGTTCTTTTTTGGAATATCTCAAGCTTCGTAGAAACGCAGACGTTGGTGCTGTGTCTCTCCAAATATAGAGCATGGATTGTCTAAAAAAAAGTTATTTAATTGAAATATTTATTCTATAAAAATTGTCGTCCAGGCAAAAGGCGAATTAAATATTAGCACTATCTAAGATTCAAACTTATTTTTACATAGATAACTATTTTATAACTGTTTAACTAGCATCCGTTAAAAGCCTATATTTTATAAATTAGGTCACTTAAGTCTGCTTTAAGGTATAGGATTTAATTTATTCTTTATTTAAACACGGCTGATAGTTTTAGGTAAACATATATAGTCTAATTTAGATTATATATAGGACTTTGAAAAATTAGTTACAAAATAAGTTTGAATCTTAGATAACGCTGATATTTATATATCACCATAGCTAATATTTTTTCTAAAACTACTTGTTATCCCTAATTTGTTTGCTGTGTAGGAGGGCAACCTACGCAGCAAAGAAACCAGTTAATCGAATATTAAATTAAAATCAAATGTTTTGTTTCCTTGAACGATCTTCTAATTGATTTATAATCAATTATCAAATAATATTTAAGATTTCATAACAAAATGAATCTTGAAATCCATTCAGTGTCTTCACTTTTTCTTTGACGTCACGAATACATGAGCTAGTGCGATATTCATTTGTTTGTTAATGTTGGCAAATGAAATTGTAGTGAAAATACAACTTAAGTTTAAGGTTTTCTTTGCCAATATTAACAAACAAATGAATGACACACCAGTTTAATTATAAAGTTATAAAACGAACAATATAAAAAACAGATATATATCTTTGCTCTTGTGTTTATTTTTTTGAAAACTCAGAAGTTGACTGAGATATGGCTATTTAAAATTTGAATTTCTGTGTTGCCGCTAATTCTTTTACCGTCTTTTGATGGTACGGAATAACTGAGTACTAATAAGTAATAGATTTAATTTTTTTATGTTCACAATTTATTAATAACGAAAGTTTATGTGTCGCATGAGCCAGCTGTAGCAACTGACGTTTCGTGACACTGACATATCCATCTTTTTGCACCGTGTTAAATAAAAGAGATAACAATTTAAGTAAAGAAGAACTTATTTTTTTATAACTTTTGATAACATTAATGATTAAAATTGAATTCCCCGCCAAGTGGAAATCGTACTTCACTATGAAACCCCCGGCAAACTATCTTGTACGACCAAAAACATCTGAGATATTATCTCTGCTGAGACATTTAAATCGAAGTCTTTTTCAACATCATTATTTAAAATATCCTTCATATGATTTACGTATTCTTGTATATATTTATTTTATGTACTATATATTGAATTTATCCTTATAAAGTTGACTATGTGAAGATAGTCGCCAATTGACGTAATGTTTTCGCAAGTAAATGAGAGAGAGGATGGAGAGTATTGTCAAATATTTTATAGATATTAATATTTTGTTATAAATGTAATGTTATCCTTAATATGATTTAGGTAGAAAAAGAACGTATAAGTTTTGTGTATTAAATAATAATAACCAGTGAAGTGTTTTAATAATTATAAGCATCTTAATTATAGTTTTTGTGTTAAATATAATTATACCAGGTAACAACATCTCAGAAAATAAACACTTCTACGTATTGATCTAAATAATGTATTAACATCTAAAATGATTTCTTAATCAGTTATTTTATACGTAACATGTCTAGGTCATTTATGGTGTAGTATGATTGAGCTACATTTTTTCAGGTGTTGCAAATGTAATTATTTTTGACTTTTGGCATCGATTGATGAAAGTGTGTTTGAAAATAGGAGCAAATGTCAAGTGTATATATGTAAGAAATTATTTTTAAATGGAATGCAAGTTTTTTATGTTAATAATATTGATTATTTTTTATTTATAAATATATTGTATATACGTATATATATATACAAATTATATATGTAAATATATTTAAATGTCTGAATGAATGTTTTTATCTTTTTTTTTTGTTGTTGCTATTTTTAAATTGTTTTATTTGTAGAATGAAATGCATTTAAGATGAAAAACAATTATTGTTTATTTGTTGAAGCTATCATTTATAATTTTTATTAGTAATTTCCTGTATAATGTTTTAACTGATACATTATTTTCTTAGAATTATCCCTTTATTAAATAAAAAACCTTCGTCTTACGTAAACAATGATAACATTTTCAATTATTTGTACCTATATATCATTAAATTAGATATTAACGTTGTTAAATGCGTAAAAGCAGTATCATTCTTATAATATGGAAGCCTTACAAAAGAATGGATAAGACTTTCTAATACGAATTTGAATTACAAACGAGTACTATATAATCCGAAATGTATTATAATTTCTATCCTATGAAATATTCACAATTTGTATATAAAATCCAGAACATTTGTGTGTACACAAAGGACACAAATAATTTTTTTTAAATATTATTTGTAAATAAGCCAACAAATTATAAAACAAAGTTGTTTTTTATGTTGATTATTTATGACTGTTGTTGTCTATAATATGTGTAAGTATGTTTTCTGTTTTATTATAATTAGCTTCCCTGGTCCCTTTAAATTATACTTTCAATCTTCAATAATATCGCAACTAATTCAAAAATAATCTTATTTTTAATAGTATTAATTTTGAACGAAGAAAGAACCCTTGAATCTATGGAATGTCTTCTTTGCTTTTCTAAAACAAAAAGACTTATTGTTAAGAATAGTTTTTGCCATGGCTAATTAAAACAAGATGCACAATTTTTAAGAATATGGTAGTATTATCGAAAATTTCGGTGTAGCTATTTCTAATTAGTTTAAAGCTAAGACATAGCGAGGAATAAAGAGATCATCTTAATTATCGAGAGAATCAGTGATAAGTATAAAACATCAACGGCGGCTGCAGCTATTTAGAAGCCATAGAGTTATTGCTATTCAATTAATAAGATATTTATTAATGGAAACTATAAACACATTTTAATTATACATAATGCCAATAGTGAAATTACTTAAGCAAATAATTTTAAAAAAATATTATCTAGGAATATGTAATTTGAGAAAAGTAATACTATATTTTATGTTTTATCAAAAAATATATGATCACTTTAAAAAAACAACGCATTATATGTCATGTAATTATATATTCTGCTATTTCTTATCAAATAAACTTTGAAATATTGCAGAAATGCAGTTTTGATATCATGCAATGTTTAATTTCTTGAAAGTTTCTTTGCGTAGCGATTAATTTTTCGTAGAGCGTTGTTATATCTTAAAAAGAAGTTCTCTATAGCTGTCTATCGTTATCTATAGCTATTATTTTATTTGACATGATTAAAAACATATCTATAGACTATTTAACATTTAATTAACCAGTTGTTTGCCCCTAAATGTAGGCAAAAATAATAACACTTATAATCCAGCAAAGTAAATAAGTTTTTTACAGAATTTATCTTAAATTAATTATAGCACATAATTGTACTATATTTATTGTTAGGTTAAATTTTAATTGTATTTCAGTGTAATTTTTAACTAAAATTACAAATTTAAGTAGTCATGCTCCTGAATTCATTACAATTAGTTTTGAACCAGTGCTGAGCAAAAAATAGGACGATTCTATGAAAACAAATTAATCAAATTTTTGTTTATTTTCATTAAAAATATAATCGTGTGTAATTAAACATTGAAATATTATATTAAAATACAATATTTTTACAAATAGCTGGTATAAAACACTTCTTTCTGTTCTAAAATTATAATATACAGAATATATGCCGCTAAATTATTTTAAAACACAAAATTACAGTTAATTTGAATTTTTTAAAGCGTTGTTTTTTTTTATGTGTCTTGAGTAAATAACTGTAAATTTTTAATTTCAGATAATAATATTCACCAATATTTTGACGATTGAGAAATAATCTGGAAGAATTTAAAATAATTGAAAAAAATGCAATGACAATTACATAAAAAGGATTAGATAAGTGCCTTTTGGTGTTTATTATATCCTTCAATTAATATTTTGAAAAAAAAAAAATTTAATTCCTAAATAAAAAATACATACGTAAAATACAATTCTTCAATAAAAAAAATTAAAATTAAAATTTATCAAAATTAAAAAACATCGAATTTAAAATATATAAATATGCATCTATAAAAAATCGTTTACTAAAGAATTTAATAAAATATTTAAATATATATATGTATATTCATTATATAACAAATATTAATATTTAAAAATTAAATGTATGTAAGGAAAAAAAGTTTTAAAATATACAGGAAATAAAAATTTTATATAATTTTTTGTTTGTAATCTATCAGTATTACCAATAGTCATGAGTACTAATAGTGTTGCCAGCGATGGGGATAAATGGCTATGTGAATATTGCACATATGAAAATTTTCCTTCATCATTAAAATGTACAATGTGCCGAGGTTTAAAACCATTATTAAATGAAGATATATATCGGCTGAGTCCGGCAATCCAATCATCCAGCAATATATGCGGGTAAGTCTATATATAAATTTAAAAATTCAAAAATATTTCGAATTATGCTCAATATTTTCAAATTTAGAATTGCTGCTGGTCTTAGCGGTATTTCCTCATCTGGAAAATGGTCATGTGAGACATGTACATTCCTGAATTGGCCCAGAGCGCAAAATTGCGTCCAGTGTAATACTGCAAAAGGTACATTTTGTAAATTATATCACAATCCGTGTAACATAATCATATAATTCTATTTTAAAAAAGGAATTGGAAAATGTGCCATTTTTAATTACTGACCAATGACGAATCTGCTTAAAATTTAAATTTGAAATGTAATAATAGCAGTACTATTCGAATGTAATCTTTGGTTTTTGTGTTATTACAGAAAATTGACAGCCGTTTTTTAAATAATTATTTGTTATATCCTAACAGAAAAGTTATTTATTTACATTCTTCTAACAAAAAACATGCATGCCACCAAAATTGCACCGACCTGAATTTCGCTCATTGATAATGTGATCTCTTCTTCCAAATGATTTTTTTGAAACAGAAGAAGAGATTCGTCACATTACTGATGAGGGAAATTCGTGAAAGGGGCCCATACTGGTGTGTAAAACTATCCTTCATTTTGATTCCAAATTAAGTAATATAAAGGAGGGAACTATAATCTAATTTAAAAAAGTTTTGTGTGTAAATGACGTAAAAGGTATTCTGCTATATGTCAATTCTTTCAAACTTCATCTCGGTCCAAATTTGACATTTTAACTACGGCACACCAAGCTAAACTGATATATGTATCATTATTACTTAAAAGTTTAGCAACTCCTTTAATTTTTAACGAGTCTTTGAAAGACTCTTCAGAAGAGTTCTTCTTAATTGTCCATAATTTTTCAGATTCTTCACACACAACTTTGCATGAACAAATACAGCCTTTACAAATAAATCAACATTTAGATACTGCATCTAATATATCAGAATCTCGAAACCCAAGTCCTGTAATTTCCCAGCCACCTAGTATACGAAGTAGTACACAAAATCTTGATAGAACAACTAGCCCTTTAGGGTTAATAGATCTGCAACAAAAATGGTCTTGTTCGGTAAGAAATATATTAAACAATTCATAAAAAAATATACAATATATGAATTTAATATGATATTAATTCTTTTTAGGTTTGTACTTATGAAAATTGGCCTAAGTCATCCAAATGTGCTATGTGTGGCACACAAAGTATTACAAGTATACAAAATTTACAAATATCTCCCAGTATAAATAATGTTAAATCACCAAATAATTCTCCAAATTGTACTATAACAAGTAATAAGCAACAGCATTCAAGAAATAATTCAAATGGAAGTATTATTGAACGAATTACACCAACATTGTCATCACCAGATAGAGATTTGGGTGCTATTAGTCACAGAAATTTAAGCAATACACTGAGTTCTAATATAAATAATATTGCAATGGGCGGAGAAGATAATGCTACAAATAATATTATGAATATTAAAAGAAATAATTCAAGATATCAATTAAGTTAGTATTTTTTCTTATTTCTAATAATTTAACTACTAAAAAATTATATACATCATAATATATTAAATTCATCTACACTTCTTTATTATGTAAAACTAATTTAGAATAGCTTCTATTCAAATTGATTCTCATTAATTAATTTATTTCAGATTCTCTTGAAGGTGGTACACAAAATTTAGCGCAAAGTCCTAATAATTGTGATATAGAAAGAAGAATACGACAAATCAGAAGACAAGCAGATTGGGGGTGGCTTAACGCATGTCTAGGTATTATTATAAAATAATATTTTTGAAATATATAATATATGATTATTAATTTAATTTAATACAGGAGTCTTCGAAGGTGATTTTAACCCAGTTGAAACATACTTATCATCAGGAGGTGATCCTGCACGTCAATTAACAGCAAGTGAAGTTACTTTATTAAATCGTTCTTCAGCTTTCGATGTTGGACATACATTAATTCATCTAGCAATAAGGTAATCTCAGATTTTAAATTTTTAATTTAAATTATGAATTGAGACTAACTATAATTGATGATTTGTTTTAGATTCCATCGGGAAGATATGTTAACTACTTTGTTATCACAGATTTCCGGATCAGGCTCAGGTGTTAAACGTGTCCCTTCTTATGTAGCACCTGATTTAGCCACAGATATCAGAAGACACATAACTGCAATTGTTAGACAAAGAAAAGGAACATTTTCTTGTTGTTTTCTGAACGAACACGCAACATTCGCACTACCTGCAGGTATTTATAGTATATATAATTTATTAATATATAATAATAGTGTCTTTTAATAAGAGCGGTCTTTTTAATTCAATAGAAAAACACTATATTTCTGTGAAAAATGGAGATATTTTAATTTTAATATAAAGTACAAACTCTGAGGTTATTAATGAAACACAATATCTGCCAAATGTCAGCGAAATATTGCGTTTTTCTATTAATTTAAAATTACCACTCTCATTGAAGCATCCATAAAATGACCGCTCTTGCTAAAAGACCCAAATATTAAATTTCAGAAGTTGAAGAATTACCAGGTCCTATCCAAGAACAGCTATTTGAAGAATTATTAGACAAAGATTCTCAGCAAACCTTAGAATCCACTCCAGCTTTAAATTGGTCATTAGAAGTTACTGTTAGACTTGGATCAAGATTGTATGCCTTATGGAATCGTTCTGCAGGAGATTGTCTTTTAGATTCAGCAATGCAAGCAACATGGGGTGTTTTTGATCGTGATAATACATTAAGAAGAGCATTAGCTGATAGTCTGCATCATGCTGGCCACGTGTAAGAATTATTACTAAAATATCTGATAAATTAAGTAATACAACTTATATATAGAATTCTTCCTTTCTTAGATTTTATGCACGGTGGAAGGAATATGAAACGTACCAGGCATCTTTAATGCAATATTGTCTTGATGAAGCACAATGGGCTGATGACTGGTCTGCAATATTATCTCTAGCCAATGCACCAGGTCGAGCTTTAGAACAGCTACATATATTCGCATTAGCTCATGTGCTAAGGAGGCCAATTATTGTTTATGGTGTTAAATATGTTAAGAGTTTTCGGGGTGAAGCTTTAGGATTCGCAAGGTTTGAAGGTACATCATATTGTAACATATTTTGATAAACTTAAAATATAAAAGTGTTAAAATAATTGCATTATTTATTTTTCAGGCGTATATCTTCCTTTGTTATGGGAGCAATCATTTTGTATTCGTTCACCAATAGCATTAGGTTATACAAGAGGTCATTTTAGTGCATTGGTAGCTATGGAACCTTATTCACGTTTAGATGAAAGTGAACCTGGACAGGATGTTACATTTCTACCCCTTATGGACAGCGAAAGAAAATTGTTACCCATACATTTTTTAACCGAAGCTGAAGTAAGTATTTTTACCACAATGTAAACCTAAGGAAACTTGATACCTAATGAATTTTCTAATTTTTTAGATGGGTAGAGATGAGAGTATTTTACGTCAGTGGTTGGATGTTTGTGTAACAGAAGGAGGGCTTCTGGTAGCCCAACAAAGATTACATAAACGGCCGTTATTAGTAGCACAACTCTTAGAAGAATGGCTTAATCACTATAGAAGACTAGCGTAAGTAATATCTTTGATTAGAATAAGGACAGAAGCGAATCTAGAAAATAAAACATCATAATCTTATGCTAAATATCGAAATATTTTTATCTTATCCATTAATTTGCTGTGGAAGGCGAGAATATCTGAAACAAAAGATATTTTAATTAGTATGAACATATATTTTTGCCGTAGTACCATATAATTCAAAATTTGTGTTGCGTTCAATTTTTATTCAACGAACAAGCGATCAATATCAACAGTCGTATGTACTTATATAGAAATACTGTCAATATGCGAGACTCATTCATATTCAACCAAATATTCTACTTTAATTGATTAAATTTAACTCTAGTTAGAAACGATCAAATTTCGGACTTCAAATTTTCGGGATAATTAGATAATTATAACATTCGGAGATGCGCTTATTGCAAAACAGTGTTTTTAATTGAACAGTCTTACGTTGTTTATTATATTTGGATACGTCAGTTGACTTTTGTCGAAGGGTATTTAAGCAGTTGTATTTTTGTATAATTGCAGACAGGTCAATTCAGCCCCTTTTCCACGGGCACCCGTACTCCAAGGTTATTCGAGTGATGGCGACACAGATGAAGAGTAAAAGAAAATATGTAAGTCAATATTTAAAGAAAAGGAAAATAAAAAAAACGTTAAAAGAGTTAGACTATTAAAATTTAATAAATTTTTGAAAATATAAAAATTAAAAAAAAAAGACTTGTTTAAAAAATGTTATCGAGTTGTTTTATTAAAAAAAAAATAATTTTTGCTTCTACAAATATTACAAGTAATATATATGTATTTGCCTTGAGTTTGAGTATCTGCTTTATTATTTTTTGAATTAATTCAGTGTATAGTATATTTGAATATAGAGTTATTTTTTGACTTTGGTATAGTGATTTCTTTGTTATAATTTTTTTTTTGTATATATAATTTATTTATATATATATAAATTTCTATAAAAGTGATCTTACTGTAGTTATATATTGGACAAGAAAAATACAATTATTATTTTTCAAGATTAATTTCATTTAAATTTCAAAATTATGTAATTTTTTATATGTAAATATTATATATTGGTGAATGTTTTATTAAATAAAATAGAAAAACACTTAATTTAAGTAAAGAAGTTTCAATTAGATAAAGCTTTAGCGTTTTCATGGTTATATTAAGGTAAGCGTTCAAAGCGGCCTTCTTCCTGATTTTCACTAACTCAAAAAATCATATGGAATTTGGAGTAAAGAAGACATTCCTAGTTAGTGAAAATCAGTAATTCGATCGTTTTATATGTACTGCACGCATCGTATCAAATAAATTCAATAAGCATAGCTCAAGGATAAGTCATGACAAATACGATGGATGCTAAGCGTATCTGTGAACGCTTATCTTTTCAGTGCACTTGTTGTATTTTCTTAGGGCAATCGACAACTGGAGACACGACTCTATTTAAAGAATCATTTTTAATGCTTTGTAGAAAGATAGCGACAATATTGGGTGTTTCAACTACTATTGATTACTATTTGCATACCTGTAATATTTTATATAAAAATATTTTTTTAAATAAAATTCGTAGTAATGTAAAATTATTTTGAGAATAAAAATAAACAAGTTTGGATGAAGGTACAGATTTAAAAGCTAAGTCGCATTGTGCTCTGTAATTGGAAACCCATTAACGTTAACAATTGTATGCGTTCTTATGTTGCGAACTGCGTCTTAATGGAAGAGAGTCGTGTCTCTTAATGGAAATAAAAAAAATCAAATATTACTTCTGTAAAAATTTGTTGAAGGTCATTCTAATTTTGTTAAAACAATCATAGGCATGATAGAAACTGTAAAATATTTATATATACATACAAATATATATATAAATATGTAAAAATAGATTAATTTACAAATTTCTTTGGTTTTTATTTATAAATGTTGTTATTTAATTGTTAATAATAAATTATATGTTATGGTAGTAATTATATTGGTTTTTTATTAAGTGAAAAAGGGATTTTAAATTTATAAGAATATTAAAATTATAAGTCTGAAGTTATAAGTGGTGTTTTATAAGAATTAATTGTCTTATATGTTTGTCTCTTAATGCAGCTACAAAGGTACTACTACTTCTTTAGATCTTTCTTGATCTGCAAAGAAACATTAATAAAAAAAGGAGATATAAAAGATTATTTAATTCAATAAGACAATGAATCTTTTTTATAAAACATTAATATATAACTATTATTGTAAAATATATATAACATTTAATTTCGGGTTTTTTATTCTGTATAAAATATATTAATTAAAATAATATTTAAGATTATTATTAAAATTAAGTTGTAGGCGAAAATTGTTTCATAGCGCACAAGCAGATAATTATTTATATATATTATTATTTAAAATATTTCTAGAATTCTGTTGAATTTATACACTTTACATGTGAACGCCTTCTATTTTTAAAATGCAGCTAAACTTACGTTAAATATTTTTAATTTAAAATTGTACCAGTTACTTTTTAAAGAATACTTAAAACATATTTGTTTGCGTTACTTGTATTTGTTCAAATATATTGTTGTTTACCAATAATTTGCTCACTGCAAGTAGCCCAAAACAAAGATTATTATTATTTTCTTGTAAATATGCCAACTTTTAACATTAAGCTCTTACTCGAATGGTAGCTTCTAATAAAAATATGCTACCAAAAGTATAAAACTTTATCAATAGACTTATATTAAAAAAAATAAACATTTAAACCATTCTAAAAAACCGTTACTAATTTAAAAATTTTACATTTTAAAATATTTCTTTATTATATGAATCATTAAATATAATATATATTATAAAATTTTAAAGAAATATGTGATAAAATAAATAAAATAAAAAATATTATATAGAAATTATGAATAAATAACAAAATAAGATTGCTTTTTGCCGATAGAATATTTCACTTACTAAAACAATGAATTATATTAAATAAATATTTAACAAAAAATATTAAAAATTATATTTCAATAGTTTTTTTAGTGTCTAGTTTTAACAGTACAAAATAATAAAAAAATATATATGTATATGAAACAAATCCATTGTAATAATTAATTTTTAGATTGAAGCTAATAACATTATATACTAAAATTAAGGGATTTGTCTCTCATTTTAACGCATTTCAGATATAAAAATTCAAACTAAGAAGTATATAAGAAGGGCTGGTAAATGCCACGTGATAATTTAAGCATATAAAAGTGCTATTTTATAATATGAGACAATCCCGTTTTAAATTAAAATGTTACAACAATAGGCCATTGACAAAAAAGTATAAAAAAGTCTCCAGAGATGAATTTGTTTCTATCTGTGTTATTCACATATAAAACCTTTCTCGTATATGGAGAACACTCGATTACAGCAAACCTAGCGGCTGGACAATGAATTAAAGAACAAGAAGTATGTCATGTATCTAGCCAATTATAAATTAAGCTATTTCTCAGCTAATTTTCGTAGCTTTTGTTCATCAGTACCAAAACTTTTGAATGGTGGAATCTTGTAGCTGAACCATATGAAAACGAACCATAAAAGTACTCCTCCCGTATTAATAGTTTCTGCAAATAATTATTCATATATTTTTTTCTAATCTTTGTTCCTACATTTACGAGTAAAAAGAACATTACAGTATTTAAAATAGTCTTAGATATTTTTAGATTATAAACTAATACATTCCATTGATATTTATGTTGCATTTACGTAATATTTAAATATCTAATAGTTACATAAATGCTACATTCTTGTTTACTGGTTACATTCCGATGATAATTATAAAGTTATTTACTTAAATATTTTAATTTTAGTATTCATCTGTAATATTTTAAAAATAATTTATAACAAAAAATATAATAATAATGTTTTAAAAGAATATATATTTAAATTTTGGTTTTTTCTTGTATTTATTTATTGAATGATCAGCATTTTAGCTTAATAATCTTCTTCTTACGTATTTTTGAGTCACTTCAACATTTTTCAGAATGTTTTTTAAAAATAGCGCGCTTTTAAGTTTATTGAATTTTGTTTGAGATTCTCGACTCTTGTGAGGATCTCCAATCTGGATCTTCTTCGTCATTGCGAGGGGCTTGCGATAATCAAATTATCGTTATCGCTTAATTAATTCGATTATCAAATGAAATTAGTGGAGTTGTATCGGTATCATTTTTAGGTGGAGGTCCTTCATATTCGATCTTTTCTTCAACACCAGTATGATCCAAATCCGTATCTAATAACTCCATATGTCTTGGAGTTCCACTTAGCTCCAAACTCACAAACTTAACTTGGTTGTTAGTCTAAAATAAAAACAAATTTTATAATGTAGCATAAAGAAACAAAAGTAAGAAGATAATATATTTTACAGTATTAAGATTTACAAACCACAGTTTCAGGCGTTCTCAGAGCCACTCGAGCTGGATATTCTGGATGAGTAACCATCAAATGACCGGCCAAATTGTCACGTATTTCATCCCCATAAGGACAATATATACAGTGATAGAAATATTTATTATGTTTCTGAGCATGTACAATCAAATCTTTTGGTTTGGATAGAATTTCTTCACACTCATTGCACTTTACTTTCTCAATACGATGTTTTCTTAAATGACTTCGAAATTCTTTCATTAATGGTGTAATGCATAAACACCCTATAAAATAGATGACAAAACATCAGCATAATAAATATTATATTATTTAAGAAACTATAATAAAAAGAAAAAAAAAACTCACTTGGAACAGAACATTTGTACGGAATCATAGTCTTCATCGTATAATCCTTAGACTCGAATAGTGCTATATTTTTGGCTTTCACATCGTCTGAGACAGGTATCACAAGTATTTTAGCAGGTCGAGTTTTATGAAAATTATCCATATGTTTCATAATATAGACTCGACTTTCAGCTCGATAGAAACAATAGCTACATTGGTATTGACAATGACTATGATAATCATCAATATGGAGGGCAAGTCCACCACTGGACTCGAAATTTAGTAAACAATAAGCACATTCGTAATAATCTTTGAAAGCATTTTTATCATGTTCATTATTCCATAATGCGTGTGATTTTATATGTTCAATAAAATTTGTTTTTATTTGCGTGGAATAAGAACAACTGTGACTCATACATTTATACAAATGAGTTAATTTTGTTAAAGTATATGTGGAAAAAGTTTTCTTAATGATTGATTTGCATGGGATCCATGGCTTTGGCTTGCAATCAGATATTACGAATTGAGGAACTGGTCTAGTTTCCTCAGTTATTTCATAGTCATCATCTTCTAACTCTACAACTTCCATTATTTCATCTCCTGCGATACCACTAATATTTAGATTTGAAGGTGGTTTTGGCCTTGGTGGTAGTGGCAATCTATTCATATGTTTTTCTGGAGTTTTTTTTATATTGCTAGTTGATGGAGATTTTGAACGTGACTTTTTAGAAAGTGGAGAGCTCGCAGCTCTACTTACTCCACCTCTTCTTACATGCTGTGGTAAAATATTATCATTAGATACATCCAAATTTATTAAATGTCTCTTTGTTTCTGGAGATTTGGAAAATGATGCTGATTTGCATGTTTTATTTTCAGAGGTTGTTATTGTGTTTTTTGTTTCCTCTGTTTGTTTCGATTGTTTTGATACACTTTCTACTTCAGATGATAAACCATTATCTTCTCTTGGTATAGTTTCTGCCATACTCCTTTTCTTCTATCACAAACCCATAAATAATAGAATATATTTGTTAAAAATTGACTAGATTTAATGGCAGGTTACTTTCACAAGTTACTTTACAAAGTATATGTTTGCATTGATAAGCCGAGTTTACAATAGCGAATTTAACTTTAATGAAATATGGTTCACTAATATAAGTTAATATATAAGTAAGAGATTCTTTATCGGGATTTAAAAAAAAAAATGATGTTTAACAATTATTTTTATAATATGTCACAATGGGAAAATATAAGTAATTATAAGTGAATTTTAAAGACATAAATTTTTACCGGCTAATCGACGAGGTCGGCAGGACGATAAATTATTAATTATCTTTAAATAACCAAGTTAACTAACTTTTGCGATAACTGTGAGTGCTGCAACTGCCTTATTATCTTCTATTACGCTCAACACAAAACATAAATATTTTACTTAAGCAAATTTAAACAAAAGATCTCATTTTATATCTCTTCTAAAAGCATTTAATCTCTAAAAAGAATTACTTAAAATTTTATAGGAGTTCTTAAGTATGTTTTATGAGTTTGCAAATGCGTAATAGGGTGGTAGACTTATATTAAAGAAAGTAGCTACAGATGTCGACCATATTTATGACATATCCATGTGGTAGCATAGGTTTAGTATTTGTTGATTAGGTCAGTGCTGTGATAATATTTAGTACACATGCGTTAATCAGTAAAGAATAAGAATAAGTTTTTAAGTACTGACACTTTTTTAAATATATACTAAGCTAAATTACTATAGTGTTAAGCCGGCTTTGATGAAGTCGGTAAGTTAACGATTTGCTTTACCGATAACAGCAAACGAAGTTTTCTGTAATAATCAAACTCAAGATATATTTAGTATACAGCAATAACTAATAATGGATTATTATATTAGCTTTCAAATAAATGTAATTGTAATAAATGTAATAAATACATGTAATTATTATTTTAATGTTTAATTAGTAAAATAATATATTTTATATTGATTTCTGTAAAGATTTGCCTTAGTTTTATCACACAGCTGCCATCTTACGAGAGATTGGTTTAGTAACTTTGGGCTCGCCCATTTGGCCATCTTCACGTCTGTCATATGAAAGAGTTCAGTTTTTGAGGTAGGAGCAGAGTGATTGTGGTTATCACATATATGGACAGTACAATTTTTTTATTATAACTTTTAGTGTTTTTGACAAGTATATTTTTTAGATATTATGAACAGCTAGTGTAGTGTTTTTGAAAGTGCATATAAACACATATATATAGTGTTTTCTTTATTTTAGGTTTTTTTTATATAATTATGGGTAAGTACCGGTTTTTATAACATTTTCTTCTATTTTGCTGTATAAAAATGCTACTATTAATTTATTAGTTACATATCATTTTATATAAATTGTAACTTTTATAATTTTAATTAAATATTTTTAATTATTACGATATCTTTGCTAAATTCTTATCGAGATTGTTTCTATTTTTATTGATAATTCAATAAATGATTATATTTTGACTTCTGTTACAATCGTATGAGTCATTTTATGATTATAGTATTTCTAAATACGATTTTAAAAGGTACGCCCGATGAAAAATCTATTTTTAGAAATGAATAAATAAATTTATAAACAAAAAACTGACAAATTCTTATTTATAACTCTTTTTTCGTAAAGATACAGTTAGTTAATAATAATAATATTAACATATAAGAAAATAAACTAAAATTATATATGTAGTTGTCAAATAAAAACTGAAAAATTAATAACAAATGAATAATACAAATAAATAATAATATGTTATATAAGTTAATATAATTTTATATATATTTTACAGTTAAATTGAAATGATACTTTCAAATTTAATTGCCATAAAAACCTTGGGTATAATTATTGTTTTGTCTATTATTTGTTTTATTTTACTACCGTAAAATTTTAACTACAAATAAAAAATAGGTACATTTTTTAACCTAGAGAACTCTTTCATGTTTAAATTAAATTAAAATTTCTCTAACAATTAAAAAAGAACCAGACCATAACAAAAAGCCGGCTGGGTTTTAATGATATAATTTCGGGTATTTCCATAGAAATACTCATTAGAATTTCTTTGGGTTTAATTATAGTTAAATAAAATATTAAATATATTATTTTTATTATAATTTATAAAATTATGGCATTTTCAAGTGCCTAGTGCTGATAATGAGTATGACTTCCTCAATGAGCGGCTTCAACAATGCAAATCATAAATTCACGCCAAGTATAATCGCTCTAGTAGCAAATATACGCCAATCAGGAGATAATGTGTATAGATAAGCTAAATAATTGCCCGTAAATTGGCTAAAAAACGTATTTAATACGTTATAAACAACGGCCTCGAATTTCGACTATATTATAAGGCATATTAAAATATCTATGAAACAGTAGAGATGTTGTTACAAATCAAGGATTTATTTCTTAAGAATGTTGCCAAAGATATGAATTTATGTCAATAATATTTTGTGTTCATCAAACCACATTTTAAAGTAGTTTTATTAGACATAATCGTAGCCAAAAGTAAAACACTTAATTAATGACATTCTTTTTCGGAGACTACTCTATAAATGTAAGCTTTAGAACGATATGGCAACGTTCTAAATGCATATATCAAAATTTTATAGAAATAATGTTTGTTTTTAGTAAATATAGATGCCAAATTGTACCTGTCTCCCACTGGGCATTTATTGTTTTAATGTAAAAACAACTAGCAGGTAAAAGAAAATTTGCTAATCCTTTTTGCAGTCAGCATCTAATAATGTCTGGCTTTACAGCAGATTTAAAATATTTGAATTAAGTAAGAACACATTCTTTAGAAAAATGGTTTTGCGAGTGAGCTGCATTAAATGTCTGCATTTAATCGTACGGGATTCAGCTACGCGACCACCTTAGCTGCACAATATGCGCTTTATATTATACCTTAAATATATAAGAATTATATTTTTGTGGTGGAGTGTATTTCAAAGAAATAAATTTAAAAAAAACATAATTTGAACATAGTTCGTTTCGGTTGGCTTAACAGAATAGTAAAAAAGTGAAAATAAATCTAAATTACTATTATTATGAAAACAGTTACACGTCGAAACCGACAAATCGTTTGTCCATCCGCTAGAAATAAGAAGATTAACCAGCATCTATTCTCGTCCAGCTAAAGAAATAGGATAGGCATATATAGAAGTTATAGACTACGTTATAAAATTTAGAATTGAGCGATTAATGCGGAAAATTGGCGAATAAGCAACTAAATAAACTTTTCTCGCTAATTTGAATGTGCTGATTTCGAATATTTTATTTAGCAGCCTTAATTTTGATGATTTAGGCATCCATCTGGAAAAAATCTTCTTACCAGTGTATACAGTCTGTGTACAAAGTTTAAGTCAATAGAAGTAAATTAAAAAACAAATTGGGTTATTGGGTTAAAATTATAAAAGATGATTTTATATTTGTAAATATAGTTAGTGCAAGACAGATTTAATTGTCTTGCTTCTTTTCGAGGCGTCTTAACATTTCTAGCATTACTGCAGTAAAATATACGTTGTTATGACAGTAGGAAAGCTCCTTTATGATTTTAAAAATATTACCAACTTTTTGTGTATAGAATATCTATATAAGTCTGGTATCAAATGAATCTTTTGTTTTCAATATTCCATCTGTGTGTAAAAATAATTATTTTATGAGCTGCACAATCTGTTTTCAAGATTATTGTAATGGCTATATAGATATACTTTGATTAAAAAAAAACTTATAACAGTGGTAAACAAAAATTGAAAGAAAAGCGCTATATTTTCTACTAGATATGTAACATGGATCTAACGATAATTTAATCATTTTCTGTAATATTTAAATTGTTTTATAACGTCTCAATTATCTCAGAGAAGTGTGTCGGAACCGTGTTTGTTACTCTACTCATTCAAGCAGTCATTACTGGTTATCAGGTCTGGTTTTTTAGCCAGGAATAATTAGGGTTTACTAATTACAGATCATGAGCTATTTATAATATTGATGCAATATTATTTATCAACAATTACAGAAACTATATTTCTTGAGCTTGACCCAGGCTTGAAAAAATATACAAATGTAAGGGTCTATGGACCGTATCTTTAACAACACTGTTATATCAGTATTTCCGTTATCAATGTAATAAAATATTATTTTAAAATATCTCACAGTTCATTGAAAATATACAATGGTTTGCCACAAATGGATTAGTTTTTAAATGTAAATCATAAAATGTTATTTTTCTATACATGCAATTGAAATCTAAAAATAAACTTAAACTAAATAAAATATTTCATATATTCATTCTGATATATGGTATACATATTTCAGACATAGATAACTTATTTTATAAAAAGCGAATACCGCTTGCTGTAATTTTCTTTACAGAACAATATTTGTCATATTCTCAATGAATGATTCTAAGTTTTTCAAAACAATCGTAAGAAAATTAACATTGTTATATCACAAAACATCCGTCGGTGTCGGTGTAGGGTTCGTATGTTAAAAATACAAATTTCAACAGTCAAAATCTAAAAATTTAGTACCGCAAGAAGTATTGAAACTTTTCCTAGGTATAAAGGACATTAATAAATATGTATGCTTAAGTTATCAAGGTGATCATAAGAAAAGTGATTTTCTTGGGAACGTCCGCCAAAAACCCATGTAACATTATATAATAAAAAATCACAAAAACCACAATATCCTTTAAATGAACGTATATTTCTATTTCCGGAAGTAATACACACAAACATTAAGTGTTACAACGAACTTCGACTTCCTGTACATATGAAATTAGTCCATTTAATTTAATTTAGTTGATAGGTGCATAAAACAAAACATTATTATATATACGAATGTATAAAATATTGGTACAGGAAATATAATAAATAATAAATCTTATATTAAAATGTATACATATAATATCTTTCAAACTTTATTGATAAAATAACGTACCGCTGTGTTAGTAACCGTTTCGCTATATTAGTAAATCGTACCGCTGTGTTATTTATTCGATTTCAATTTTATTCATATGTGAATGTTAATTTTAGCATAAAACAGTTGATGTCGTAACCACGCAGAATAGAGATTGCACTGGACCGTAGGTCCATTCATTATGTTTAAAAATAACACCGTGTAGTGGTTTTAGTAGTCATTTATCTCAATTAAAAAAAATCGAAGTAAAATATTTAAAAAACCAGACGAAAAGATTTTATATACTAGTTCTACTGTCCCATATTAGTTGTCATATTGGTAGTGATCTTATTTTTGTAAAGTAAAGAACTTAGGCATGTAGCATATTGTAAGTGTATTTAAGCGACAGCGAATTCGGACGTAAATCGGCGGTTTGGTTGAGCAGCTAAAACTCTCAGAACAAGCCGACTCCTGTGTTCTTTGCATGTGTTGTGTCACAATACATACATACCACGTACCGATACGTAGGGTGTATTGCAGTTGTTTTGCACTAACATAATTCATCATGAGAGCATACTTTTACTTTAATTTTTATCGATACACCACTGTTAAGAAAGAGACTATTGCATTCTCTTCCATATCCCTTCTAGTGTATTCGTTTGGTTAAAATTCGCTGATATTCGCTTCCAGTATGAGAGCTACGTAACGCCCGTATTTGGACGGCTTTGTCGTTCGCAGTGTGAGAGGTTCATTAAATGAATAGGGTTTGGATAGGTAAAGCGTAGTAGCGCGTATACGTCTGGTAAAAATTCGCTTGCAGTGTGCGACAGGCCTATTGCAATTATTACAAACAGGATGAGGCAACATTTTACACATCTACAAAATTAATACTCAGAATTAAAAAAATAATTTTTCTATTTACGATATATATGTGTCCATGGCTTGTGAATTTATTTTTCACGGGTCGATTTTTAATTTTTTATTGAAATATAGGTTAATATATGTATATTGGCGTTATTTAATTTGTTTAAATACTCAAAAGTCGATGGAGTTATATAGCTTTATCAATTTTGAATTTCTGTGTGTTGATCTTCTATGTGTGACGTCACAGATGAAATATGTAATCGAGATTTTTTTTCCTTTTTCACAACCATCGTTATATAAAACTTAATATAATACACAACCTAACCTAGTATGCGGCTCTATAATGGTCTCTATATGGATCCTTTTATAAACAATTAAAAAATAGTTGGACATTCGAGGTCCTGATAGCCAACTTTATCAATATATAAGTAGTACAGTTTTATAGAAATTAAGTCATGGTCTTTAAATACTATAATTTCTTATCTCCAAATGTCTTGCTTTCACAGCAATATCTTTTGCATTGTGTGTTACTTTTTATGCTGTAACAGTATAATCCTGTTTCTTATCATATCGCAGAACACACCGTACATAGGCGGCTGATAAGAAAATGCTTGTAAGAGCTAAAATTTACCGATAAAAAATAATACAACTCAAATATAATATTTACTCAGACAAAATTAACTGAAAAATAATTGAGTGGAATTAAAAGACTTGAGGAATTTCATTTATTCGATTGATAGAAAATGAATTTAAGGCACCTGTATGCAAATTGATCTTAAGAGATTGCTTATGGGTACAGTGCAGCAAGATGTAGCTCCTTTCTTGTTGTGAACCATGTCATAATTTCTATGAAACTGTACTATAAATTAATAAAGTTCATATGTCCAATTATTTTCCAAAAACTCTCTATATTTTAAGAGATATTAATAATTAAAATAGTCATTTTATCTTTTTAAATATTTAAAGTTATAAAATATAAATCTGTTATGTCCGACGATTTGCCATCTCTTTCATACAACAGAGAAGTGTGTATGCGATAAGTCATATACTACTAACAGCTGGGTCCTGTATCCCATCAAATATTATGATTGTTGTGAAAAAAGAAAAATAATCTCGATTACTTATTTCTTCTGTGACGTCATACGCAGAGCTAAAACGAGCGGCAAAACTGAAATTAAAATTTTACATAGCTATATTTCCGTCAACTTTTGGATATTTAAAAAAATAACAACGCCAATATACATATACTAACCTATATTTGAATAAAAAGTAAAAAAACGGCACTTAAAAAATGAGTTCACAAGCCTATTTACACCGTAGAGCACCTAGAACGTAAGTTTCTATTAAAGTAGAGGTTTCACCTCATAACAAAGTGTGCTAATGCGAAACAACTCGAATACAACCTACTGAAAAAGTCAACGTCGCAAGTAGGATTAATATAGCGACTCCGGCTTAAAGTCAGTACAGTGGAGAAATTAACTGCTATTAACTTTACTAAAATATTTAAATAATTAACTAAGAAACCTAAATAATAATTTTGTGACGTCAAAGAATGAAACGTTAAAGCCGAAATTTTAAATAGTTATATCTCCGTTACCTTTTGAATATTTAATAATATCAAATAAAATTTCATAAAAATTCAAAACAAACAATTCACATTCCAGTAACCCTTTAAGTGGTAGGACTTTTCAACGTTGGAATATAATGATAAAATTTTTAGGAACATCTTATTTTGAGATAGAAATCATTCCTGCAAATATAAGAAAAATTCGTTCTAAATTGCCATATTTGTTCAGTACAAATTCTGTTGTTTGTTTTCTTTGTAAATGATAAGTATTTAAGTAGGTATAAAGGGCAGGTTCAATCACATTATATAAATACTAGAGCTTATCCCCGTCGCAACCGATAACTGTCTTTTATGTGTGCATTGAATCTCATTTCAAATTTTAATTCCATTTTTAAATTGAAATATTAAACTCGTTCCATATTTATTTTACATAAAACAACAAATAATTTTTCATATAAACTGACTAAAAAAAAATATTTTTTTTTAATTTGTTCATTATCTGACTAACTTTTTTTCAAAATTTGGGATTTTTTTTTCGATTTGCAAATTAGGTACCAAAGTTAGCTTACATATAAAATTTTAACTTTCTAGCCCAATTTTTACCCTCGGCAAAAACCATCCCCGTGTCCCCAAATAACTTTTTTTAATTTTGAGCTTTCTCCAAAGTTTCCTACCGGGCCCAATTTTTTTTAGCATTGAACACCGTAATACACATACCAATTTTCAACTTTCTATCTTTTACGAATTAAAAGTTATAGAGCAAAAAGTAAAAAATTTTTTTTTAGTTTTTCCAAAATTACGGGCTTCTATGAAATTCAGGGGGAAATCCGAAGACGCCAACAGTCTTACAATTTTATTCTTTACGAAATAAATAATTTTCAAGAAAATGCGCGGAGCCATTTTCGAGCCACCATACGAATCGCGCAAACATATAAACAAATAAACTTTCACTTGGAACATTATAAATATAAGGATTGCTATGGGTCCCAGCTTGTGATACATCACACGCCATTTTTCAGGATTAGTAACTTTGATGCCATAAAATATTTTTAAAATTATATTTAGACTTTTCCCATAACAAATAATTGCATTTTTATATTAATAATTTATTCTTTTACACTTTTTCAACTACTAGGGCGAACCCGTTTAAAGGTAAAAATTGTCCAAAATATGAATTTTTGTATTCACAAGGTACCAAACCTAATAATAAGTTCAATAATCATTTAATTATTGTCTTTTAAGTATGTTCAATATTTGGTCAAAGATAGCCGTGTGGTGAAACACACGGAACTCAAAAATAGGTTAACTTTTAATAGGTTGATTTTTAAGAAAAAACAATTACCGATAAACATTAATAATAAATGCAGGTTTAAAAGAGATCTCAATGTGACTTTCACGGTATTTTTCAATATAATATAAATCTCGGTCGACGCCGGGTATTTTGAATAATTTTAACACGTTAAAAACAATTGGAAGTAATATATTTTTAAGAATTGAATTAAATCTAATTAAAAGATATTCAGATAGAGAGTTATATACCCGTATGTATGTATTGGAATGTCAGCTAAATTACCATATAGATATATAGTAGTGTTGTAAGAAGAGTACAGATAGGTAAGTACATAGATAGCTATCTTTGTCTTCCAATGAATGAGTCATTACAACGGAATATAATTCTATAAGAAGTACATAATAGTAAAAATAAAATAAAATAATTTTATAGTTTCAAAAGCACAGACCATGTCCGTATTTTTTACATTGGAGAGTCATCTAAAAACACTTTACTTCAATTAAAGTAACAGTAAATTAGAAAAAGTAGTTAAAAATACCCGGCTTTGTCCGGGATACTATAATCAAGCACTGCAAACCGAAGAAATAATGAGAAATGCTTTATCCTATGTATATTTTTTCTATAATTAGATAAAAACACAATCTGACGTTAATAAATGTAATTAAAAAGAAACCGGTGTAATTAAATAGCACTCAAATAACAATTAAATCAAAAAAACATATTAAGACAATGAAGTAGTCAATAAGTTCTTAGGATGACGTATAGATGTCGAATAATACTTGTCAAAATTACAAAAGTAGCGTCGCTAAAACCACTGTAACTGGTAAACGAATGGTCGGAATATCGTGAAATTTTAGCACATATCGTGTGAAGGTTGGCACTATCTTAAAATCATAGCAGCGCCATTTACATGCCGTCCTACGAATTTATTGGATGATATGATACCTATAACACAAGAAAATTGTTTTTTTTTTTTAAAATACACAATCAGAATACTGCTGTTATTTTTCTGCTCTTAATAGCGCGCAAAAGCATTTTAAATGACTTGAAAAAAAGTATAGGTAACGATTTAGTGAATACCCTGTACTAATTCAACTATATGTACACATAGGATGGGCATATCACAAAACAAATATTTTTTTTTATATTTTTCACTATTTGTATTTAGTTTTATATATGACGTAATCGCTAAATTTATCTATGACACCTGAAACCTGCTTAACGCAAATTACGACACGATTAAGGGCCATCTGATGATGAAACCTATAAATAAATATAGTGTATCAATAAGCATTGACTGTTTTGTTTTCTGAATGAAATGTGAACTGAGTGGAATATTTCTGAAATTTCTTACTTTTTTGAAAAGTAGTACATAGCAAATTAGTTAAGGAATATACCTAACACTAATCAAATAAAGGCAGGATGTAGTAAATTGAGTGGAAACTTGACAAATACTTTTCTAATTAATTTGGGAGTGTTGATTACGAATATATTGTTTATATCTCCTTACCAGTGCGTCTTACGTTAAAAATAGTTATAATCAATCTTCTAGAGGACTCAATTTACTACAATTTGTTCATACAACATTTTTTTGTATGTCTGATAGATATTGAGCTACACCGCTGTCAAGTAGAGCACTTCACTAACATTCAACAGCGCTTACAATTTTCCTCATATCTCTTAGGCCTGTCTCAGTATGGGACCGTATTTAAGCGACGGCGTATTCGGACGTAAATCGGCGGATTGGATGAGCTACAAAGCAAACCGCCTATGTGTGTCACAGATGTCTGTAGTCGTGTATTAGGGGGTGTATTGGAGTTCTTTAGCACTTATATAATTTATCATGAGAGCACACTTTAACTTTAATTTTTATCGATACACTACTGGTATTAAAGGGACTTTAGCATTTATTATATATCTGAGTTCTGGTGGGCGTGAATTTAAATTTAGTTCTATCGTATTGGTATCGGTATCGGTGTCCATGATTCACTGAAATACAAACATAAACTGCATGCAGAACATAGCGATGTCGCCGATAGATTTCATTTGAACCGTATTGCAGCGTAACAACAAGCGATCTTAGGTATCCCCTCCAGTCTGAGGCGGCTGTTTGCATTTACAAAGTTTCGGATAGGATATCGTTGTAGTAGTGGTAACGCTTGGATAAAATTCGTCTTTATACGGTTCTAATGTGCGAGGTAGTGCCGCCCGTATACGGACGGCTTTGTAGCGTGCAGTCTGAGAGCTCCAGAGCGATCTCATTACATTTACATGGTTCGGATAGGTAAAGCGTAGTAGCCCGTATACGTCCGGCAGAAATTCGCTTAAATACGGTGCCATACTGTCAATCAATAGAGTTACATCAAGTCTTGTATTGTATACAGCTTTTTTATATTTGTTAATAAATAATATTGTACAGGGCTTATAAATTGAGCATATACATTTTTTTATTGATATTGATTTTCGTACACACCCAGTTTTTCATTAAAAAAACAGAAACAGACCCGCTTAAATATAAACAAAACAAATAACTCAAAAACCATATGCCTAATGAACTGTAATTCGGGTATGAGGTTACGCAAGTTATGTTATTGCTAGTTTTAGTATAACAATAATAACAATATTTAAAATATAATGTACTTTATTTAATAATAAATGCACTTTTTAATACAAGATATATTTATATTTCTAAGGTTACTTCCTCAATGGATAGTA
Organism: Panorpa germanica; assembly: GCA_963678705.1. Classification (NCBI taxonomy): domain Eukaryota; kingdom Metazoa; phylum Arthropoda; class Insecta; order Mecoptera; family Panorpidae; genus Panorpa; species Panorpa germanica. The sequence goes on from OY783206.1 coordinate 22,288,197, forward strand.
ACTACTATTCTACTTGGTTACTTCCTTAATGGAGAGTAACTATTCTAATGCTTAATATTACAAAATGGTTCTTTATTTATACTAATTTTATTTACTATGTGTTTAGGTAACACACCCTCTTGGATAATAGATAGAGTGTGGAAGCTCCACCTCTAGTCACCTTTTCATATTTTATTGCTGCGTTAGATAACCTTGGAATCGTGGGAAGACTCCACCCATTATTGTGCAAATGGTTTTCCCATTGACTTTTATTGTTATATTAGGGGTTTGTTTTGAGTACGTGACTTTGTATAATAATATAGAAATGTGTCTATATTATTATACAATGGGTTTTTTCCAAATTTAGTTAATTATTATATTAGGGTTGCTTTTTGCCGTGGGAGAATTGTGTAGTCAGATAACTCTTCCATCCTTAGAGAGAAAAATAGAGAAATCTTGTAAAGGTGTCTCGATTTTTCTAGATGTAGTCATCATTTCTGTAGTCGCCATATCTGTTTCAAATATTCTAGTTGTCTGTAGGCATGAAATTTTACGTTTTATTATTTTCAAAAGGATTATTACTAATACTACCGCGGTGATAGTTATTGCTGTATAATTATATTCGTTGGCAGGTTTCGTATGGTTGCGTGGGTGTCGCCAAGTTCCTTTTGTATCTGCTTCAATTGATGAAGATCTAGGTTTCCCAATTTGGTTTCGTTTTGACATCGGGTAATGGTATCAATCTCAGTTATTTATAGGTTGGTCCAGTAGTTGTACTTCGCATCTGTTTCCTATTTTATTGCATATCTTTTCTACTTCGCATAAAAGTTTTATTAGTTTTCATACATGATTTATTTTAATTCCATACAAGGTTAAAGTAAATGTTATCGTCAATGGATAGGAATCAGGTATTTGGGATAACTATTTGATAATGATCTTGTATGGGTATCGATATGGGAAAATATAATATATAATGGTTAGATGCGATAAAGGTAATTATATATACAATACCATAGAAGTCGACTTGTCGTAAAGGTCGATTTTTTATAATGGAGTAATCTGCGTATTCGGTGTGTTGTTATGAGCTATGAGAGAGTTCATCATCCTTCTTTCTTTGTCAATTTCTTGTGAATAAAGAGTTTTATTTAGTTTATACAATTCTATAATGATCTAGTGAAATCTGTCATTTGATTCGTGGTGCCATAGTATTATAAAATTAAAGTTTCTTTTATGTAGTTGCATTAATGTTTTCACTTCTATGTTGTTGAATTCTAAATTATTATCTGTTGTAATGTTTTCGGGTAATCCGTGTTGTGCAAATATTTCTATTAATATTCTAATTGTTTCATCTGCGTTTTTTCTAAGATTCTTTTAATGAAGGTAAATTTAGAGAAAGTATCAATCAATGTCCGGTAGGTAATATTTTATAAAGGTCCATATGAAGTGTCTGAAAGGGTTTATCTGGTGTTCTTGTTACGTTAAGTAGGGGTATGTTTGGATGTCTTTCGTATTTTGATGTTTGACATACTTGAAAATTATTTATATATTCTTAAATGTGTTTGTTCATATAGTCCTAATAGTATTTTATCTAATTATTTCTTCTGTTATTTAAATCCCTTGATGTGTGGTCTTTCTTTTCTTCATGGAAATGCTTAATAATTTCGATTTCACTTTCTTCTCCTATAGTTTCTTTTAGTTTCCTTAGACGTTTAATTATTTTTTGATTGGGGAATAATTCTATTTTTATTTGACATGCTACTTCGTATATGTCATCTGAGCAATGCACATAGTATTTATGTTTCATATTCGTATTTTTAAATGTGTTTAAAAGTTCTTCTTTTACGTTTTGTCTATTTACTTCTATTGTTTCCATGTTTCTGAGCTTGGCTTTTATTGTTTTATTTTTAGGGTCTGCTAATGTGAATTGAAAAATTAACTGATTTTTCTTGTTATTCACGATTTTATTCGACATAGGTATTCCTTGATCACTATATTCCTGTGTGTGTACTGTATGGATAAGTTCGTCATTATCCAATTCTTCCAATGCCGTTATCATTTTATTTTCGTTTATTTCTGCAATTATATTTTCCTCTGGTTTGTTGGAAATTGTTTTACTTATATCATATTGTTTTTGGAATAAGTAATTTATTAAGTTCTTTACTTGGGTCAACTCTAGTTTATCTAGGTCAAATGCTAGTCTACGTATTCTGAGTCTTTTCACTTGACTTTCTATCATCTTCCGTCTCCTTAGCGTTTGTAGTGCCTTGAACAGTATTTGATATGTTGGCTTATCATAGTATTTTTCTTTTCTGTGAACATTGATCCACATAGTATATGCCTCTTTTTCTGAATCTTCTTGCTTTTCCGGTAAGCACTTAGTTTTGTTTTCCTTTTCAATTTTTCGTTCTATTTTAAATTTTTTAATTTTCTTATTTTCTGCTTTTTCTTGCTTTATACGGTATGACTTTTCTACCTCGAAATATTGTGTATTTTGTTTTCCTAGTTCTTCTTGTTTCATGTTTTGTTGTTTCTCTATTTCAATATCTTGTGTAGTTTGCTTTTCTGCTACTTGCTTGATTTCTTGTTGATTTTTTACTTTAAAATCTTGAAAGTTTTGATTTTTTGTTTGTTGTTTAACATTTTGCAGATTTTCTACTTTGAAATCTTGCATGTTCTCATCTTCTGTGTTTTGTTTGACGTTTACTTCAACAATTGAATTTTCATCGGTTTTAATTTTTTTTTTTTTTTTTTTTTTATTTAACGTCGGCCTATTTCCGATGCTGAGTCCTATCACCGACGACCTCCTTCAATGTTGGCAGTATTTATGGTGTCGTGGCCTCATATATGTGGGCTACACCACTGCCTAATAACTGTATGATTATGTATGACCATAATCAATATAAGTTCATAATAACCAAACCCAGAAAATATATATCTGGTCCGGGGATCGAACCCGAAGACACAGCAGTCGGCGTCAAGCATCAATGCTCTCGCCCACTGTGTCGTCCATCGGTTTTAATTTTAATAAATGTTTTAACATCTCTTTCGTTTACTTCTGTATTCCAAACTTCATCTGTAATGTTTTCACTCTGTACTTTGATTTCAGTATTATACAGTTCCAATTTATTTGAATTCTGAAAGTATATTGGTATCACGGTATCATTAATGGTTAATATTTTTTTATTGAAGTTAATATTAGCTCCAAGTTTTGTTAACAAATCCATTCCTAGTAATCCATCATATTTATCACTACATTTAAACAAGTAGACTTTACATATGTCTTGACTCTTAAATATTGGAAATATGGGGATGTGAGCCACTTTATTATGGTTTGTGGTACCATGGGCCGTCTGGATACAAAAAGCTTCTTCAGAAATACATTGGGGTAAATTTTTGTATATCAAATTGGGGTTAATTATGGTTTTGGATGATCCGGTGTCTATAAGTAATTTTATGTTAAGTTTGTTATCAATTATATAGGGTAGGAAATTACTTGATGTTATATTATTAATTAATTGATATATTTTCTCTGCTCCCAATCTGTGAATTAATTACTGATGTAGTATCCACTGGTGTAGGTGTCCACTGCTTCTTAATATGTTCATTAGGGTATCTATTCCATAAGCTGCTTTGTTTGGAGACCATTGTATTTGGTTTTTGCTGGATAGTAGGGTTTGGTGCCCGCCAATTCTGTTGTTGCGGTTGTTGGAAATTGCGCTGTCTCCGTGATTGATTATCATTAAAGCGGGATGTGTAAAAATTGCTCTGTCTCCATGATCGATTATCATTAAAATCGGATGTGTCAGAAATATTAAATTTTTCAAATTGTTTAGGGTGGTTGAATGTTTTTTGTGTCATTCTGACTGGTTGTTGTCCCAGTTTATTATTCATATTCCCTTCTTGTCTTTGCCAATTCCTATCGTTCTGTTCCTCCGTTACAATAGAGATTGCTTGTTCCAGTGTAGTGGGTGCTCTCGTTCTCAAAAATGATCCAAATGGTTCCCTGAGGCCTGCTTTAAAAGATTTTAGAGCCACTTCGTCGTACATTTTTGTCTTCATACTTCTTTCTTCTATTGTTCCATTGCATTTTTGGTTAGCATATAATAATGCTCTTAATTTTCTACATTTTTCGTAGTATTCAAGGAATGTTTCATTCCTCTGCCTAATTTCCATGAGCTCTCGCAGTAAAGACATCTCATCTCTAGGGTCGCAAAATGCTTGTGTCAAAGTTATTTTGATTTCTGCCCAGCTCTGTATATCTCTTCCTTCTATTAGTGAGGCAGCTTTTCCGATTAATTTTGCCCGAATCGCTTCTATTAAAGCGATGTTGTCGAAGCAATCTACTTTATTTTCATTAAAAAATTGTCCTAGTAACAATTCACTTGTTCTGATGTAGTCTGGTAAGCCTTCGGATCTGCCATCATACTCTTTTATCATTCCCAAATATTGTTGGAAATTATTATTAGTTGTCATTTTTTCTTCTTTATTTATATTTAATTGTGTGAAAAGGTGATTTAATTGATCTACCATATGTTAGAGTAGTATAAAAGGAAAATAGGATTATTTTCAAAAATTATAATATTGTTTATATTAATAGATGAACTATTATTATTTGAAATAGGATAGGAATATTAGAAGTTTTAATAGGATAATTAACGATAACAAGTACTTACAGTTGCATGAGGATTAAAGTGATTAAAATCATTCTTTAATATAATCTTCTGTAGTCCTTCGTCTTTGGTCCTTAGTTATTGGTTCGCTTCACTATGTTTTCCACACAGTTTATTTTTATTTTTATTTAATTTTTGAATCTTCTTCCCTGGGGTGAGTAGATTAGTTCTTTTTCGTCACGATGCGTTGGTTTTATCTCCACTGCTAGACGACGACTGCGCCAGTTATGTTATTGCTAGTTTTAGTATAACAATAATAACAATATTTAAAATATAATGTACTTTATTTAATAATAAATGCACTTTTTAATACAAGATATATTTATATTTCTAAGGTTACTTCCTCAATGGATAGTAACTACTATTCTACTTGGTTACTTCCTTAATGGAGAGTAACTATTCTAATGCTTAATATTACAAAATGGTTCTTTATTTATACTAATTTTATTTACTATGTGTTTAGGTAACACACCCTCTTGGATAATAGATAGAGTGTGGAAGCTCCACCTCTAGTCACCTTTTCATATTTTATTGCTGCGTTAGATAACCTTGGAATCGTGGGAAGACTCCACCCATTATTGTGCAAATGGTTTTCCCATTGACTTTTATTGTTATATTAGGGGTTTGTTTTGAGTACGTGACTTTGTATAATAATATAGAAATGTGTCTATATTATTATACAATGGGTTTTTTCCAAATTTAGTTAATTATTATATTAGGGTTGCTTTTTGCCGTGGGAGAATTGTGTAGTCAGATAACTCGCATTGTAGTATGTGGAAATTCTTGTAGCAGTGTTTCTCAAAATATGTGGCCCTATTGGATTTATTAATTAATAGAACATATCAAAAAAATTATAAATTTTTTTTTTCAATTTTTCGTTAAAATGGTATAAATATTTAAATACTCTCTTATGCTAAACAAAATATATATATATATATATATATATATATATATATATATATATATATATATATATATATATATATATATATATATACGTATATATATTTTCTAATAAATTTAGGACAATGGAGAATGTGATAATATCATTTGGTAGTACAAAAAAAAACAAATTCCTAATATCGTTTTCAATTGACAAAAATGTTACCCTCGTTCTGCACTTATTTTTGATCTGGACGTTCACATGACGTTATTTTAATCACTTATTTTACAATGAACAGAAACATAATTTAACTTAATTAAAATTAAAAAAAAAGTGCAAAACGAGTGCAACATTATTTGTGGTATAGCAAATTCTGTAACAGTCAGACGATTTAGAAGCCCTGTGCGCTTGTGTTTCTTATAATGTCGTTCACAATGTGTAGCACAGCCATAATCAAGGCTTGAATACAAAACAACAATATTACTGCTTCGTGGTGAAATATGAACTTGTAGAACCAGACCAAGCGTGCGTGCCGTCATATTCCTCGTCACCAAGCCCTTTTTATATGTTTCGGTTTATAGTGAAACTAAAAAATAGTAAAGTGTACTTTTTGCCTCCAGTTGGACCCGCTAAGCGTACAAACAATTCTTAGAACTTTACCAAATGATATATTTGTGATCTCATTTGTAATACAAGAATAATCGTGACAACTAGCCTAATTGTTAATCTTTGCAATACATTGCAGAATATGAAAGCGCTGTTGCCACATCACTACTACTGTTCGATTCATCTCTCGAGTAATTGAACAATTCACATTTTAAATAATAATATCTCGATAACGACGTTGTCAATAATTTTCATTTATTTTTACGAGGTCTGTGACTACGCTTTTTATAACATATCAAATTTTTATGAAATTTCTCCATTACGTTTGGAATTTAAACATAAAAATTTCATCAAAATTTGTATTCTCCATAAGAGCCTGTGTTAAAATTACAAAATTTTGATGTCGTTTTTTTATAAAAACGGCGTAGTCAATTTTAAAATACTTAGGTTCATATGATTTGTATTTAAGCAAAGTTTTATTAAATACATCCAGTGTGAACAAATACTTCGTTGTATATTTGGCAACATCGCTTTTATCAAAGAATATTACTTTTTAGAGCGAGAGAACTTTACTTCTGTCAAATATTTATCTGTTTTTATAATTTTACGCGAAGAAATATATGCCTTATTTCGTAACGTCAAATAACTGTCTGATCAGATTTAGTTAGGATTCTTTCCAATATTCGGTAGTGTCAGTTTACACCACAAGGCATTTCAGATTATTTATATTCTGACGTCATTCTATTCTAACGTAATATACTCTCCAAAGGACACGGTTGCACTTATTTATAGCGGCAAATACATGTAAAATATGTGTTTAGAATCTATTTTATTATACAACCAAGGACTAGTTGTTATGCAAATGTTAATTAAACGTTAAAATAACAAAGCGTTAAAACAACCTGTTAATAATGAAAGAACCTGTTTCAAAAAATTCACAAATGACTCATAATTGAAAGTCACTAGCTTGGTAACATTATACGCAGAGAAGATAGCAGTGAAAGAAATACTTTCAATTTTTATTGGAATTTAAAACGCCTCTAGCGGGTTAACATACATGGTGGTCTTAATATTATAAAAATACAGTGCGTTGTTAATGCAGGGGTACTATTTTCTTTTGATTTAAGAACATTCCTACCTACAGGAAGATGCCTCTATGTAAACTATAATGCGTACAAAATGAAAATATGTTTAGAAATAAATTTAAAAATATTTCGGATCTGGCAACGTTGCCACGTTGGGTTTTAGTGTTTTGAACTCCCCGCGTAGTGCGACGTTGTCAAGTCGCGATCCTAGTCAAAAACAATCAAAAGTAGCTCACTTTCAATATATTTAAAAAAAAAAAAAACGAATACCGCTTGCTGTAATTTTTTTTTACAGGACAATATTTGTCATATTCTTAAAGAATTTTGAAGTTTTTTAAGGGGTTATTAGGTTAAAAAAAAAGTAATTTTCTAAGAATTTTTCCTGAGAAGACTTTTTAATGTATGACTGTAAAAATTTGTATACATATTATGGTAACTTTTAACTGTATTTTAACATTTTTATATTTGTAAAAATAATAATTTTAAAGCTGCTATAGCTGATCTCCAGGAGCTCCTCTCAAAAAGGGCATCTTGCGGTAACCGCGATATCTCTGGACTGAATCATCTAAAATGAAAAAACCCAACGAATTTTGTTAAAGTAATGTATAATATAGTAATTAATCGAAGTAATAAGCAAAATACATTTTTTTGACAAAATCACGGCTTCTCAAAAAGAAAATCGATTTTTTATCAAAATTTTGGTATCAAATTGTTTATAAAATAAAAATATTTATCGGTGAAAAAAAACCTTTGATTAATTATTAAAAAATATACTTAAGAAACTTGTGTTAAAATTTGAGGCTGATCGGTTCAGCCGTTTCTGAGAAATTTTGGTCATCGATTTTAAAAACACAGTTTTCAGAAAAACGCATTTAAAAAAATTGTTTTTTCAACTTACATAACTTCGAAAATAATTGCCGGATTGACTTGAAATTTACTGTGTGTGTACTTAAATATATGTATCTTACGAAAATGATAAATAAAAAAAACATTATATATTTTTTAAATTTTAACGGTATATAACCCCTTAAAGCAATCGTAAGAAAATTACCATTGTTATATCACAAAACATCCGTTTCAACATAGGTCGGTGTCGGTGTAGGGTTCGTATGTTAAAAATGCAAATTTCAAGTCAAAATGTAGTACCGCAAGGAGTATTGAAACTTTTTCTACGTATAAAGGACATATATTTAAATTTTTAAGATGACAGTAAGGAAAGTGATTTTCTTGTGACCGTCCTTAACTTTTACAACATGTTTTTTTGTAACACCTTGTAATTATTTTTTTATTTAACTTTACATATGGAGATTACGTTATAATTATTGTGTTGTAATACACATATGTCTCACACACACAGACATACAGAACAAGTCCGTGCGTGTATTGGTTTGTTAACCATCGTTCATATTTTAATTGACCCACATCCTTGACATTATATTTAGGCATGACCTGCAAGATTTTTGTAGTTCGTCATTGAATAATATTACATTTGTTTATCAGCAGTGTCTTTGAAGCAGGGTTATCATTCTTGCACTCAATTTATACTGCAGTTTAACAACAGAACTGTCAATTAGATTACTAATGAAATATCCAATTATTTTTATTCAATTTGTAATAGTATAGAAGTTATTAACGATTGAAATAGTCATTAATAATTAAAGGGGTTAAAATTTACAAAAATGATTCAGTTCACGACGTCATTGCTTCCTCACCTTCTTCCCCACTACCATTTGCCAACCTTTACAATCACTGTTAAACAAGAGATGTGCAAAAGAGATGCAGAATTAAACGCCAAAGCTATAGCAGCTGTTGAGTCGACCCATAATGTTTCAATATAATGTCGTTTTATAAAACGAAAAATAAATGACATTACTTATGATATTCTATTCAGTTCGTGACGTCATCAACTAGTGGAATAACAACTGGAATATATTATGCAGTAAAACATAATTTAAAACTGAAATAGATATATATCCGTCAATTTTTGAATATTTAATAGATTAAAAAGTCCAATATACGTTTCTTAACCTATATTTAAATAAAGAATTAAAAAATCGAACCCTAAAAATGAGGTTAAAACCTAATTCGAATAGATATTATTAAAAAAATAGAAAATTGTGATGTTAATTTTTATAATTTCATAGTGGTAGAAGGCTGCACTTGCCTCAAATATGTTGGGCTTGTGTCCGAAGTGACCAACACCAGTTAACAAATATCGCGAGCTTTTAATAACATTTTGTTTTAATATAAAACTAATTTTCATTATTAAATAAATGAAAATAACGATTCTATTTCAGCTTTAACGTGTTTTTCATCAGCGGAAAGTGAATTTCCTGAAGGTTTTCGACAAGTACATCATAATTCTCTCTTTTTAGATGCTAGTTGGCTAGTTGGTGTTGTATACACAGACTTATAAATTCGCTCCAAAACTTCTTATTGTCAACAAATTAAATTCACAATCAACTACTATAGAATAATAAAAACTTGAGTTCGTTTCACATAACGTCAAAATTGAACTAAACTATCAATGACCAACATGTTGGCGCTCGGTTCGTGTTGGGAGTGCTCATCAAGCAGACCACCAACCTATGTTCATCGCACCCATAAACGAACTTGGCCGAGCCAACTACACTAAATAAATTATCCTCTCTCTTTTTGCATTGTTAATGTCATAAAAAGTCCGGGAAACACCGGGTTTACTTTCTATAGATATAATTACCTCATGTACATAAGGTTACAGGCTTTTATGTATTCATATGCGTAAATATTAATGTCATATTAGTACTATATACTGTTATATACCTAATAAATAGAGCTAGGTCAAATTAAACATTCAATATGTTCTACCAGTATTCACAGATCGAATTCAATTTGCATATAATAGTTAGAAACGCAAATTAGAGATTAGTTTGTAACAGAATAGGCTTTATTTTATGTGTGTAAATAAAAATGTATGATTTAAAGCTAAGGTAATATAATATCTATTTATAAATATTCAATTGACAAAAGAAAAAGTACTCTAAATCGTTTGGGTACATTTGGCAACACCGCTAGAGTGCATAACCTGAAAACTTAGACCTAATGCCTTTCGAATATTTACGGTTACTCATGTGGCGGAAAACTGCGCAAGCGACGTTGCCAAATCTTACATCGTGTTTTGAATAGCGGAAGTGACGGATGAATGTGATGATATTTTTTATAAAAAATGTCAATTATTTTTGTTTTATTATTTTTATTATTTTTATCGAAAGCTTTATGTTTTCTGAACCATATTCAATTGAAATAATAATTTTCTCCATTAGATACTTACATGAAATTTTCAATGAAATGCACAAGTTAATAAATCCCCTTGTACTTGTACGTGAAATTTCGGAAACCTACCCTTATTTAATTTAATTTTATTAATTATTGACTATCGTAGCACAAATTTCCAAAGTTTCAGCAAGTTCTCCATTCTTTCCTACTTCACGAAGATTTTCTTAACACTGAAATAACTGCCCACATAATTTTTCTGTTATCTTCAGCTATGTCATTCGAATTATTGGATTTATTTAAAAGCTGACTAAACCATAGTGTGACCTACATCTATCTTATCGTCTTCGTGTTCCGTATTGCACCAGGAGTCCATAGAATAGTGCAATCTAACATTCCAAGATATATTTTTATATTTTGCTCTAGAAATAAAAATAAATATTTTTATACATGCATTTTTTGAACTTTGCTACTTCTGACTATATTATATCTTGCACAATTAATTCGAGACGAAACTAGCATCATATAAAAAAATAGATCGTAAAAATTCATCTAACAAAAGTAACAAAATGTCGTTTTCTTAAAATAGCCAGACGCGAATTCCATGCAAATTTGAAGCTATGTAATTTAAAAATATGAGAGGCGGTATTACATGATTCTAAAAGCAGCAGGATTCCGCAACATTCGACGTGATGAACATAATAAGTAGAATGATAGAAGAACGTCTGTTTAAAGTTTAATTATATCCATTTAAATGATTAAAAACTAGTTATTTTATATTTCGCAAATTGATATGATCGTTCAAGTTAGATTTTACACTGCCTTCACAAAAGTAATAAACAATACAATGGTCAGTTGAACGGTGCTGTAATTTTGTTAATTGTGAATCTTTTTGTTTAATATTTTACCACAATTTTGAAAATACATTAACTGATTAAGTACCACTAATTTTCAACGGTCAAATTTTCATGAAAGTCTTATTTCTTTTAGAAATCATTCCTGCAAAATATTCGAAAATTCGTTAAATACTTTTGCGGAAAATTGCCGTGTGTTCAAGTAGCCGTAATTAATAGGTATAAGAACAGGTTCAATCACATGACACAAAGAGTGTTATGGGTCCCAGCGTGTGGTAAATCACACGCCATTCTTCGCCGACACCTGGTGGTAGGGATTTGTAACTTTGATGCCATAAAATATTCTTAAAATTACATTTAGACTATTGTCAATACTCGCCATAACAAAAAAATGAATTTTTATATTAATTTATTTTTTGGACACTTTTTCAACATGCCCAGATGGACCCGTATAAAAGTAAATATTGTCCAAAATATGCATTTTTGTATTCGCAAGATACCAAACATAATAATAACTTCAATAGTCATTTAATTATTTTCTTTTAAATGTGTTTAATATTTGCTTAAAGATAGCCGTGTGGTGAAACACTGCATATAACCAAATTTCAACTTTCTATCTCTTTTATTCAGCGAGCCCAAGGAATATCACCGCGTCCTATTTGAATCTTTTTACAATATCTTTTTCAAAAGTATTTACTACTAGTTGTAGTACTTCTTTTTTGAAACTTTAAATATTTAGGTATTTTTATAACCAAAGTAAAATACATATTTAAAAATTTCACTCTCTATCTATTATTGATGTTTCTCCACTTTTTCCAAATGTAAAACCCATACAAAAACACTGCAATTTTCTATGTCAATGGCAAAGTTATTAGACGAACAAGAAGCATGGCATAAATATCCTCATCACTCAAAACCATAGGTTGGTAACCATGCGAAATATACGTATAAATAATATATATATATACAACAGCAAAGCAACATGTTATTAAACTTATGTGGGACACATTCTGACGTCATTTCCTGCCAGAAATAAATTATGTCCGATTATTACATAGCTTTAATACACCGTCCTGAAAATTATAAACAAAAAAATTGGGATTCTTTAAAAATCGAAACGTTTATGAGAAAAATCTAGCTTAATTTATGATAAGTAAGGATAATAATTAGAATTTTCGAAATATTTGTGCTTTTTTTGAAGTAAGTGTTAATTCGAGTTTTAGAAGACTCACGCGCTTGAAATATTGACAGATATGTAGTATGGAACCTCCGCTTTAAGAAATTGGTCGTTTTATCGAGTTCTCGAGTTCAATAACCGTGTTATTAGTAATTTTGGAGACAGTAATTGGTCATTACGCAGTAGCGAAATCATACATCGTGCTATTCATCACAAACAATCGATAATGTACTGCAAAATTGGGTTAAGAGGATTATGGTACTGCCAGCCTAACCACAGGAGCTATTTAAGTGAAATATTTTCTATAAATAATTGTGCGGTGTACTCTCTTAAATAACGTAACAATCATTGAAAAATAGTCAACGGCGTAGTTTTAAGAGGGGTTTCAAGAAGAAACCAACAAATGGCCCATTTAAAAAACAATATCAGAGAATTCTTTATAACTCTGGGCACAGAGTGCACTAATACACTAATAATTATTATAATACATAAATAATAAATAACTAATTTATTTTTCATTTTTCACACATGTCTTTCATAATTATCCTGGGATATTACTAATTTTATAATTAGATCAAGGTATGTCTTAATTTTTACTAATTGTATTAACATTTTTGCTTTTAATGCTTTTAAATATGCTTAAAAATAAAATATATCACGCTTTGCAGCTTTGCTCATTCTAATTTTAGATGTTTATACAAATAAATTAATTACTATACAAGGCAAGTGAATTGCAGATTTTACTTTCTTGTATTTAATGCCGGCAGTTCACTCTCGGCAAGATATTCGTCAAAACATTTGTCGACGTGCCGAGAATGAACATGGCTGTTGGTCTCACCTCTCGTTTCCTTTGACTTGCATAAAAGGACCAATCTTCTCATTTAAAACAACCTCATACAGCTTATATAGATGTACAAGGTGTTTGTTTTAACATATATGAGATGATTCTAAATGTGGGGTTCATATTGGAACACCCTTTTTTAATGGAACTCAATTTTTAGTGATCTTTTTTCGGTTGAAATTAAGGTTAATAAATGTATATTGGTGTTTCTACTTTTTTAAATATCTAAAAATTGACGGAGCTATAGCTGTTTAAAATTTGAGTTTCATTTTGCTGCCTGTATTTAGCGGTAGCTCTGGTTATGACGTCACAGAAAAAATAAGTTTGTCTTTTTTCACAACAATCATAATATAAAACTTGATGGAATACACGACCCAAATGTTAACCCAGAAGTAAAGGGTCAAAAATGCCCAAATAATTGAATATTTGAGGTCCTGATAGTCAACTTTATCATACACAACTTCAAGGTGTTTTTTATGGGAGTGTACCTAACAGAAATATGTCACTGATATCTTTGTACCATTAGAACCAACTAAAAATGATCAAAAATCGATTCATCATGCAATTTATTAACAAATTATTATATCACTTTAACTTAATATATTTTATTACAAGTTGTTACGTAACAAAGATAACAAATTGTAAAAACTAATTCACATTATCTCATAGACGAGCTAAATTTGACACCAAGAAGATAATAACTGTAGAATATATTATCTTGGTTGTAACCTTATATTTAATGGGAGCGATATTATCTTACACTTAATTAAAATTTATAAAAATTTATGCACTCTGTCCTAAAACTGTTGTCACTTTATTTTATGAAATTTAGTTAAACGCGGTTACATTTCATAGGGAATAGGAAAGTAAATGTAAGACACACACACACATAGACGACGGTCAACTGAAAAAAACACACGTGTATTCGAATGCAACGTTGTGTCAAAATTTCAAGTCAATTTTGAGTTTTGCAAGCACTAACATACGCAGGCTGATTTTTTCTATATAAAGAAGATGATATTTCTATCATCTAAGTATCTAAATATCGTTAGTAATCTATTTTATTTAATATTGTTTGTCAATTTCATAATATCGAATCAATATATGTAGCATTGCTAGAATCAAATCATATTTGATGTATTTATCGTTTAATTGTTATTTAATGTATTTAACATCGAATGAATTCGTACGAACTGCAAAGTATGCCGATGTGTTAAGTTACATGTCACACCAGAGTAGACATGTTTTACAACTTCTTCCAACAAATCTTGAATGTCGTATGTTTACGTCTATTACGAGCAGAGGCGGCCTCAGGGGTTGGCGAGCAGGGCAACCGCCCGGGGCCTCGTAGTCTTGCGCAAAAACCCAAGTAGAAAAAATTTGAATCTCGCGTCTTTAATCAGTGCGTCTTCTTTTAAGGTTCATTCATGTACCTTAGTTTATCATCATTAATATTTGTCATCTTTGTGCTTGTTAACTTTTATAAAACATCCAATATAAAATTTTATTTCTCGTCAATTATCATCAAAAATACTTACTTACACTATACTATATATACTACGAGTATAAAATTAAAAAAATTCGCTGCGAAAATATTATTTTTATTATATTATTTTATTTATTTTATTATGCTTGGAACTTGGTTTGTTAGTTTAGTTACACGTCTGACAAACCAGAAATTTTTTTGAAAATTGAAAAAAAAAAATTTGCAGGAGTGAAAAAATTTTTTTAATGAAGTATTTGTACGTAGAATTTCGTTGATTAGAATAGATTACGAGGTATATGGTTTTTCAACAAGAACTTTGTTTCCTAAAACAAGGAATTTCGTTGAAAATGATTCAAATTTTTATTGTATTAGAAAGAGTAAGGTTTGGCAATTATGAATGAAAAACGATATCCGAAAAATGTTCACCACGACCACGCTGACAGGTGTCGATTCTTTTATCAAAATTTTCAATCACAGTCGAAAAAAACGGCCCAATCAGGCCTCCAGGTGACATAGCGCACCATACAGTGACGCGTTGAGCATACAAAGGCTTCTCAACAATCTCTCTTTTCAGATTTTCAGAAGCCCAAATGCGCCAATTTTGCTTGTTGACGGATCCAGACTAATGAAAATGGGCGTCGTCTGAAAATATCACAAATTTTATAATTGCCATTGCCATTGTAATAATTGCCAAAGCATCTACTACTGATATGTCAAAAAACTAAAAGTCTAAACTAACTGTCATGTTGTTGGTGTTGCCCCTATTGAAAAAACAAAGTTCTTGTTGAAAAACCCTATATTAGATATCGCATTTATCCGATCGTGGCGGTTGCCATTTTGAATCCTCCAAAAAATGTGGAAAGAGAGGAAATTTTAAGTGGTTGCACCTCTAAAAATTATTTAAACTCTTTCACTACCAAATTTCACATTTCTATCTGAAAGTGAGGTAAGAACTTGCACTGTCTCTCTACTAATAAATCCCTATACTGTACGCGCTATATCTCGGAAACGGTTGGATCACACGAAAAAATGCATATAATCACATTTGTAGAGAGTTTTGAGATCTACAACTTCGCTAATAACTCTAAATGTCTTTTAGAGCATAGGAAACAAAATATTTACAAAAAACCAATTTTTGAGACCTTTGATGTTCGAAAAACATGATCTTGGTACACGTGATACTTGAGAGAACTTATAAAATATCAAATTTACTCACGTTTTTAGTTTGTTACCTTTTATTCCGAGGTTAATTCCTTATTTAACTGGGCTATAACTAATATAAATGATTGATCCGATTGAACACTTCCTGTTCTTTACAAACAACAGATAATTGGTTCGCTAGTTTATCTGTTAAAACCGATTGAATTGTTTATGCGAGCTAAACAGCGTAAAATCCATTTCACAGACAACGGGCGCCTGTCATTCAATACCTCATATTGATTGTGTTGTGTTGTGTTGACTTGATACTTCCGGAAGAAGACACTAACCACACCAATATTCTTGTCAGAGCAACATTTCACGAGGAAGTTACATTTAATATAAATAAAACTAATGTAAAAATAATATGTAACTAACAAAAGTATCCAATTTTGCTAAAGATGTCGGTGTCGACATAATGCTATGGAAGAAATATAGTCCAGTCACCAGAATGTGAATCTAATAATTCGTTTAATTTCGAATATTTTATGTAACAGTCTCAATAGGCTTGTGATCTTATTTTTTAGGGGCCGTTTTTTGATTTTTCGGACGATTTTTTTAAATATCCAAAAGTTGCCGGAATTACACCTGTATTAATATTTATTTAAGTTCATCAACTTTCGATAGTTATTAGCGCTTAAAACAATATATACATTTATAAACAATTATAATATATTCGTATAATTTATAGTATACTAGCTGTCCCGGCCACGCGTTGCTGTGTCTAACGTTTTTGTCATATTACATTACATAGCGCCATCTATTGAATATTTACTCAATCTAGTCAACAGAATATTTACTCAATCTAGTCAACAGATGTCGCCATCATCGTCGCCAGATGTCATCGTTTGGAGCTAACAGATAATTAATAGACAAATAATTTGCAATAAGATAATATTGTAATCATAAATTGAGATGTAAGCTATCCTATCTTTCAAGTTGGATCAAACTGCACACGGTGTACAAATTGATTAAAATCGGTTAAGTAGTTTAGGAGTCCATCGCGGACGAACAACGTGACACGTAATTTATATATATTAAGAAGATAAGTATAGTCTAAATTGTGAAAATTCGGCCTTGACTTATGCCTGAAATTGGTTATAAGAGCAGCATAAATGGTGATACAATGGTGAATTTTATCGTATTAGTTAGAATATACATTATAAAAAAATGTGTGAAAAAGTGCTTTTTCGTTGTATCGCAGATTTATACAGCACAACCTCTTTTAACCATGAGTCGCAGGCGAACTCTCGTAACTTAAACTATAGATATTAGAATGGGTATTTAAAATGGGCTTGTGTCCCATGTCTTAATTTCTATAAAAGTGTACTATATATTAATAAAGTGGGTTACTAGAACCTCAAATATTCCATTATTTTTTAATAACTCCTTATATGTTAAGAGATATTAACAATTTAAAAAGTCATTTTGTCTCTTTAATTATTAAAGGGATTCAACGTTGTACACATTCCAAGTGCATGTGACATCACAATCCTTGTGTAAGGTTTTCAATAGTATGTCTGCCTTAGCAGGGTTAAATAAAATAAAAACTTATTATTCTTTGATTTGACTTGATTATTTGACTACCAACAGCTACAAAACATTACCACAGCACTGACTTACTCAACAAATAACTGACGTTAAAGTGCATTTCACGTCATACAAATATGGCCGACCATTTCTAGCTCTAAAACTACAATTCAAACTTTTAATTGCTATATCTCCGTCAACATTCAGATATTTAATAAAATAGACACGCCAATACACATTTATTAACATCAATTTCAATCAACAATTGAAAAATCGACTACTAAAAAATGAGAACACAAGCCCATTTCCTGCAATTTGTGTTTACAACATTTTCTTGTATGTCTGATAGATATTGAGCTACACCGACTTTATATACTATATTAAAATACAGCCCTGTTCTAAGTATAAAGCACTTCGATCCATATCTTTAATAGCTATAAAATGCAGCATTTCCCTAGTTATATCGATATTATAATATCTTTTGTCTGGCGTAAGTCTAGGGGTATATAAAATAGTGCATGTGACGGGGACCACTTTAAAAACATACTAACACATAATTTAGCTGCAGACGGTATTGATTATTTTATTATTATATGTGTATCAATGGGTTAGAAAGAGGCGACGTTATGCATGTGATTATATACATAGAATTAGCTCACTGTATACAAATTTGTTTGTGATAAAAGTTGTTGATTATTTGTTTTGTATAATTAAATTTGATTAGTCAAATAATGTTTTATAATTTTTAAGAAATGTACTATTTGTTTTAAAGTAGTTACAGCGTGGTATAGTAGACGTCAGAACAGACGAATATCCACACATACTATCAAATATTTTCAGTTTGTAAAATACATGCCATGTTAAAACGCATTAGTACCATCAAAGATTTAATATTTTCGTTGTTACTATATTCACAATGAAAAGAACGTGTTGGAATTTAAGAAAATATGATATTTTAAATTATTCAATCTCGAATTTGTTTAAAAAACATTTTCCTTTGCTCTCCTAAATTTTTTCAAAATTTTTTGTGTATAATAGAAAGAAGTTTTACATGCTTTAAATGGCAGGTGAGCCCGGAGATAACTTTGTTATTAATTATCTCGGATTCTAAACGGTTAAAAATTCTGTAACTTCGCGATTTATTAGTAAACGTCAGTTATTAGAGGCTATTGCATTTTCTTCCATCTTCCTTCCAGTATGAGACGACTGATTGCATTTAGAAGGTTCGGATAGGTTTAGCGTTTAAGCATGTATTCGTTTGTTAAAATTCGGTGATATACGCTTCCAGTATGAGAGCTACGTAACACTCGTATTCAGACGACTTTGTCTCTTGCAGTGTGCGAGTTCATTACATTTACAGTGTTCGGATAGGTAAAGCGTAGTAGCGCGTATACGTCCGGTCAAAATTCGCTTAAGTACGCTTGCAGTGTGCGACAGACTTTAGGTTATAAACAAAAATCGAAGTAGTTTCACGTTGACCTAAAATTTATATCAAAGTTTAAGTTAAAAACAAAATTATAACAGTGAGTGGGAATGAGACACTTTACACCACGTTTATAATATCATTGAATTATACTATTTCATAACACCCAGTATATACTCATTGAGACTATTCTTAAGTCTACAGTATTAATTAAATAATAATTATAATATCCGTCACCAGCTCCCAAGTTATAATAACGATTTCAATTTCCAGTGCCGAATTGGCAGTATATTTCTGTAGAGCATATAATTTATATATAGGATTCTATATCAAGAAATTCATTGAAATAATACATATAAAACGCCTAAAATTATGCAATCATTTAAACACGCCTGGGCTTACGCAACAACTTGAACACGTTTATCAATATGTAAATATAATACAAACATATTTTCTTATATATAATTCTTTTTATTTATAATATAATATTAAAAATGAAACACCGTCTCTGTTTTATAAGAATAATTAACACCAAAAGAAATAGTGACATTTTTTATATAATTATAAATTATTATTAATATTAATTGCATTCAAGATAATGACATCATCATCATCACACAGAGATGATGTGTGTTCCGTCCATAGCGCTGCGTTGTACGATTCTGTCTATGTATACAGAGATTCGAGCATTATTAAGTAAACGCAATAATTATACAATTAATTTAAATAAGTACAGGCCGCGTCAAAAGTAATTAGGATTACTTTTTATTAGAATTAGGATTGTAGCCAATACATGTAAGTTTTACGAGCATATGCATAACACATTTCTCAATAGGTGCGTAGGACCACGTAGGACGATATGTACACAAATCCATATGATTTTTAGAAGGTACCAACCTTCAAACGATATGTGTCAAAGTTTCAGCGTTTACCGTTCAAGTCAAGTGTTATTCGTACTCTGTATTTTGTTCATTAAAAAGTAATGTTTTAAGCCTCATACCCACTCGCTGTTTCTATATTTAATTAACATTTTTACCATATTTAATATTTTAATCTAGATTTCAGGTTTTCAGAATAGACTTTCTTTGTCACATTCGTGTTTAAATTTGAGTTTAGTTAATATAGTGGTGCGCATGCTTCGTCAGTAAAATAAATTTTGACAGTTCGACAGTGGAACAAAATTGAATGTGGAATAATTAAAACTGCTGCTTTTAATAACAATTAGTAATAGAAATTGTTTTTACTTCTTTATTTTTGACAAACTGATATTGAACTTCTTTTAAAAATAAATCCTACTGCATTTTGACAGATTGTCACATTTTGGAGGTTATAATATAATATAGTTTTATTTAATTTATAAAAACATTGGAACTTGTAAAATTCTAAAAAAAACAAAGAAACGTTAAATTATGTACAAAATTAAAATAGTGAGTGAGAAAGATACTTTATCAACACACGAAATTCAGATTTTTCCATTGGATTGAAAATTACAAAAAGTACTGTCAATGAAATCACTGTAACCAGTAAACTGCTGGTTGGAATGCCATGAAACTTTGACAGATATGGTTTAAAGGTTAGTACTTTTTGAGTGATGTGTTATATCGACTAAATACAATCACATTTGAGAGAAATTTGGTCACGCTGTCCAGTTGCCATAGCTATCCAAACTACGGGTATGTTGCTTTGAAAAAATATCAACTTCAAACGTTTATTTTTTTTTAGTAGTAGCTGGTCAAAACATTTGATAATATGGAATTAAATTAAGGATACTTATATTAACATCATATTTAAATTTTATCAAATTCTATAGAAAGCTTATGATTTTTTTTTTGTATTTTCGTGAACACCAGGTTCTTTTACGATTTTTCTTTTTCCTTGTTACATATATATTTTTATTTCTCCTCAGCTTATGTTAGTGTAGAACGCAATGGTTTGTACACATCGATTTTCCGCTTTTCCGTGAGGAAATTGTAACACTGGGACTTACAGACAGTCGGGCGCCGACTATGGCAACAGGGTTTTTGTTACGACTCATCTAAAATCAAGAGAGATGGACCTACGACTAGCCTAGAGGTTTAAGCAATTCATCTCTGTTGATTTTTATCTCATATGTTGCTTCTTTATTTATCAATTTAGAGTATAATGAAGTTGTCAGTATATATGTGCAAAAAATATACAATAAGCTGGAATTTTTATAAAAATATATACTAAATATTGCAATTAGGTTGTGAACCATAACTGAATTTATATAAAACTAAATATCCAATTATTTTATCTAATTCGCTATATTATAAAAGTTATTAATGACTGAAATAGTCATTTTTGTTCTCTTTAATAAATAAAGCGACGTCATTGCTTCCTTCTTTTCACCTCTACCATTCGCTATTCTCTACCATCACTGTTAAACAAGAGAAGTGGAAGAGAGATGCAGAATTAAACGTCAAAGCAATAGCGGCTGTTGCATCAACCCATAATGTTTCAATATAATGTCCTGATATAAAAGGAAAAATAAATAACATTATTTATTATATTTTAAGGGCTACGTGACGTCATCAACTACTGGAAGTAATATTACGCAGTAAAAAAAACTTTAAATAGTTACATCTCCGTTAGTTTTTAGATATTTATTAAAATGAAAATGATATACGTTTATTAACTACTATTTCAATAAAGAATTTACAAATAAGAGTTAATATGTCATATATTATTGCAACTGATTTATTCTTTGCCTATAACTTTCAAATTTTCGCCTTTAAAATGTGAAATTAACGTTGTGACAAGAGTGACAACTAATTTGGAACTGAGGGAGTCATTATTTATATATTATAATTATCTTGGTTGATATGTTTAATCACCCTGTTATTATAAACATGCAATATTTGTTTTTCAAGAGAGTACTAGAATTGAATAAATAGAAATGATTATATAATTATAAAAATAGTTAAGAATTTTTGTTAAATAAAATACATATAAAAAATATACATGTAAAACTTAAAGAAAAAATTACCTCGTTAAAATTAATGCCTCATGCATTAAAAAATGTATTTTACTGACCTTGTGATTCCTCTTGTGGACCGCTCCTAAAACAAGAAAAAACATAATTCAGTGTGAAAAGAAATATTTTTGTAAATTTAATTCTATTATACTCAACCCCTGATCGACTGACAATACTTCTTACACTATGTCATATTTTTAATTTATAGTTTTGAAATTTCTAAGAAATAACATTAAGCATCATTCACACTCACTGTTTTAATATTTAATTTATGTTTTATTTAATATTTTAAACTAGATTTTAGGTTTTCAGGTTGTCACATTCGTGTTTTAATTTGAGTTTAGTTAATTTAGTTGGTGCTCATGCGTCGTTAGCAATATACATTTTGACAGTTCGACAGTTGGACAATATTGAATGTGAAATAATATAAATTGCTGTTTCTAATAACAATTAGAAATAGAAATTCTGTTTACTTATTTATTTTTGACAAACTGACATTGCACTTCTTTTAAAAATAAATCCTACTATATTTTGACATATTGTCATATTTTGGAGGTTATAATATAATATAGAATTTTAATTTAGAAATAGTGGATCTTGTATGTTTCCAAAAAAACAAAGAAAACGTATATTAAATTCTAAATTAAAAATGTTCTTATATGCTGTACAATTTAAATTAAATATTAAATTAAAACAGTGAATGGAAATGATACTATGCATATGATAGATTGTACCTTATAAATATTGTCAATAAAAAAACAATATACATTCAAGTTTTAAAATTTAATTAAAATTTAATTAAAAAGTTGAACCTTAAACATAATACTAAAATTTGTTTCCTTCTTTTCAGGGAAGACATATTGTCAAGCCTGTCACAAGAAATGCAGTGGGGAAGTTTTAAGAGTGACGGATAAATACTTCCATATCAGCTGTTTCCTGTGTGCTCAATGCCGGAAGTCTCTAGCGCAGGGTGGTTACTTCCATAAAGACGGAAAGTATTATTGTACCAGTGACTTTCAAAAATTATTTGGTAAGTAAATATTTAAGTACAACAAATTCTTATCAAAATTATATAAAACATAGTTAGAAAATTATATTAAAGATGCCATTACTTGTCTTTTCCAAAGATTCAAACCTACATTATGATTTTTTTAAATTTAATAATTGTTATTTATAATTATAGGAACAAAATGTGCCGTATGTCAGCAATACGTGGAAGGAGAAGTTGTATCCGCTCTAGGAAATACTTATCATCAAAAATGTTTCACCTGCGGCAGATGCAGGTTAGTTAACTTAAGAGAAACTACATTAAAAATTAATTTACGGGTGATACTGTATCACACTTTTATAGACATTATTTACATTTGATTTCGTTTAAATATGATATCTACAAACCATCTTTCCTTTACGTGTAATACACAACCTCCACAATAAACAAATTGAAGCCAATCCTTCCAGGTTGATAATTATGCAAAAGAGCAATTCATTCAGCGCGCATTCCAGAAGAAGCAACTATAAGCATGTTCAGACTTAAAGAACGAAATTAAAAATGTAATAAATTGTTCATGGCAGGAAGAATGTAACGAAAAAAGTGATAATAAATTAAGGAAAGTGAAGCCGAAAGCAGGAACTAGTAATATGAGACTCATGATAGGTCATACAAATTTTACTCATACCTACTTATTTAAAGGACGACCACTACCTATCTGTAAACAATGTAACAGCCCTTTAACAGTAAAGAATATTATTCTTCAATGCTCGAAGAAAAGTGTAAGCAGATATTTGAAAGCAGGGAAAGTGTGGAAAACGTTATTGACTTTATCAATAGAACTAATTTAATCCCTTTATTTTAAATACTCAAACTCGTACTTATACATTGCAAATTATGTGTTACAAATGTATATATTGTTTTAGATGCTAATAACTATTGAAAGTTGAAATTTACGATAGTTCCTGATTAAATATATTTTTTTTTAATTACAGGCAAGCATTTCCATCTGGAGAAAAAGTCACATATACTGGAAAAGAAGTATTATGTCAAAAGTGTGTTCAAATTCCAGTTCGGGAAACTAGGAGTCCTCAAACTACGAGCCCATCATCACCAAATCCGAATGGTATGATTATAAAATATTAAAATTACAATTTAAGATGATTATGATTATAAACTAAATCTTTGTTTTTAGATTGTGCTGGTTGTGGCGAGGAATTAAAAGAAGGCCAGGCACTAATCGCGCTGGACCGTCAGTGGCACATCTGGTGCTTCAAGTGTCATGCTTGCAACGAAGTTCTTCGCGGCGAATACATGGGGCGTGAAGGAGAGCCCTACTGTGAAAAGGATTATCAAAAAAGCTTTGGTGTTAAATGTGCTTATTGTAACAGGTACATATCTGGAAAGGTGCTTCAAGCTGGTGATAATCACCATTTCCATCCAACTTGCGCAAGGTGCACTAAATGTGGAGATCCCTTTGGAGATGGCGAAGAAATGTATCTTCAGGTTAGCAAAGATTCAACGCATTTAACTGCGCCATCTATTACGTAAAAGATATATAAGGTTTGTATCTATGCTAAATTATTGTTTCTTATAGGGAGGTGCTATTTGGCATCCGCGTTGTGGTCCAGGTCCTTCAGAAGGAGGTGCAATAATCAACGGGACTGGTGATGGTGCTACCACTAATGGTCATTGCACTGACACAGAAAGTCGGGCTGGTGAATTTGACAGAATGAGTAGCTCTGTTAGTGAAATGCAGGTAAATTAACAAAATTTTAACCTTTTCATTTTTGGAACCCATTTTGTATATGTATTTGTTGTATTTTATTGAGAGATTTTGAATTATTATTTATAAAAGTATTGGTTTTGAATTATTGAACCTTAACCTTAAGTTATTTAGCCATTATAACAAACCAATGAATATCACACTAGTGCAATTCATGACGCATGACGTCACAGAAAGATAAAGGTCTAAAACATAGTTCGCACCCAACCCTATTAAATAGCAGTTGTTTTCCAATTACGGTACTATAATGCGGCATTACGCTCAGCACTGAATGTTCCAACTACAGCTTGTGTCTTATGTCTTCATTTCTATAAAACTGTACAATATATTGATAAAGTAAGCTACCTCAAATGTCCAATTATTTTTTTAATAACTCCTTATGTTTTAGGAAATATTAACAATTAAAAAATTCATTTTATCCGTTTAATTTTTAAAGGGATTCAACGTTATAGAACATTCCAAGACATGTGACATCACATCCGCTAAGTTGCTATCACTTTTATACAACAGAGCGTAAAGGAGATAGCATATTTAACACAGAACTCTTATTCATAGAAAAAGTAACTGACATTTCACTTAATAGTACAGACATGTTACGTCATAAATATGGCCGACATCTGTAGCCCTAAAACTACAATTCGAATTTTTAATAGCTATATCTCCGTCAACATTTAGATATTTAATAAAATAAAAACGTCAACATATATTTAATAACATCAAGTTCAGTCAACAATTGAAAAGTCGACCCCTAAAAATAAGTATACAAACCCATTGATATATACTAATTAGCATAAAATAGAAGTTCTTGACATTGTTGGCAATTACTCTTTTCAATACTATAATCGTTACTTTATTTAAATCATAAAAAAAAATTTAATCAAAATTAAATTTATAAAATTAAATTAAAAAATTTAAACAATTTTTTAAATTAAAAATAAACAAGTATTCTAATTAAACATCCGCACAACTAATGCGCATTGTGTTCTGTAATTGGAAAACATTTTCAGCGAAAGTATAAGTGTTTTTTTTAACTTTTTTAGCTTTAGTTCTAATTAATTATTATTAGTTAATATTTGTTTTGTTGTATTAATGCTCGTAACACATTATTCATAAATAATTTTCAATTAAAACTTTTTTTTTTGGCACATTTCATTTAATTACTAGTGCATGTTTGTTGTTTTTGCATTTGAAGTTGTTTCGTTTCACAGTTTTCGATGCGTTCCCGCACCCCTAGCCTTAATGGATCCATTTGCAGTCCTTATAGCAGTCTTAATCGAAAGGTAAGTTTCATATTTAACTCATATTTTATTTTAACAATGCATTTTTGATTTTTGGGGTCTCATTTTTAATTTATTTATTTAAAAATACCATTTCACATTTGTGTTTGTAAAAAAAAGTAAGTATTTTTCATCAAAACCTGAAAACATTTGCTACTGTGGACAACTACATACTACAGGAAATCGACAAAATCATCTGTATTTAAATTTTATTTTATTTTGTAGAATTATCCTGGTTTTCGTACATCAAGTCCAGGACTCATCCTTAGGGAGTATGGCAGAAATTACGGAGAAGACATTTCCAGGATATACACTTACAGTTACCTAACCGAAGAGCCTTCACAGGGATATCTACGTAGACCTATTGAGCCATACGATAAACCACCAACGTCTCCTCACTTTCATAGGCCAAGCTGTAAGTGTTACAGATTATGTTAGCAAAGACACAAACCTGTTTCATGCGATATAACTTTTTGTAATGATATTGGTTTTAATTCTAGCGGCAAATTCTATGCGTCAATTAAGAAGTTCCTCCAGATCTAGTAAATCAGGAATGAAGGTTTTAGTTGATTCAATTCGTTCGGAAACTCCTCGACCTAAAAGTCCTGCTATGAATAATGAAGAACCTATAGAAATGGCACATTATCCAGCTGCCAAAAAGCCTCCACCTGGCGAACAACCGAAAATCGAACGAGACGACTTCCCAGCACCGCCTTATCCGTACACAGATCCTGGTAAATATAATCAGGCATTAGATATCTAGGTTGAGAAAAGAAACAGTCATTAATGGTCATTTTTGAATATATTCCAGAACGAAGACGACGATGGTCAGACACTTACAAAGGAGTTCCGGTATCTGACGATGAAGATGATGTTGATGGAGCTAAAGATAATGGCACGACAGGTAAATGTCATTTATACAGCAAATTAAAGCGATTTATTGTATAGTTTTTACATTTTACTAAATTTTAGGAGAAGGAGGTCAAAAATTACAGAAAGAACAAGAAGAACTTAGTAAGATAGCTCCAGCTAGTGGAATTGGAAAAGTTTTTCTAAAAAGCGTTCAGGAACGCGAAAAAATTAGGCAATATAAACTAGCTCATTTGGATCCAAGGAATGCAAGCAGGTAACTTAATAATATTTAAAAAATTTAGGAAAAACAGAAAAAAAATATTTTCTAATATCTCGCTTCACAGCTGGTCAAAACATTTGAAATTTTGTAATCAAATTAAGGACACTTATATTAACATCATATTTAAGTTTTGCCATATTCTGTAAGGTTTTTATTATCTTAAATTATATGGTATATGTTTTTTGTGGTTTTAGAACCCCTTCTGCAAGTAAGGAACCAGGCTACCGACTAAGATATGACTGTCCAATTGGTGCAAGTCCTTCCAGAAATTTGGATCACCCAAAACCCTTTGAAGATGACGAAGTTTTTGACCGTTCCGTTAGCTATCGAGGGTCAATGGGCCGGTCAACCCATACAATACCCAGCTACAATGGTAAATTAAAAGAACAGTATATTATGAAATAAATATAATATAAATTTTAGTAGAAGAATCAAAAATCATATGTATACATATTTTATTTAATGATCAAGAAGAAATACACAAATATCATATGTGTACGACAAGTCTAATAGAAATTTGTTAATTATAATAATTGTTTATTTAAATTTTTTATTTACAGTAAATAAATAACACTAATTTATTTTAATTAATTTGTTATACACTTTTTAATTCACTATTTTATTTTATTAAAACAATGTCTTTTTCATTTTTACTTAATTTCTTTATATATGAAAACACAATATTAAATGCAAATTTTAATTTTTGTGTGTTTATATTTTTTTATGTTTTCTTTTTTTGTTTTATTTTAAATGTGTCATGTAGTTATATCTTCACTTCGTTCAGTACCAAAGCCGGGGTATGGCCTTAAAGCGTCAACTTTACCATCAGGCAGAAATGGATACAGCTCAGTAAGTCATATGGGCTTTGTGAAATGTACTTGTTATGTATTTTTATCAATTGCTCTATGTCACAATGCCATTTGGTTTGGATTAAACTTATCCTCAAGATTCTGGTAAATGACAAAAATTATTTGTAATTCGTAAAGTCAAAAAAGAAGTAATTACTTCAAATCGTGGAAAGACGGTGACGACGCATTAGATTTTTGAATGAAGTATGAAAGAACACGGAAGCTGTGGAATTTACAACCTCAAATGCGGCTGTGCGCTGACGGAACATTAAATGGGACAAATTACAAATTAAAACAAATTAAATGGGAATGACTACACATTTGCTATACAATTTAAATTAAATACAACATTAAAACAGTGAGTGGAAATGACGGGTAATTCAATATATACGAATCATAAAAATACCGCTTGAATTCCATATTTCCACATTACGTTGACTATTCTCCACTCATAAATGGACGTATAACATTAAAAATACAATGCCATTACGATTTGTTTAGCACACCTTCTAGAAATTGTTTATTATGCGAAATTTAACATAAAGCAATTAATAAAAATAATGTAATTCTGCATTGAATGTAGGTTTGGTTGCGGCTAATTTTAAATCATTAATTTATTATCAAAAATCACACTAACAAATCACTCATATATCCATACATATTTAAATCTTAAAATGATTATGAATGTGTAACTGTAATTGCCTTATATTATTTCGCAGGGGCAAACGCGTTACACAAATATATTCCCTATGTTGTTTATGAGTTTCAAAGAAATTTATAAATATAATTAATGCCTTAAAACACCCGCTACTTGCAATTAACACAAACACGTATATTATAGTTGTAAGCGCGCTTCGGCATGTGCCTAAACCGGGGTATGGATTGGCTCCACGGTCCCATACTTTCAGCTCTGCTGGCGGAAGTGGAAGTACAGCTGGAATTCCAGTAAGAAGGCTACAAATTTTAGAGAATGATAATTTGTGCCTTTCGTGTTTTATTGGTTATGTTTTTTTAGTATGTTCATATATATAATTACACTATAGGTTTGATTCTTTGATAACACTCATTTTTAAAATTCTTTTATAAATATTTCTAACACTATATCTAAATAATAATCAAAAATAACTTCTTAGTGTAATTAAAATTATGGACTTTATTATTTCATAATTTAATTTATTTTAGAAATTATCTAAATTCTAAATTTTTCGTGTCACTGATAAATAATTTGGTTCCATGAAAAAAGCGTTTCCATAATCGTGTGGTTATTTCAATTTGCGCTTTTTTCTAGTCACCAAATAATTTCACTTAGTAAAAAATGATATTATTTCAAAACACTACATACACTGTATATACCTTGCACTATCCAAATCCTAATCATGTATTTTATGTTTTAGAAATTTTATTTTGCTGTAATAGTGTGCAAGTAATTTTATAAAGCATGTTTTTAGAAAAAATGTAATAATTATTTTAGCAAAGTTATTTTTAAAATATTTCTTTAATTTCTACATAACAAATAAAGCAACGGGCTTGTGTCCTATGTCTTAATTTCTATAAAAGTGTACTATATATTGATAAAGTGGGTAACTAGAACCTCAAATGTTCAATTATTTTTTAATAACTCCTCAAATTCTAGGAGATATTCACAATTAAAAAAGTAATTTTATCTCTCTAATTATTAAAGGAATTCAACGTTGTACAAAATTTCAAATGCATGTGACATCACAGCCGCTAGTTGCTATCTCTTTTATACAACAGAGCGTAAAAGAGTTATATTCTTGAGAGAACTCTGACAAGTTTTTCAAGTTACCAACCTTACAACTCAAAAATCTCTGGTATATGTATCTATATATCAAAATATCAAATATTGTTCACAACTATTTCAAGGAACAATAAAATTTCAATATTATGTCTGCTGTAACAATGTAAAATAAAATAAAAACTTATCATTCTTTGACTTGACTTGATTATTTCGACTACCAACAGCTACAAAACATTACCACAGCACTGACCTACACAACAAATAACTGACGTATAAATGTATTTCACGTCATACAAATGGCCGACCATCTCACAGCGCTAAAACTACTACATTTATTAACATCAATTTCAATCAACCATAGTAAAATCGACCACTAAAAAATGAGGACACAAGGGTTGTGAACTTATTTTTTAGAGGTGGTTTTTTAGATTGGCGTTTTTAATTTATTAAATATCGAAAAATTGACGGATGTATATCTATTTAAAGTTTGAATTTTGTTTTACTGCGCAATATTACTACTAGTAGTTGATGACGCCACATACTCGTTAAATTATAATAAGTAATGTCAATTTATTTTTTGTATTAATCACGACATTATATTGCTACAGCAACAGCTGGTATAGCTGTGACGTCTAATTCTGCAACTCTTTTGCAGTTCTCTTGTTTAGTAGTTATTGTAAATAATGTGTGCGCACATTTTGGATTTAAACTTACAATTTTAAACAATGACACTAACCACTTAGGGCGCTATTTGCGTTTAATAAATATAGGGGACAATTATAGGGCTTTGAAAAATCGTCAGACGTTAACAGACACCAGGTAAGCAGTTGCAAAATAGACCCCATAATTTCAAAACCTTTCTATTATTTTAAAAATAACTTTCTGTTAAATGCATATGAATGCTTTTGAATGGCTTTTGTAGCTTTTGTTTTCTAATTATAATATTGAATGATAAATATTTACAAATAATTATTTTTATAGGATATTTCGTTCAGTGGCATGGGGGATAAAACACACAGCACAGAGTTCAGCAGCGGAAAATCAGATAGTGAGTTTCTATTTTTTATTATTTTTAACCTAAATTCAATATATTAATCTAATTTATATTTTTCAGTATCCGCTGGATCAATTACAGACGTGGATCGTCGTGCAATGGTATGCCTTAACAATTGCAGTGACCATACTTTCAATTATTTAGCTATCATTTACTGAAATTTCTTTTTTTTTTGTAGATTACTGAGCTACCTGTCTCGTCAACTTATGCTGGAGGCTTAGGAGGCTATAGCAGTCACACCGGCAATCACATGCGTCGCTCGCTTCCAAACATGGCACACTCAATGCTCGTCAATGAACCTGCTAAAATTTATCCTTATCATTTACTACTAATCACAAATTACAGATTGCCAGCAGATGTAGATAGATGCAATTTAGAGGTAAATTGAAGAAAACTGTTTTTTTAACAAGACACATCCTCAAATGATGATTAACCAATTTATTTTCTATTCCAGCGCCATCTTTCAGACGTTGAATTCGATGCAATCCTTCAATGCACAAGAAATGAATTTTACCGTTTACCACAGTGGCGTCGAAATGAATTAAAACGTCGGGCTAGATTATTCTAGCCGCCATTTTATTGGTATTATAAAAATATAATTCACCATCTTGTATTTATTTTAAAAATTAAAACAAAAATATTAAAACATTGGTACATAAAAAATAATATTAAAAGAAAGAAAAAAAACCATAATTATATAATAATATATACATTTTTCCTTTTTCTTTTTTTTATAATCAAATTTTTACAATTTTTTTTAAATAATTGATATTTTTTATTATTATAATAATAATTTTTTTAACTATTATTTTCTGTAGTTATTTGTTTATCATAAAAGGATTTTATAAAATTTCTTTCAAAATTTTTGTGATTTATTTAAAAAACAAATTCGGTTTCTTTAAAAGGGTTTAATTTGGCTATATATATCTTTATCTTATTTATTTATTAAGTAAGTATTATTATTTAAAAATAAGAAAACTTAAAACAATTTAATTTTAATGTTGACCAAATTTTATCAGAAAGATTGAGACTTAATTTTACGTTCATTTAAAAAAATAAAAAAACAATATTTGTTTTAAGTTTTATTATATTAAATATAATACTTATTTATTATTATTATTTATTATTAAAAACAAAGAAACCAAACATAATTATTTAATAATTGTGCATAATTATAATTATATATTTTACAAACATTTGCTTTTATCAATTATATCTTTATTTAATTATTTATACGTCTATATATATAAATTTATATAATATATATTTTTAACTATTATTTTCTTTCGTCGTTAGATTTAAAATATCTGCAATAAAGTTGATATTAAATTAATTTCTACGCAAGAAAAAACAAGAAAAAAAACATCACATCCAAATTTATGCGCTGAAATTAAATATATTGTTTAAATTATACAAAAATGTATGCTAATATCACTCCCATAAAATAAATTAGGCAAATTAATAAATATATTATATAATAAATTAAATTGATATTAAATTATATTAATTTAATTTACTTAGATAATAATATTATCTAAATACATAGTTAAATTTACAAGGCAGATATTAAATAAATAATAAAAATATAAAACATATCTTCTTTTACATTTTACTATTCTTCTTATTATATATTAATAATATTATTAATAATAATGGCATAATAAACAATTGCATAATAAAATTTAAATTTTAAGATTTCAGCTGCATGTACGAGTATAATAAATAAATGATTCAAAATCACGATAATATTTAAAAATTTGGAATTTGTGGTTTTCACTAGAGAAATTTTCTACATTTACATAGAATTTACCCAAGACTATCCGCTAAACACAAAATGTATATATTAAAAACATAAAATATTGTAATATTCTTTATGTAAAATATATATAACTGTGTGTTTAGGAGGTAAATATTATAATTTTTAAATTTATAATAAAAAGTATTTATACTCTAACAAATTACAATCCTAGCATTTACAGAAAAACGTATTTGCTGCAAAAACATTTATTTGAACGACTAAAAATAAAATAGTATAAATGCTTAAAAGCCTAAGTAGTGTCATCATTTCAAATTCACTTAAAGAGTACATATAATTTGATATTTTAAATAATATTTTTATTAATAATAATAAATTTAATGGTGAAATATTTTTTAGTTATTAAGAACAATGATTTTAATAGTAATATATTAATTATTACAATTTAAAATAAGCTTGATATTTTGCAATAAATAAGGCTTCAATTTAGGATTATATTCTTATTATATAAGGTTGATAAAATATTACGTTTCTTTTTTCAAATATATATAAATTAAATAAGGACTTGAAATATATTTATATATATAAGATGAGATATTACAATTGAGAAGAAAAAATCATTGAACCAATGTGAAAAAAATTAAAATAAGTGGTGAGCCATTTGTTGATTTCTTTTTCAATCGCTGTTAAAGTTACACCGTTGAGTTTTTTGAATGAATGTTGCTTTATTTAATAGTACACCACACGATTATTTATGGAAAATAATTTAAGTAAAATGCTCTATAAAACGTTATCAAATTGCACTTGCGTAACGGGTGCACTTTGGAAATAATTTTTCAGTGTTTCTCGGCGTTTTTCATGCGCAAAACGCGCCGTTTCTTACAGTGGAGGTTTTACACTATATGTCAGTGTTGTCAATGCCGACATAACAACCTCTGTATAAAAGAAACCGACAAATGGTATATATTTTTTCATCTCGAACTGACTTTTAATAGTAATGAGTTATATTTGAAAAATGAATTGTATTTCTAGATTAGATTAGGAATGGAGCTTAAATGCATTTTATTATTAAGAAAAAACTTCAATTTGCACTTGTTTAATAAATTAAAAACGACTTCCGCGTGCGTGCGTGCAAAAAGCTAAATATAATGCATTTTAGCTTACAATATAAAAAAAAGAATTATTTTTTCTTATATGTATTAAAAAAAATATATTTGAAGATATTTATATAAAAAAAATAATTCACTAATATATATATTTTTTATTTTAAAAATTAAGATTATATTTTTTGAAATTTAAATATTACTATCTTCTAACTATTATAAAAAACAATATGGCGTATAATTGTGTTTTCTAAATTAAAAATTGTAGGATAAAAATATTTATTTTATAGTGCTGCCATATGTTTTAAAATAATAGTAAAAGATAAAATATTTTCTTGTGCAAAAAAATGAAAGCAGCTAAAATTACAAATAAATATAAATTGTCAAACAATTAATGAAGACGTTTATTTTAAAGACGTCATAGTGATAGTGAAGCATAAAAACAGCTTGGCTAGTCGGGAAATGTCTTAAATAATAAAAAATTATACAAAAAACTCAAATAAAAGGCAATGTCAAAAAAGATAGCGTTATTTCATTTATTAGTTCTAAATTAAATTAAAATTTATGAATGTGGTACAATACCTTTACGTAAATGATGAAAACATCGTGAAATTTATCTATAGGAATATATAAAAATAGTTAAAATACATGGCCTCTCATATATCATAAGTTTTAACTATGAACAGATTGTGACATGGTTTTCAAAAACCACGTGTATATAAAAATAATTTTGTTGAAACTATTATACACACAAGGATAACTTTTTACGAAAATAATTAAATAAAACCAGTTAGCTACAGTAAATGTTGGTTATGTACCGGCAACGTTACAAATAGCAGATTGAGAGGGAAATTATAAATAAAGGGAGATTATGTTGCAAGAAATGAAAAAAGTTAGCTAAGTTTTACACCAAATTTATTCAATGACAAATCTATTATTACTTTTTATAAATATATAATTTGAATTTGAATTTTTTAATTATGAAACTATTATTTGCATCAATGAATAATTTTAACAAGCAAAAAGTCATTTAATTGGGAATTGATAAATTCATTTTCAAATGTATAGTCTCCATAAATAAACTTTTAAAGAGATAAACTTTTTGCAGTGGCGGTACGCATTTTGCATCCTGTACCTACTTAGGGTAGCTTAGTTGTGACAATTATGGCAAAAGTATAGTCAGGTATTAAGTACACTCAATATAGGATACTATTTTATTTTTTTGGAAAGTGGCCTGAATACATGTGAACTGTTATATACATATACAGGCTAAATACAATGATGCTGTATAGAAAAATTGCAACGCTGTCCACTGCTCTGAATGCTAACATGCATTGCATGTTTTTATTAACTGTTCAAACAACCCAGTAAACAATTTGGTGAAGTGTCCTATTTGGTGAAGTTCGAGTCACTCGTACAATTCTATTCTAACGCTTTACAAGTTCTCTACCTGTCACAGATTTTGTGTTAGTTTTTCATAATAATATTCTTTCTTTTTCCAACATCATTCATTAAGTATTTCTGTTTCTTTCCCACATGGGTATATTTTTATTATCCGGTATAAATCATAAACCTACTCCGCTTTTAATTCAGCAGTGAACCGTCGTTGCAATGTCTGTAGCTCATAAAAAGGACCTTTCCTTTGAACGACTGAATAGAAAACGAACACGTTCCAGACAAAAAATTCATGATACGTAATAGAAATTAAGTAGAATTTACTCCAAAATGTTTACTGGGAATAGGCTTGTGTCCTCATTTTTTAGTGGTCGATTTTTCAATTGTTGATTGGGATTGATGTTAATAAATGTGTATTGCCGTTTTTACTTCATTAAATATCTAAATGTTGACGGAGATATAGCAATTAAAAATTCGAATTGTAGTTTTAGCGAAACATATGTCGGCCATATTTATGACGTAACATGTATTAAGGGTAGGTCATTTATTTTTTTATATAAATAAGAGTTCTGTGTTGAATATGCTATCTCTTTTACGCTTTGTTGTGTACTTAGCGGACGTGATGTCACATGCCTTGGAATGTTCTATAACGTTGAATCCCTTTTTTGATTAAAGTGAAAAAAGTACAATTTTAATTGTTAATATCTCCTAACATATAAGAAGTTATTAAAAAGTAATTGGACATTTGAGGTTCTAATAACCAACTTTATCAATATATAGTACAGTTTTATAGAAATTAAGACATAGGACACAAGCTCATTTTTAAAAATATGTTTTAATACTTTGTAGGACTCGTCTGTATTAAATATTATTATAGACTTTGATTATTAATCAAATTTAATAGATTAAGAACTCAAACAATGACGTCACTGAACTTTATAAAAGATGTAGAATCGTCTCATTAAAATTTAATGTTTTAATTGCTTATATCTTTTATACTAATGTAATTAATTAAAAAATAATATAATTAATGTTTTCATACTGTACTTCTTCATCACAATAAATCACAATTTTAATCGATACCGTTACTTCAAAATTTTGAGGACCATTGATATAATGCAGTGAGGCAATAATATATATTTTAATTAATGCATAGAAATATATACATATATGCACTTATATCAATGCAGTACTTGTCATATCATAAAAAGTGGTTTTTCCTCATCCCATTTATTAGTTCTTGGAAATGTTATATTGCTCATATCTATAACTCATTCCTAGACACTTGCAGATTGATAAAAGATTATGAAAACATAAATAAAATAACAAGTAATATTTACGGTATATTTTTAGTTGCATATTTAGCATGCGGCTAGCAAATTCAGCAGCCATTTTGAAAATCAATACTTTTATATATAAATATATGGATATGACATTTTTAATACTAACACACCTAATATTTGCAAAATTTGTAAAAGTATTGCCTAATTAGGTTAGTTTTAAATATTATAAAATTATCTATCGAGAACTCATATTTTTAATCAGTCAAAAAGTTACTAATTAAAAAAAGATTGAAACATTTTAGGCGAAAACTAAAAGAAAAAGATTACAACGGAAAAATATATGTGGACCATCGGTTGGTTTCTGTTGAAATGAGAGATATATCAATATTGGCAACACTCACGCGCTTGACATATTGACAGATTTGTAATTAAACCTTCGCGTTAAAAAATGTACCATTTTATCGATCTTTCATGCACAACTTCTCATAGGTTGCATCAAACACAATGGATTTATCAATGATTATTAAATCGGAACGTATGTACGACTACTGCGGGTCTACTGAGACAACAACTGAGATCGCTACCCAATCGGCTAGCAACTTTGTTGAAAATCAGACGGACGGACCTGTAGACGCCGGTTTGGAGATGTTTATTGCAGTTGCGATTTGACTATTTTGATGGGGAAATGTTAGCGACCGTTGCTATTTCAGCGATTTCCAAATAATCGACAATGTGAAAATTTGCAAAATTGTGTAAAGACAATGGACCACTTCCAAGTCAACCGCGGCAACCATTTAACTGAAAATGTTTACCATAAATAATCGTGCGGTGTACTCTCTTAAATAAAGCAACAATTATTTAAAAATATGTAACGGTGTCGTTTTAATAGCGATTTCAAAAAGAAACCAGCAAATGGCCCACCACGTTTAATATTTTTTTTTCCAGAAAAATTAATCGTAAAACGATGGTAACAAATTTTTCGACTAGTTTTATGCAAAAGAACCATAAGTTTTCTAAATATATAATTATAATAAGAACACGCGTATAACAGGTTGTGCACATCTGTCGGAAACGAACTTTGCACCAATAAAAAAAAACTTTCTCCGTTATTTATAAAAATAAAAAACAATATTACGTCATTTTAAAAAAAATTAAAACAAAATATTCACAAATATGAAAACTATGAAATAATAACAATTATGTAAATATATTTATTTTAAATTTGGTTTTGACAAAGAATTTCTCAATTATGGAAATAAATTATGGGTAATTTGCGTTTTTCAAAAATTTTATAGTGTTCTCAAAAACTAGAAAAATCTTTTTGAATAAAGTTGGTGAGTGTTTCAGCCTATTTTGTTAATTTGTGTTAACTTTATGTTGTTAATTGGATGATATCTGATTTAAAAACACAAACCATTAACCAGAGGCGCTATTAGGATCGGTATCCCCCCCACTGATCGAACTTTTCGTAATTATTTGGGAATTTTATTTTTATTAACTGCCACAGTGCTGTTAGTTATATTACTTAGTATAAAAATACTGCATGCATATGAAAAATAATTTTAAAGTTTATAGATAATAATAAACTATGAATTTGGGCACATTTGACAACATCGATAGAGTACATAACCTGAAAACTTGGACCTAATGCCTTTCAAATATTCGCGGTTACTCATGCGGAGACTAACTGTGCAAGCAACTTTGCCAAAACTTACATCGTGTTTTGAACAGCGGATGTAACGCATGATTGTGATGATATTTTTTATAAAAATGTCAATTATTTTTGTTATTTCTTCGGAAACATACTATTTTTATTATTTGAATCGAAAGCTTGATGTTTTCTGAACCATATTCAATTGAAATAATAATTTTCTCCATTAGATACTTACATGAAATTTTCAATCAAATGCACAAGGTAATGAATCCCCATATACTTGTACGTGAAATTTCCATTTTTTTAAAACTAATTATTTCCTTAAAAGCTTCGGACCTTATTTTTACCCTTATTAAATTTTTTATTAGTTATTGACTATCGTTGAACAAATTTACAAAGTTTCAACAAGTTCACCATTCTTTACTGCTTCACGAGGATCTCCTTAACAGGTTTACTTAAGAAATTTGTTAGCAATCGCTAGCATGTTCATTTACGTCAAGTGTAAAAAGTGATCTTGGCCATTGGAAATATTAACCACGCTAAGATTGTCATTTTTAAGCATGCTGTTACAGATGTTATGTTTACAATTTTTACTAAAATATTTATTATCAGACATAATTAATAATTTTATCGACTAATTAAGATAAGAATCACAACTACAACTAATTAGTATACGAGGTTATGTATTTTTAAAAGTGATTGAAATTTTACACTTTAGTTGTTCATAGGTTATCGGAAAGGTTAAAAGTTAGAAAGATTAGTCTGGACTCTGAAGAGACATTTAATGTAAAATATGGCATAATCTCCAAACATAAAGCGAAACGTGTCATGAAATGAGCAAATTATTGCTGAAACCAAAGATTTGAGGAATGTGACTAATCGTACTTTTTGGAGAACATAAACACAAAAAATCACATTGGATTTCATTTTTTCATTTTTTACAAATGCACGCCTGGGTACATGGTTCTGGAATTGATGAAGAGGAATAACTTAAGAGTAGAAGGGGAGTGAGATTTGAGAAAAATCTCAAATCTCGCAGTCCTGAAAAGAAGAGAAGAGGATTTGAAAGAAGAGCAAGGGGGAGGTATGAAAGAAAGGAAACAATACTTAGAAAGAAATGATATGGGGATAGGGGAGAGGTGAAGAGAAAGAGTACGGCACGAAGAAGGGTAGAGGAGGAGGAAAGAATGATTAAAATGTATAAAAGCAGATACAATGCTAGGTATATAAAATTATGGGAAAATGGAGTGCCAGAGTATAGGAGGGAAAGGAGAGTGACCTGAAGAATGTTTCAGGCGAGATTGGGGATGAAGAAAATGGAAGTAGATACTGGGTGGACAGAGAAGAAAAGAAGTGTGGGATGTGCAAAGCAGAGGTGGAGACACTGGAGTAAATAAGGCATGATTGTGTGGACAGGATGGGCGGCAGTAGGAAGATGGAGCAGCTATTGAAATGGGGAAAGGAAGAGAACAAATGGATGGCAGATGTAATTAGAAGGAGGAAGTGAAGAACCAGAGGGTTTATGTCTGAACAGAGTGATAGAGGTAGTAGGCAGGAGAGAGTAAATGAAGTCTGAAAAGAAGAAAGAATAGTACAAAGCTAATAGAGGATTTGTCGAGTCAAGGGGTCAAGGAAGGGCAAGAGATGAGAGAGGAAGGTACAGCATAAAGGAAGGAGAAGCAGGAAACGGTGAGAATGAAGGAGGTGTGAGAAACAGAAAGTGAGAGGATCAAAAGAAGAAGAAGCAGAACATACTTTTGGAAAGAGAAAGGTCTAGAATAGTTAAGTTTAATTGTAAGTTGAAGTTCTATGAAATGTTGTAAGAAGTATTAATGTAGATTGTAAAGCCGAAAGGCAAACAATTCATAATATAATATATATATATATACTAAAGAGCCGAATTGCCGGATTTTAGATCGGTCCACGGGCCGTAGTTTGGAGCACCCTGATCTAGTGCCTAAATATTAACATGTACTTTGCGTATCTTGTTCTAACGCTTCTTCAACTTCTAGATGCTTCCAAAGAGTTCTAGCCTTGAAATAATAAATCTTATTTTTTTAATTCTATTACGTTGGCTCCATTGGCGTACGTAGATTTGGATACTCAAGGCCATCCTTTCTATCTTCTACAAACAAACATATAGAGAATAAAGTACAATCTAAAAAAAATTCCAGTACCTACCCAGTAAACATTTTGGAGTAAATTCTACTTAATTTCTATTACATATCATGAATTTTTTGTCTGGAACGTGTTCGTTTTCTATTCAGTCGTTCATAGGAAAGGTCCTTTTTATGAGCTACAGACATTGCAACGACGGTTCACTGCTGAATTAAAAGCGGAGTAGGTTTATGATTTATGACCGGAGTTATAAACTTAAAACTAGCAGGGGTATAAAACTTAATTGAATTTTACTTTTTAAAATCTGCAAAATATAAATATTTAAATGAAGAAATAAATAGATGTAATCTTTAGTACGGATCGTGATTTTTTTAATGAATATTATTCATCTTCAGCAATACTCGTTATATTAGTTTTTTACATTGTTTTGCTGATTCAAAAATCCACGATCGGCAGGTCTGCGTTAGGTTTAAAACCTCTGTCTTACCATCACTAGGTACTATCTTCGTTTATATACATTCTATTCGGGGATTGAGGGAGATAGCGTCTGTCTATTACCGTTAAAGAAATATTTGTTGAAAAAGGATAGCATATACTTTAAACATCTGTACAGAACGAAATATTATACAAGTATACAAGTGTAACGGTGAAAAATATATTTTACTTGTCTAACGCATCTCGTTTCTCTCTCACTTTTAATAAATAAACTTTCATTTACAGAATAAATGAAATGAATGTGAATTTAAAAAAAATATATCCATGTGGGAAAGAAACAGAAATACTTAATGAATGATGTTGGAAAAAGAAAGAATATTATTATGAAAAACTAACACAAAATCTGTGACAGGTAGAGAACTTGTAAAGCGTTAGAATAGAATTGTACGAGTGACTCGAACTTCACCAAATAGGGCACTTCACTAAATTGTTTACTGGGTACCGAAAAAAAATTTGTAGACACCTATGTTTAGAAGAGAATGATGTAAGTTGTTTTGGATCTGAGACGGTCTCTGTAATTATCGACCTTTGTTTTCCTGATTTTTGTCAAAAGTGATTTTTTTTATTATGTACCCAAAATTAACGTCTCTACTGAATTGGGTTGTCGTTGAATGGGCTTGTGTCCTCATTTTTTAGTGGTCGATTTTTCAATTGTTGATTGAAATTGATGTCAATAAATGTGTATTGGCGTGTCTATTTTATTAAATATCTAAATATTGACGGAGATATAGCAATTAAAAATTTGAATTGTAGTTTTAGCGCTAGAAATGGTCGGCCATATTTGTATGACGTGAAATGCATTTTAACGTCAGTTATTTGTTGAGTAGGTAGGTGTTGCGGTAATGTTTTGTAGTCAAGCCAAGTCAAAGAATAATAAGTTTTTATTTTATTTAACCCTGTTACGGCAGACATAATATTGAAATTTGATTGTTCCTTGAAATAGCTGTAAATAATATTTGATATTTTGATATATAAATACATATAGCGGAGATTTATGAGCTGTAAGGTTGGTAACCTTACACAAGGATTGTGATGTCACATGCACTTGGAATGTGTACAACGTTGAATCCCTTTAATAATTAAGAGATACTCTTAACATATAAGGTGTTATTAGAAAATAATTGAACATTTGAGGTATACTTTTATAGAAATTAAGACATAGGACACAAGCCCATTGAAATTCATTATTGAAATATTGGTTAATAAACGTATATTGACGTTTTTATTTTAAAAAATATCTAAATCTTAAATATCTATGGAAATTGATGTTAATAAATGTATATTAGC
The DNA here is from genome assembly GCA_963678705.1 of Panorpa germanica. Taxonomy (NCBI): domain Eukaryota; kingdom Metazoa; phylum Arthropoda; class Insecta; order Mecoptera; family Panorpidae; genus Panorpa; species Panorpa germanica. Next base: position 22,330,110 of record OY783206.1, read on the forward strand.
GGTTTTTTTTTTAATAAATATCTAAATGTTGACGGAGATATAGCAATTAAAAGTTTGAATTGTAGGTTTAGCGCTAGAAATGTCGGACATATTTATGACGTAGCATGTCTGTACTATTAAGGGTAGGTCAGTTATTTGTTATATGGATAAGAGTTCTGTGTTGAATATGCTATCTTTTTTACGCTCTGTTGTATAAAAGAGATAGTAACTTAGCAGTCGTGAGGTCACATATATGTCTCGGAATGTTCTATAACGTTAAATCCCTTTAATAATTAAAGGGACACAATTACTTTTTTAGTTATTGATATCTCCTAACATATAAGGAGTTATTAAACAATAATTAGACATTTGAGGTTCTAGAAACCAACTTTATCAATATGTAGTAGAGTTTTACAAGCCCATTGGGTAGATATGATTTCTCACGTTACAGGTGATTTTTCTATGAGAAGTGCACGTTCATCTATATGAATATAATACCCATGTAAGTTATCATTTGCATAGATTTTCACGATACTATGTCATTCAAAAAACAATGATAATATATCCTATCTGACCATACATGTATTTTTGCATACATAATGCTATATCATGCAGTATTTCAATTTTTTAGTTATCAAACATGACATTTCTAAAATGCTGTAGATCATTACAATCTTTGAGATAGTCATACTGACTCATGGCAATAAATTACAAAGAGACGCGTTGAAGTTTAATAACAATTAAGTCATTTATTTTGTACGATATGTACGCATTAAGCGAGTGAGATGTGATATTACTGGATGGCCTTGAGAATCTTTACAATCTTATATTTGCTGAAATAAAGCCGCGAATTTCAAATATTTAATTTATAAGTTATGGGCCACTTGTTGGTTTCTTTTTGAAATCGCTATTAAAACGACGCCGTTGAATATTTTTAAATTATTGTTGCTTTATTTAAGAGAGTATACTGCACGATTATTTATAGAAAAGAAATTTAGTTAAAAACGTTCTAAGAAAATCATTTTTCTTACGATTTTCTTGAAAATTAAAATATATATCTTGCGGTACTATATTTTTAGATTTAGACCCTACAACGACACTGCCCCATGTTGAAACGGATGTTTTGTGATATAACAATGGTAATTTTCTTACGATTGTTTTGAAAAACTGTAATAACTAGAAGTTGACTACTTGGCAACATCGCACTCCGCGGGAAGTTTAAAATACCGTAAAAATAAACAAGTCGTGTTTTGGTCAGTATAAGAATGCAATGTTGCCATATCTAAAAAGCGAGAAAGAAAGCAGTTCTTGTACGTTCTTAAATGGCAACCGCGGTTGGTTTGAAAAGAGTCGTTGTTTTTAGCACTAAATTGTCGATTGTTTTTGGCTCGTTAGAATAACTACGGTGGCTTCAAATCACATTAAAATGTTTAGTATATCAGCGTCATCTCACTGTGAGCTTGGACAGGTTTGAACTTGTTGTTTTTTAGGTTATATTTTTAGTTAAGTAGAATCTTGTGTACCTAGAGCATATATCTATTATCTTGAAGTATCTATCAGCATCGTGTTTGTTTCCATGTAATGTGATAAGAAATAAACGTGATAGAACCGGCATCGAGATAACGTATTAAATAATATTTATCTTAATCACGATAATTTATTAAAAACGCCAATTTGTAAGTACTCTTATTAGAAAAAAATGTGGTAACTTTACGCTGGTTGCAAAATATATGTTTGCAAAGTTGTTGTCTTTTCTAGAAAAAAGAAATTTGATTATGAACTATATCTTTCTTAATTTCTTATTGAAATATAGATTAATCTTCTTAATATATATAAATTACGTGTCACGTTGTATGTCCGCGATGGACTCCTAAACTACTTAACCGATTTTAATCAAATTTGTACACCGGGTGCAGTTTGATCCAACTTGAAAGATAGGATAGCTTACATCTCAATTTATGATTGCAATATTATCTTATTGCAAATTATTTGTCTATTAATTATCTGTATATGACATATGACATCTGGCGACGATGATGGCGACATTTGTTGACTAGATTGAGTAAATATTCTGTTGACTAGATTGAGTAAATATTCAATAGATGGCGCTATGTAATGTAATATGACAAAAACGTTAGTCACAGCAACGCGTGGCCGGGACAGCTAGTGTATGTATGTATATTGACGTTTTTATATTTTTAAATATTCAAAAGTTGACTTTGAATTTCATTTTTCCGCTTGGGTTAGCTCTGCATATGACGTCATAGAAGAAAAAAGTAATCGAGATTATTTTTCCTTTTTCACAAGCTTTCTAAAGTAATACATGAAGTATATATAGGTAGAACCAGCTGTTAGTAGTAAATGAAGTATCACACACAACTCGTATTCGTTCTCTTGTTGTATAAAACAGATCGTCCAATGTGACGTACGTGTATTGGAATTTTCTATAACGTTGGATCCCTTTAATAATTAAAGAGACAAAATGACTTTTTTAATTGTTAATATCTCCTAAAATATAGTGAGTTATTAAAAAATAATTGTACATTTGAGGTTCTAGTAGCCAAATTTATCAATATATTGTACATTGTTATAGAAATTAAGCGGCCTATTTTGTAACTACTTACCTGATGTCTGTTAACTTCTGACGATTTTTCAAGGGCCTATATTTTCTAAACTAAGCTATGTGACCTTAAATAAAGAGCAAAATGGATCCCATACCTTAAAACTGGCATAAGTAGCCTAATTTGTAAATTAGAGGCCTTTGAAAAATCTTTAGAAGTTAACAGACGTCAGAAAAGCAGTTACAAAATAGGCCCCTAAGTCATGGTTCATAATGGTTCCCCTGAGTAATCATGAAACACATTTTTCTAGGGCTTCTCTGCCACGCTTCATAAATTTGTTGAAAATAAATCACCAAGGCATTCGATTTCGGCATTTCATTTTTACCACCTGTCTTATGGAGGTGCTCCAGAGCAGTGCCCCGGCTTTGTCAGACCGCTATACATTAATTTAACTTAATAACGAGTTATATACTACACTGTGTGCAGTAAATCATGGTTGATTTTTCCTCCACTCCTAGACGTGTGTGATGCCAGTCTTTATAGACCCTAAACCCGCAAAGTTTGAACAGAAATAGCATCTACATGTGTACTAGAAAGCTGGAACTTAAAGTATGTAGCTGCGAGAGAAACATCTCCAACTAATATTATCACTTCGTCCGTTTGTCCGGAAGGGATATGCAAGTGGACTGAACACTGTTCATCGTTGGCACGAGCGGTGCAATGTCATCGGAAATACCCTCATACCAGTTCGAACGAGAACTGGTGTGTTCAACATGGAAACACAGCAGTCATCATCAAGCTTCAATGCTCTCGTCCACTGTGCCGTCTTTGATCATTGTAAAAATACTTTTTAATACTCAATTTAATATTATTTTATACGTAAAATTATAAATGTTTTATTATTTTATGATCGATTGATTGATTGTATAGCTATGAAATAGGTCCCAGAACATTATATTTAGTTATATTATTTACTGTGTTTAGTGGTTTATTATATAATTATATATGTGTATATACACTTGTTTGTATATATAACTAGCTATATATTTTTCAGCTATAATCTATAACTAAAAGTAGGTCAACTCTATATTGGTCGGAATGGGTTATTGTATTTTGCGATTTCTTAAATAAAATATATCATAACATAGTTCTCTATATAACGAAGTTCATTCCGGTTAACTGCTCTGAAATTAAATTTCTATATAACGGAATTTAAAAACTTCTATATAAGAGTCATTTTCACAAAATGTATTTTTCTAACATAACATTGTTGACAAATCGCGATCCTCTAGTTGAAAACAATAAAAAATAATTCACTTTCAACATATTTTATAAAGAAACGAATACCGCTTGCTGTAATTTTCTTTACAGGACAATATTTGTCATATTCTCAATGAATGATTCTAAGTTTTTCAATAGAAAAGAAAATTACGATTGTTATATCATAAAACATCCGTCGGTGTCGGTGTAGGGTTCGTATGTTAAAACTGCAAATTTTAACAGTCAAAATCTAAAAATGTAGAACCGCAAAGAGTATTGAAACTTTTTCTACGTATAAAGGACATTATCTTCTTAATATATATAAATTACGTGTCACGTTGTGTGTTCGCGATGGACTCCTAAACTACTTAACCGATTTTAATCAAATTTGTACACCGGGTGCAGTTTGATCCAACTTGAAAGATAGGATAGCTTACATCTCAATTTATGATTAATTATTATGATTTATTATTAATTATCTGATTTTAAAAGATGGCGACAGCTAGTTAAATATATATATTTAAATTTTCAAGTAAGAATAGGTAGTAATTTTGTTGGAAAAGTCCTTAAATGTACATTTTGTATTGTATTACTAATTAAAATAAAATATTTTGAAAATTATACCGTTTGAGAAGCACTGGTTAACTACACAAAAAGCATATTTCATTGTACCCAAAAGAATTTTGCATCACCTGTTTTTTAGTGTTTGTAAATACATATGCAACAGACATACACACAATTTAACACAAACACAAATATAATTCTTCATATCCTCAATTATTATATAAAATGTTGGCCGCTGTTTGAAATCATACATTTAAACTATTTATAATTTTGTATGTAATACACATACACATATTTTAGGCTGAGTGTACTTTTATTCAAGTAGAAATTCTGTTTCGAACAAGGTGATCCAAAATAAAAGTTATATAATCGGCTTGTGAACTCTTTTTTTAATTTTCGATTGAAATAAATTTCAGTATATATTAACGTTTTTATTTCCTTAAATATCCAAAAGTTGACGAAGTTATAGCTATATCAAATTTGAATTTCAGTTTTGCCGCTTGTTTTAGATAAAGATAATGTGTCACAGAAGAAATAAGTAATCAAGATTATTTTTCCTTGTTGGCAACCTTCACACGCACTCAAATGCGTCTCTGTTGTATAGAAGAGATGGCAAATCGTCAGATGTGACTTAATCCATTAGATCCTTTACTTAAAAAGACAAAATGACTACCATTACTCTTACAATGGGCTTGTGTCCTCATTTTTTAGTGGTCGATTTTTCAATTGCTGATTGAAATTGATGTTAATAAATGAGTATTGGCGTGTCTATTTTATTACATATCTAAATGTTGACGGAGATATAGCAATTAAACGTTTGAATTGTAGTTTTAGCGCTAGAAATGGTCGGTTATATTTGTATGACGTGAAATGCATTTTAACGTCAGTTATTTGTTGAGTAGGTCAGTGCTGTGGAAAAGTTTTGTAGCTGTTGGTAATCAAATAATCTAGTCAAATCAAAGAATAATAAGTTTTTATTTTATTTAACCCTGCTAAGGCAGACATATTATTGAAATTTGATTGTTCCTTGAAATAGCTGTAAATAATATTTGATATTCTGATATAAAAATACATATAGCAGAGATTTATGAGCTGTAAGGTTGGCAACCTTGTGATGTCACATGCACTTGGAATGTGTACAACGTTGAATCCCTTTAATAATTAAAGAGACAAAATGACTTTTTTAATTGTTAATATCTCTTAACATATAAGGAGTTATTAAAATATAATTGATCATTTGAGGTTCTAATAACCCACTTTATCAATACATAGTACACTTTTATAGAAATTAAGACATAGGACACAAGCCCATTTATAAAATTGTAGTTTATACTCATCACATTTCTCGGAACTACGTGGTATTTTCCTAATGTTGGTGTATTTCATTATTTTACGAAAAATAAAATCTTGACTTGAAGTTTTATTTTAAATAACACAAATGTTAACGAGTAATAATAAGTTTTAAAGTAATTACAAAACCGGATGGTTAAGGATGGTATTACCCAGTATCCCCCGGGTCTGTGCTGCTCTAATGCTAGATCTGAAGACAAATATTAAATCTAAATTTTACTAGGTGAACATTTTCTGTTCTAGGCACGGGATCCGTAGCATTTGCTACTTCTGCTATGACTAAAGTTTTATAAAAATCAAGACATGGTTTACAAAAATTATAATGGGCTTGTGTCCTCATTTTTTAGTGGTCGATTTTTCAATTGTTGATTGAAATTGATGATAAAATAAATATCTAAATGTTGACGGAGATATAGCAATTAAAAATTTGAATTGTAGTTTTAGCGCTAGAAATGGGCCACCATATTTGTATGACGTGCAATACATTTTAACGTCAGTAATTTGTTGAGAAGGTCAGTGCTGTGGTAATGTTTTGTAGCTTTTGGTAGTCGAAATAATCAAGTCAAGTCAAAAAATAATAAGTTTTTATTTTATTTAACCCTACTAAGGCGGACATAATATTGGAATTTTTTTGTTCCTTGAAATAGCTGAAAATAATATTTGATATTTTGATATATAAATACATATAGCAGAGATTTATGAGCTGTAAGGTTGGCAGCGGTTGTGATATCACATGCATTTGGAAAGTGTAGAATGTTGAATCTCTTTAATAAATAAAGAGAAAAATGACTTTTAATTGTTAATATCTCTTAACATATAAGGAGTTATTAAAAAATAATTGAACATTTGAGGTTCTAGTAACCCACTTTATCGATCTATAGTACACTTTTATAGAAATTAAGACATAGGACACAAGCCCATTCATACATTTTAACTTTGAGTAATATATAATTGCTACATTATTGAATACCCTGTAACTATTTTTATATATTATATTATATATGCAAATTAAATCTTCAAATCATAAGGAATTGAACTTTGTTGTTTAATAAGAACTAATTTTTGTTAATATTTAAATTATTTCTTTGATAAAAAACATTTCAAATATTTTGCTAAAAAATTTTAAGCAGAAAATATTTGTTTTTTTAAAAACGTCAAATAATTTATTAACATACTTTAAATTTATAATTAATTACCACGTGTTCAGCTTAGAATAAATGTAATTATGATTTCTTTAATGATACCTTTTAAAATATAACATAGATGTATGTTTTTACGTAATATTTGTGATATAATATATGTAAATTTCCACTATACAAACAAAAATTAATAATTTTAAGAGATTAGCGGCATTTATTAACACACTTTATACAAATCTGTTATATTTATTTATTTTAACTATGATAGAAAACTATTGATTACTAAATAGGTATAATAACCAAGTTCAAGGATTTTGAAGACTTTTTCATGGTCATCTATACCATAGCAAAACACAATATTATATATAAACACTTATGTATAGTATAAAGCATACATCGCAATTGTAGTATGAAAAGAACAGGAGCTGTCTTTCATTGAATTTAATTTATATATCAGAATAATTATTTTTATTTCTTTACAGATGTCTTCGTCATAAAGCATAGAGTCAAAGATAGAAAAGAAAATATCAACAAACCGTCAAAATCAAATTTAAAACTAATAAAACTACAAACTAGTATACATAAATAATGTATATTGCAAAATAATAAAATTATAAGTAAAATTTATAAAATTATAAGTTAATATTGTTAATAAATTATTAATGTTTCGTGTCTATTATTGTATACGTTCGATAATACTTCAAACTGGCTGAGTGTGCTTGTGGGTTATGTGAATTGTACAGCTACTAACTTCGCTGACTTCATTTTTAGTTGAAAAAAATCAGTCATACATGAGATTTTCATGTAGTAGCTTGTAAGTTAATAATATATTAATTAATTGTGAATAATATATTTTTAAATTAAGGAAAATAAGTGTTATAATTATTTTGACAGTTTGTCATACATATCTAGTTCGTGTTTGTGTTTATTATGGACTATGACGACTATGAGTCTCTTCCAACGAATAATTTTTCAACCCATATGACTGCGGGAGCGATTGCTGGGGTTTTAGAACATTGCATAATGTATCCTCTAGATTCCGTAAAGGTATATAAAACTAATATAAATATAATACATATTTACTTAATTTACGTTTAATTAATATATATTTCTTTTATAATTAAACGAAATACTGTAAAGTAAGTCGTACAGTGATAACCTAACCTATATTTTATGTACTTCTAGAGCACCAATCGTATTTCTTAACGTGTGTTTTACAGACGCAATTTTTAGGTTATCTTGTAATATATAATATAACTTTAATTGAATATATGTTGAATATATATAACATTTACTTAATTTCTATAATATTCAATGCGTACTTCTTTTAAATAAGAAAGTTATTACGTCTTATAACTGTCAAAAATGAAAGATTCTGATATTTTTTTACATATATTTAATTTGAAGTTAAAATTAACACTAATTATCAAAATTAAAGCATCTTATCACTAAAACAATACATTTTTGTTAGTATCCTATAACATTCCATGAGAATTTATAAATAAATCGCAAATAAATGACAAATTAATTAAATATATAAATGTCAAGATGCATTTTTTGTACATGTATATTATATTACAATATTATATATTTACACAATGTTATATTAATACATAATTATAGAATGATGTTGTGTCTATAATGTATAAATTGATCGTAGACATTGTTGTTTTAGTTTTTTTTACTAAACAACAAATGCAGGTTATAAGGTTAGCCTATTGTGCAATAGTAAAATAGCATGTTTACATTAATGTTCAAGGTCATAATTTCAACGTATGAATTTTTAATTATTAATAAACAATAATTAGCTGTATTAGTTTTTTAAATATTATTTTTTTAACCCTATTAAATATTTTATTCAATACATTAGCTGCTTTAGCGTTGATAAGAGCATAATATGCATATGATAATTTTAATAGGATGTTGATAATATGGAAAGTATTTGTGATAATGTAATACTAATGAGCTTAGATTAAAACCTAAAATTTAAAAGCAGGGTAAACATTTGATCTATATATGTATATATATATATAAACCATCTTAAAAGATGAGGAAGTTTAAGAAATATTTTGAAATGGTTTGAATCTTGTCTATTTACAAATTTTGTTGTTTTTTTTTTCTTTATATTATCTATTGTATTAAAAAATTATGTAATATTATAATATTGCTAATATTTAAAAACACATTTGTTCAAACAGAAAATGATATTTTTAATATAACAACTTATTGTTTTAGCACAATTATTCTAAGAAGTGTACACTCTTGTTAAATTTTAGTTATAAAGTTAAATTTTTGAATATATTTTATGTTTATGTATTAATTACATCAAAAATATAGTTTTCATTATTTATTTTATATTATGAAATAGTAATTTAGATATTATAGATGAAAACAATCTTAAAAAATTCATATTAGAATACGAGATTTAGCAAAAAGCTTTATCACAATATTGGTTTAAAAATTAATCGTTTATAAATTTATTACTATAGTAAGAATATCAAAATTAACATTGCAGAAGGCGAAGCAGTTACTTAAAAAATCAATCGAATAATTAGAAGAAATTGAAATTGAGAATTTCTCTTGCAGTCATTTTTCTTAATAAGTATTTTTAATATGGTGGATTTCGAAATACATATTACAATTATTTTCAAAAAATTATGTAAGGTAAATACGGAGATCTGCACCCAGAATAGACCCAGACTTTTAATAGTCAATTAAATTTATTTTAATATAGTTTTTTTTTATGAAAATGATTATTATTTTATATATTTTATTCCAGACCCGGATGCAATCACTATATCACCATTCTCCGGGTCAGTCAATTTCTGGTATATTCCTGCGGATGGTTCAACAAGAAGGGATTCTTCGGTAAGGCAATAATAACCTCCAAAAACTCTGATAACAAATTTATTTCTATCTTAGATATCGTTATCTTTGAACAGTTATTTATAGAGCCTATTCGGTTAACCTCTTTAATTTATAATTGTGGTAATAATTTGAGCAGAAAATACATTATGTACAAATTTATATTAGCAAATATGACCTCAAAAATGTTAATTACTATGGTAATATACCGATAACACAAAAAAAAACTGAAGGTACTGAAAATTATTTAATAAAGCTGTTTGTTGTTCGATTATTGTCCCATCAGGATGCTTTTTATAACCTTTTTATAAGAGAATAAGAAAAAACAATTATGGAAAATTATGCTGAATGATTATTATACTATATTAACGACTGTAATAGGCTCTCCTATTATATGTGCAGTATTATTAGGATCCTAAGTGAATAAAAACCTAGTTTTCATAAAAATATCAGCCTCAAAATTTAATATTAATTCTTTTATTCCTAGGAATATTATGTATTTATACACCATTTATAATTGTTTTGATGTTCATTTTTCATATACGGAATTGTCAAAATGTACATATATTGCTGAGTCACGACGCATGCGCACTAATTAAATTAAAATAAAATACGTGAAAATATAGCAAAGAATACAATTTAGTATCAAATTAAAAATTAAAAGAGAAGCTGAAAATGGGGCCTAACGTAATTTGCAATAAGTTTTAATGGATATAGTGTTATCTTTATTTGCATTATCCATTTCAACACTAAATATTATTGATTTGTTTATTTTTCTTTGCTAATAAAGATTTTTATGTTTATTTAATAAATGTATTACATATTTACATTTTAACAAATGGATCACAGTATTGATTGACAATTCAAAGAATCATATACAATATAAGTGTTTTTATTTACTTTCTATAAAAAACAAACAAAATATTTCGTAGATATAAGTTATTTACAGCTTTGACACGTGGCAAAATCTTTTCCATTGTTTTAAATAATAATACAATACATTACAATTGTAAAAAGGTAGTCCATACACAATGTTATTAATTTTGGTAATAAAGTTGTGAAAAAATCTACATTTAAAAAGATATAGTTCAATTTACGAGAGTTCGACAATCGATCATGCTTAAAACAAGTTGTGCCGCATGAAACTACTAATAATGTAACTTTTTAATAATGTATATAGAAACAAATAAGATAAAATTCACCATCGTATCGTAGATTTATAAGACTCGTATAACCTCTTTTAAGCATGAATCGTCGTCGAACTCTCATAATATGAACTATATATATATATATTTTCTATATTTATTAAGAAAAGACTTGTAATATGACCTGAAATCATTATAATCTGGAAAATATAAAAGGTTCTGTTACGCTTGTTATCGTTACCTCTTATCTTATTAAATTCAAACAAATGATAAAGGTGTAATAAATATTATTTACAAGTACTTTACGGTAATCAAACATGTCTTTCAAAGATGACGCGAACTTAGTAGTCCAAAGATTATGTTGTTGACTGATGCAATTCCAATTCGTGATAATCGTGATTTTGTTGTATAAGTGATAGTGCAATTTTTGTTGCTATTTATATAATATAATTTTATTATTGTACCTAAGACATCTATCGAATAGGCTCTATTTTTGTCTAAATTATATGTATTATGGCATAACCATATAACTATATCTGAAAAAAATACGTAATTTAAGGTAAAAATAAGTCCAATATCTTAAATAAAGTATAAAGTACTGAGGACCAGGCATACGTAGTCTTAATTTAAAAAAAATAGGCTTTAAAAAATCGCTTAATGTTAACCCTGGACCCTAATATAAGGTCAGTTCATAGAACAAGCATTTTATAAAGTCTGCTCGTTAAACACAAAACATGGTACCTTACATTCATATAATACTATTTAATCTAAAAAGGTCTAAATTTTTCTTGAAAATCGTAGCATATAGATACTTTATAATCCTTTAATTCTTAAATTTAAATCTATTGATTTCTTGATAATGTTTTGCACTATTTATGATATTGTGGAATACATAATCAAATTAATTATGATACCAACCAAACTCAGATAATATAACAACTTCCGCTAATGATACTCTCCTAAAAATTATTTCTTTAAAAAATTGCAATTGGTCATGTTAATGCACAAAAAGGTTGATTTATTTTCTAAAAAAAAACAGTAAAATAGGTCATAAAACGTTGTATATCACGTAATAATGTCATGTTAGATAAACTTTAGGTACACATAACTGTGTTTAGTTGGTACCGATATTACTTCTTGATATTTCTACACAACAGAGATATAAAATTCAATAAGTAAGTAGCAGGTAAATTAAAGAGACAATAGATCTTTCAATGAAAATTCGAAATTTTCAATAAAAACAAAAATTGAAATCCAATTGCACATATTTTCTGTATTTGATAGTTAAATGTGTAGGTCAAGGTTTATTTTTTATTTAAAAATTCAACATTTCCTTCATATTTGTTATAAATTATTCAATTGATATAAAATTTAAATTTATATTTTGCAAAATCATGATTACGCCATAATTATGAATGACTTGTACATTTTTATTAAAAATAATTATAATGTTTATACGGTTGTCTTGGAGACGATGGATGAATTTTTTAACATATTTTCTTTTCTTATTTCAGACCGATGCGTGGATTATCAGCGGTTGTTATGGGAGCAGGCCCCGCGCATGCTTTTTATTTTGCCAGCTATGAATATATGAAGAAAACCTTATCACAATTGACAAACCAACGATACAACCATATTGTCTACGGTAAATTTGAATAACTATTAAAAAATACATTATTTTACATATTTACTTCCATTTAAAATTAATTTCTTTGTGATAATTTTATGGAATGTTTCAACCACGTCGATATATAGATATATATTAGTATGTAGCTCAATGTAGCTAGCTAGCGTATGTATTGGATCGATACCAATTAGGCAGTCTACGTTTACAAGCTTTCATGAAAATGCGGCCAGTTTTTAAATTCTTTACATATTTCTAAATAGTAAATGTATTACGCATTTTCGTAATAATGCGAAGAAGTCTTTTAATTTATAAATATGCTTCAAATTACTTCTCAAAATCAGTCATTTATACAATTTTTCTGAAACCAAAATCAAAATCTAAAAACAATGACGAATACCAGTAATTTCGATTTTAATTAATATTTGGCTGCGATTCATCAGTAATATTTTTTCGATATTTGTCGACCTACAAGGTGGTCACTTGCGAGTAGGGCATAATTGATATTTTCAACCAAACCAATGGGTTTGCGAATTCATTTATTATGGATGGTTTTATTTTAATTTTCGATTAACCAGAAAAATAATATCGATTAGTTATTAATCTACAGATTTTAATACCTTTGCTGTGGCGTCAGAAGGTGATTAAAAATTAAAGGTAGAAGTCAAATTTTAAATATTTATCTATATATCTGTCAAATTTTGGATATTTATAAATAAAAAGGCCAAAATATATATTCATTAGCATATATAAAAATTCCAACTTTTAAAAAATGAGTTGTAAAAATCCATTGTAAAAATTATACAAAATTTTGTTTTACGATTATTCAATTCGTAAAATATTTAATTAATTCTAATTTGTGTAGGTTAATTCTAGCACGTAATACTTTTACAATGAATGTTTATTAATTTTGCAAATTAGTCACATTACGTGTTCAGTTATGGATGGTAGATATACTAGGAATAAATTGTACGTGTATTTCGTAAGGTATATTTTCTACAATAAGAATATTGTAACCATGTCTTTTAAAATAGTAACTTTATTTACTTTTATCATTATTTTTAGGCGCTTCTGGTTGTGTAGCAACTTTAATTCATGACGCAATCTCCAATCCTACAGAAGGTTAGTTAAATAAACCCAAATATCGGGTCCTTTAACAGGAGCGGTCATTTTAAGTCAATAAAATAACCCTAAAAAGTTATATTTTTATTTTAAACTAAAGTACAAACTCTGAGGTTAGTAATGAAACACAATATCTGCCAAATATCACCGAAATATTGCGTTTGACTATTGATTTACAATGACCGCTCTTGTTGAAAGACTTTATATATAATTCTACATAATTAATATTGATTTATATGTTTCAGTTGTAAAACAAAGGCTTCAAATGTATAATTCACCCTATCGTAGTGTTCTCCATTGTATAAGAAAAGTACAAGCAGAAGAAGGTTTTCGAGCTTTCTATAGAAGTTATACCACCCAATTAGTAATGAATGTCCCCTTTCAAAGCATACATTTTATCTCATATGAGTTTATTCAAAATAGGGTAAGCACAAACCGAAAAACAATTAGCCAATTATTAAATAAGCTCAGTGTTTATTGTGGATTTTTGCCACGGTGTGCCGAAGCTTTAAAAGAATAAATATACTTAGTAATAATAAAATTATTTTGAATTTTAGACAAATAGAGAACGACAATATAATCCATTAGCTCACATGGTAAGTGGAGGAGTTGCAGGAGCAGTAGCTGCAGCAGCAACAACACCATTAGATGTTTGTAAAACATTATTAAATACAGAGGGTGCAACATTAAAGGGGGCACATAAAAGCAGAGGCATATTTGGAGCAATAAAACATGTAAGTAATAGTTAAAAATCTTTTGTCACTATCAGCAGGTCTATTACGTGATATTACGTTTAAACTGCTGCGAAATTCCAGGTTTTTTACGACATTCATGTTACAAAATTTAACGTTCCTTATTTTGCCTTTTCAAAATTAGTTTTACAAGATTTCGAAAACTAGCAATGGGATTGTGAACAATGTCTTAATTTTCCGTTTGTATTGTAAATTAATAAAGTTATAGGAGATATACCATTGAAGTAGTCATTTTCATTCACTTTCAATTCATACTCTGTCTCTTGTATGAATTACCATTTCTTATATACAACAAATTGTAAAGGAGATGCTAAAAAGTGCTACTCAAACTTGCAACTATTTCGTGCAGCACATATGCAAGTTTTGAAATTATAATCGTGAACAAAGTAAATAAAATCGATAACGTATTATTAGTCTGCAGCCTTATAATATTTGTCCTGAGACTTGAATGCAGGAGATGGTTAAAAATGAAACGACATCACAGAAAAACTAATTTTAAATAACTAGAAACGCCAATATTACACATATATTACCTATATTTCAATTAAATATTCCGAAATTATTTTGCATAATTTACTATACGAACTTTCGAAATAACTACCCTAATATACATCATTTTGATTATACATATGAAAAATAAATGTATTTTTTGTTTTAGGTTTATAAATTGGCAGGACCTTTAGGATATTTCCGAGGAATGCAAGCCCGTGTATTATATCAAATGCCAGCAGCAGCAATATGTTGGTCAACATATGAATTTTTCAAATATATCTTAACAAACGATATTCAAAAAAGCTTATCATTAAAATCAGAAGATGCTACAAGTCTTACAGATAAATTAAACTTATCAAGGTTAGTTTTACCACCACCTACTGTAAATGCAGATCGTGAAGAAGATACAGAGGATTTATCATCATGTCGAGGATTTGATAACAATGATATACCTCAATCGGCTCCATCATCTAGAGGTTTTGATGCTAATGAGACATTAGGTTTAAAAACGAGGGAACTACCAGCTGTGTCTGGTGCAAATATATATGGTGCGTTAAGTTTTAATACGATGCACTCTGAATCAAAAAACGCAAATTCTAGAATAGGTTCGAATAATATTTTAGACATACGGCATAGCTAGGCGCTACCCTTCTATATATATATTATATATGTTATATTTTTTACATTTTAAATTGTAATATATATTAAAAATATTAAATGTTTATATATTTTTTTAAACATTATTTATTTGAAAAAAAAAGTTTATTAATTAATATATCTCAAAAAATGTTTAAAAACTTATTTATAATAGATAATCTTTTGATTGTTAATTACAAAAAAAAAATGAACTTAGAATAAAGAGACTACTTTGAATATAATGTAAGTTTAAAAATGTATATTAGAAAAGAAACAGTCTCTCAAAGTAATAAATATAACTTTGAAATTTACAAATTGTATTTTTTTTATTTATATCTTTATTTTTATAAAATAACAGACTTAACAGAATTGTTCAATAGATATATAAACATTTAATAACAATTATTATTATTGCAAATACTCAATTTTCACCTTGATATTCAAATTTTTCTATACTTTGGTATTAAAACTTTTAAATATTTTTTACATATATTTTATATACATATTTATTTATATTAGTTATAGTTTCAATTCATCTAAAACAAACGCACAAAATGTTATCAATTAATTTATCAAGAAAATAAAAACAATTTATACCAATACTGTAATAGTGACACTACCGAAAAACATTTATATTCTAGTCAACAATTTTCTAAAAACATCCGAATAGTATTAAAACAAATTAAAATTATTTGGTATACATATATATATATATATATATGCCTATAGTATTTGTTAAGAACATTATCAATTTTTGATTATTCTCAATGGTTTTTAGAAATTAAGAGCCCATTGTACAATTCTATGTTTTGTAATATTTTAAGTCGAGTTTGTATCGGCACTGATAATTAGAATTTACAATTTGTTTTTTACAATATTTGGAAAAAATTGGTAGTTTTCTAAAATATTTTTATACAGAGTAGTACAAATTTCATCCTTTGAGATACACATGCTAGTAAAAGAGCATGCTTTTGCGCTTAAAAGTAGCATACTAATGACAGTAATGATTAAACTACAAGCTTATCGTTCAAGATGGACAAATGACATTCATGGTTTCAGTAATAAATAATAAAATGTAAAGTTTTGTCGTCTCCCTATAGCGCAATTTATCACATAACAAAAATTACACCATCCACTTAAGATAGATGATTGATTATTTAATTCTAGTTATTTAATACTAATAATCTTCAATCTACACCGCTGTCCTCAAAATTAATCAGTTTGCGATTTAGTAGCATACTCAAAATAAGTAAGCTTATTTCTAGTACGTGATTCTTACAGCTTACATGTAAAAAAGAAATTGTAAATTCTAGTTCTCAATCCGAAACAAATAAATTTAAAATAATGCCTTATATAGTATCGCATGATGCAACCGTAATCATAGTAAGAAAGATTAAGATTTACGTTGAATCTTGACTTAATTTGCCTAAAAAAATGATTTTCCTCTAATTTTTTCATCACAATAGTACCATTTAATGATAATAATAACAAAATTATATTAACAATGTAGAGTATAATATTTTCAAAAGATTTAGAATGTGTATAAAATATATATTAAATAATATGGTTTTAGTAACATTTATAAAAAAAGCTATACAAAATTTTAAGAAAAGAAAAGAAAAACCGAAATTTTAAAATTAATTTTTAAATTATTTTGTTATTTTGAATTTTAACAATCAAATCTATAACAGGTGATTTGTTATATATATATTTTTTTAGTATTATAGATAAGGGAAAATAATGTGGTGACATTCGTTTAGACAGTGACAGTGATAAAATTATTCAATTTGTTATTTTCACTTTAAATTTAGTGATCATAACTTATCTTATTTATAAATGAAATAATAGAAAAAATCGTTCAATTGTCTGCCGTTCAAATGTTTCTAACAGTATATAGACTTAAATTGTGAAATAGTAATTAGAAATTCAAAATAACAACGTATTTTTAAGATTCATGATGTTACAGACAATATTTAGAGTAGCTCATATTTTCTACTATATATTTTTAACAATCAGACAATATTTTAGAAACAAATTTAAAAATATGCTTTTTGTAAGACAAGTTAATTGAAAATACTGTAAATTTATTTATTTAAAATAATGTTAAAGATAAAAACACTAAAAAAAAAAAAGAATTTGTTTCTAAAAATATGAATTTATAATAAAAATATATAGTAAAATATTTAACACTAATAAAAAAATGCGACAACGATTGTTAAAAATATGTTTTTTATGAAATAATATTAGTTGTAAACTAAATATTAGCAGCAAAAATATTTTAAAAATGTTTTTGTTATTTGGATTTGGTGTGCATTCATTTTTAAATTGAGAAAGTTTCGTTTTAAGTGCTTTTAACAAAATTTTGACAATAAAACAAATATTGAATTAATTAAAAGGCATTCCAATTAAAGCTTTATCAAAATTTTGTATTAATCTTTTAAATGTTAAAACATATTCTCGAATTTATCTAATAAAATGCAGCCATATCCGAAACAGGGTATTGAAAATTAATAAATATTATTCAGTAAATGAAAAATCTATTTATTATTATAATAAAAGAAAAACTGTTGTCGCATTAAAAAAAAACGAAAAATATGTTTTTCAAAATAGTAAAAAAAATATTAAGTCTTTTAAGTAATATTGGATATAATTGGATAAACTAGTTTGAAAAATATATAAAAATGTGTATTTTTTTGAATAAATATATATTTGTAGTTCTTATTATAAATTAAACCTAGAGCGCTTTTAATGTTTTTGTTTTGTAAGTATCAAAAGCTTGATTTTTAACTTGTGGAACTACATTTCGATATTTTTTTGAAAAAATATCACGAATTTTATTTTATTTACAGATTCGATTATAAGAATCTGAAATATTATGAACATACAATATTAACTTTCTTTTATAGATAAAATGCATAATTACATATTAAATAAACTTGACAAAATATTAAATAAAGAGATTATTATTAACAATTGTATTGGCTGAAACTTTTTCACTGTGATATTTGCCATATTTATAAAATTATCATTTCAAAAACTCCAGTAATTTAGTATTAGATTTATAGAATAAGTAATTATGAATTATATTTATAAAAATACTATTATTTTCATAAAATCGTATACAAATCACTACTAAGATGGTATGTACTTGTAAATATTATTCTTAATATTAGTAATTAACACTTATCAACTAATTATTGCCTTATTGTATTTTATTTTAGTGCACAATATCACTGGTTATTTCTAATTAATATGATATAATGCAAAAATGTTATGGATTCTAATTTGTTAAAATTAAAAAATTCATTTTTATTATTTATTTTGGCAAATTTAAAATGAATTAAACGATTCTTCATTGTAAAAATGTATTATTTGTAGTTATAATTAAATTTATATTCAAATTTGCTGTCTTAAACTAATAATTTTGGATAAATTTTGAAAAATACTTATAATAACCTGTGATTTAAATGATTGCTTTGGAAAATATTTTCTTCTGAATGATTTTTGATTTATAGAATTTTTCAGAAATCTTGTTAACTTGTTTCTTTAATTAAAAACAAAACATTTTTTATATATTTATGAAATTAATAAATGTTTTAAAAATAAAAATTTATGTTTTATTATTTAATAATATCTTTTATGGGCTTGTGTCCACTTAATTTCTATAAAACGGAACTATATATTGATAAAGTTGACTACCAAAACCTCAAATGTTCAATTATTTTTTAATAACTTCTTATATTTTAGGAGATATTAACAATTAAAAAAGTCATTTATCCTTTTTATTTTTAAAGTGATCCAACGTTATAGAAAATTCCAAAGCATGGTACGTCATGTTCAACAATTTGTCATCTTTATACAACAACGACGTATACGAGAGCGTGTGTGATACGACATTTACTAGTAACAGCTAAGTTGTGTATCCCATCAAGTTTTATATTACAAAGGTCGTGTAAATAAGAAACGAAAAATAATCTCGAATGCTTATTTGTATGTATATCTAAAACATGCGGTAAAATTCAAATTCAAACTTAATATAGCTATACCTATAATAAAAACGCTAATATAAATATATTAAGATTAAAAAAAGAGTCCACAAGCCAGTACGCCACTGTTTTTAAAAGTCATGTGTCATAATTTTATTCAGTTCACTTCAGAAGCTTCAGAAGAGAACGAACCTCTGAACGAAACTACTAACTTCATCGAAGTGCAGTCAGTTCAAATTTGACATTTGACATTGCGAGAGATATTATATTTAAGGTTATGCTTTATTTGTAAATGACAATAATTCGTAAAATAATGTCTGAAATTGATATCAAATTGGGTTTAGAAAATGTTTTAAAAAAGATAGAAGATGCTTGCAAGCGAAGACCGCAGGTAATTGTTTTAAATCATTTTTGTGTTTATAGTTTTTTATTATTATTTAACTACTGATACTTAATACTTTATCTTGGAATTCTAAATATTTTTATTATAATAACATACAGTAGGTTGATTATATTTTATATGGAAAGTTTTAGCCTTGAAAAAGCAAGTGTTTTAAAATTATAAACTACAAGTGTCGTATATTTTACGAATGTTTTTATCCTTTAATTTGTCGTTGATCAGGGTGTTTGTGAAGCTATTATATTTAAATCAAGATGATTAGAAAATCAATATATTCTTTTTTTGTATCAATATTGTCAATTGTTTATCAAGATGTAGAAACTGTAGTATTTTTCATGCAATACTTTGCTCCTCGGAGAAGGTTCTTTCTCTCATTAAATTTCTCAATTTAACTTTTCCTAAAAATTGTCCCAGTTTCTTTATAATTTCTAAACTAGGTTCATTTCTAATAGACTTGCGAATTCATTTTTTAACGGTCGTTTTTTTAATTTTGATTGAAATATATTAAGTATATCGACGTTTTTATTTTATTAAATATCCAAAGTTAGTTGACGGAGTTATTGCTATATTTGAATTTCGTCACGTACTATGCAATATCATTTTCTATAAGGAGATTTTTTAAATGTTAATATCTCCTAAAATATAGACAGCATTAAAAAGTAATTATGCATTTGAGGTCCTAATAGCCAACTTAATTAGAAATGAAATGATGGTGACAAGAAATGACAAGACCAATGTATAAAGTGACGCTTTCTTAATTTACGGTTCTGTTTCTATTATTATCCATATTTGATAACGCTATTTGCTAATGTCTGGACATATAAATAAATACAAATAAAACACAAGTAAATAAATATATTAATTAACTAAAAAGTATATTTGTTTTCGCTATCTTTTGAGATGAAATTAAATAACACTATATTATATTTGTTTGTTGAAATATTGTAGGCAAATAAATATAATTCTCTTTTTCACGCATCGAAAATAGAAATACGTTTTTAATTATAAATAATTTTTACTTTATCAGGTGTTCAGCAACGTTAATCCACTTTTGGTAGCTGTTGGGAAAACGCATCCAACAGAAACAATTATAAACACCTACGAATTTGGCCAAAGACATTTTGGGGAAAACTATGTAAAGGAATTGGTAGAAAAAGGACACAACCAAGATCTTATTGAAAAGTGTCCAGAAATCAAATGGCATTTCATTGGACTTCTTCAAACTAATAAGATAAATAAGGTAAATTATAAGTTACATTACAGATTACATTTTTTAGAATGATATAATTAAAATGTATTTATTTTAGATTATAAATGTTCCTGGTATTCATATGATAGAGACGGTCGAATCAGAAAAATTAGCAACAGCTTTGAATAACGCTTGGCAAAAAAAGAATCCAACAGAAAAATTAAAAATATTGATTCAAGTAAACATAAGTGGAGAAACCGGTAAATAATAATAGAAAAATTAAATTATTAATAAAAATAAATATGTATTTTGGTTATTTTTAGAAAAAAATGGTATTCCGTCTTCCGAAGTTACGTCCCTTTATGGATTCGTGAAGAAACAATGCCCAAATTTATCTCTGGAAGGTTTGATGACTATTGGAAAATATGGGTATGATGTTAGCGAAGGTCCGAACCCTGATTTTATCAAACTAAAAAAATGCCAAGAAGATGTTTGTAAGGAGTTTGGCTTGGAGATTGAGCAAGTTCAGTTGTCTATGGGGATGTCGGCTGATTATGAACATGCTGTAAGTTGAATTGAAACAAAATTTACACTCCATTCTCCGATATATATTTGTTTTTTAGTCAAATGCTCTACAACAATTTGTTGAATAAACATAGAAATTTTGGGCTCAATTAAAAAGTATTTTTCATTATTTTATCTTTATTATTGATCTTTATTAAAGAATTAATTGCATTTAATAATAAGATATTAAATTTTATTGGATAATTAAATGGTTAGGTCGATAATAAATGACGGGAGGAGGAGGGAACGATGATTACCACAACGTGCTTGTATTTGGTAAAAAAAAACTTCATATTGTATTTATATATTCTTATATTTTCGTCATTCGTTATGAATTGGACATTAATTTTAAGGAGGCCACTGTTGCTATTCCCCATCTGATTTATACAATATTTTATGCTTTTTTAATTACTTTTACAGATTGAAGTTGGTAGTGCTATAGTTCGTGTTGGAACCTCTATATTTGGGTATCGCCCAATGAAGGTGAAAGCAGTTGAACCAAAAAATTGATAATCAGTTATAGTAGACTACTCTGTTAGAAAGTATACTTAGAAAATTGTTAATTGGTTCAACAAAATTATTTTTTTATGAAATCAAAGTTTTTTTTATATCTAAATTATAAATTGACAAATGTAAAATGTGTATATATGTAGAAATAGAGAGAAAATTTAATAAAATTATATCTAAATAAATAAAAAATAAAATTATTGACAATCCTTGATCTGGTTACATCCTATCAATAAAGCTAGGAAATTCAGCTGAAAAGTCGAGAAAATTACATGAGATAATAGTGAAAGTTTCTCTTTACTTTTTTTAAATTTATTTTCTTCCTATTTCTTATGTTGATGACTGGTATTTTGTATGGAGTCGAAGCCTCATCTGTGTGAGTCTCTACGTATTATGCAAGAACATAATTAAATAAACTTGATTACAACTAAACTTAGAAAATTAGCACTAGTCTAGCATCAAGGGTTTACGATCTTGGCCACTATGCCGTTTATATTGATTTAAAGAACAATTTACTGAGCTAAATAGAAAACTCAATTCAAATATTGAGACATCTATGAATTACCACCATAAGTTTTGTATAAAGATTACTTCTAATAAAGCATAGATGGCGAAATAGAAACCTTAAAAAACATTTGAAATTTAATTTTTAAAATATACATCTAAAAAAACTTAATTATTATTAGCTACAATTATAATACATATATTAAAAGCATAAGAATTTTGAATTTAATAACTATAATAATATTAATTAAATGTTGTTCTTTTATGTTTTAAATCGTATATAATAAATGAAATAAAAAGAATTTAATAAGTGGGTAATTTAAATATCTACTTTACCCACTTATTTAAATAAACACGAAATATGGCTACAATTTATACCAATAATATAATAATAATAAATAAACTAAAAAAAAGAAACTGTGAAACGAGAAAACGACAGAGAAACAAATTTGTTTAATTGAGCTTAAACTTAAGTTAGAATTTAAAATACTTTACTTCTGGATGCATTTTGCTGGAATTGTACAAATGTAATTGAATATTATTGGATTTACCAATTGATGCGGCTCCAGAAGTCATAGATCCTTGAAAATTCCTGAAGTGTTTCACACACAAATAATTAATACACCACACACAATTACTTCTGGTTATATTTTAGCTGTTTTTAAATGTTATTGTTTTAAAAAAAAACTACTAATCAATTAAACTATAAAGTTTATAACCAAAAATGATGTCTGTTTGAATGCATATGTAAATTCAAATTTTGGTATCAATTATAAGACTAATGAAACTTTGTGTGAATTGTTAAGTAAACAAACAAACAAACAGGAATATAATTTGCCTGAAATAAATTAATTGTAAGATTTGACCGTAAAAGAAAATGCACAAACTACGTGACAGACCTTGAAAATTCTGTATATGACAGACACTTGTTACTCATCTAATGTCACTCATATCTAGCGTAATTTTAATGCCCCCGTAAAACTAATTACTTCCAAACGTTTACATTCACTCAATTAAGACAGTTATTCTCTATTTATAGTGATTCTTTAAATAGTTACTATAAAATTTATATTAAAATAACATTATAACTGAACTGAATTAGTTACTGGCGCCTCTTCTAACTGCAGTGTCATATTACATGCAACTGCCATCTGTTGCTAAATTTATTAACTAGTCATTGCAAATTAATTACGTTTTGTAATTAATATATTATTAATTATGATACATTTTAACAATCAATATAGGTTAATACACCTACATAATTTTATTGTAACATCTTGGAAAGTATCACTGAATTATATTATGTTCCGATCATGACAAAAAACACGTCCTGATTTACAAAGGTTAATTAATAGAAAAGTAATTAATGATTTAGGAAATCGACTCTGATATTAGTACACTAACTTTTTTAAATCCTAATAAGCACTACACAATTTAATATATTTATTGTACTAAATAAAATTCACTGAAAATATAATTATAACCTTACAAATAATGTCACTCTTACAATAGTACTGACAAAACTGTGGCTCACACATTGAGTTTAATAGATGTAAAACTTTTAGAAATTGACACCTGTTTTGTCACTAATTTCTTTAAATTTAATTGATAAAAAATTAAATATGCTTAATTGATTACTTCAACGAATAACACTGAATTATTTTAGTGTTTAAAGAACTCTTTCTGCACCTGTCAAATCTGTATTCTAATATGTATTGAGAAAAGGTAATCTTCGATTTTAATATGAAACTTCTTGATTATTGTTATTGAATAACTTATGTTAATAGATTACAATGTTTAATTGATTGTAATTTACAATATTCAACAGGTGTGTCTGACATATACAAGTACACTACATTATACTTGTAATTACCTTTCGCGCGTTTTCATCATATTCAAAATACTTTTTTCACTCTACAAATGCAACAGTGAATTTATAAATTTTTGTTTATTTTTTGAGCTGGTAATTTGTCGATGATTACGCGCCTCCGGCTAAAATTTGTTTATATATCAGAATGTAAAATACCGGTATAAATTAACAGGCCGTTAAATAACTATGATCAGTGTATCGGGGATCGGGATTCGAAAGATCGTGATGTTTGAATATCAGTTTAATAAAAAAAATATTCTTAAAAAAATAGTGATAATAAGGTAGTAATATAGTTACTGTCGAGGTTGTTGTTTGAAGTAACTTTGCACGGACGTTTACAGATGATACAAATAAAAGATTTCCCGGTTTTCTGTTTCGGGAATTCAGTCGTTATAGACTGTTTCTCGGGAACGAACCGTGCAAGTATTTTAACGATTATTACACAGATTTACCTACTAAACTGCAAAATTATGTTGGTTTTAATCAAAAAACCATGCTAACAGACGGTAAAATTTTCTCTATTAAATTAATGTGCTTAGAAAGCAGATGTTTTGAATTTCCCGCAAATACTATAAGTGTAAAACGCCTGATGTATTAGCAACTACTCTGTGTGTATAAATGATTGCATAACAACTAGGCACTGAATGACTACAAAAACATACTATTGAATCCACTTTATTTAAAAGCGTATTTTAAAAATCCTTGTAATTACTCCGACTATTAAATATCAAAATTGTACAAATTACAATTTCTATAACTTAATTTACTTAGGAAGAGGAAGGTCAAAACGATAAAGAAGAAGCATATTTTCGATAATGTTTTTTAACGACATAGTTAATATATAATTATTTCTATAATTATTACATGATAAAATGACATTTGAAGAATACTTTGTGAAATTTTAATAAATAAATGGCAAGGAATGAGGCATTGACAGCGAATCTCCGCAGACGTCACAAGAAAAAGTTACATTGCGGCGCCACTCATAACTCATCACTGGATTATCTGAAATCGAAAAACCAAAATTATTTTATTACTTGATAAGTTTCTGCAGGTAACGCGTCGAGTTTATGTTTTTTTTTTATTAATTTTTTACAGAACTTAAAAGTCAAAATACCGATTTTTCATGAAAAAAATCAGAAACTTTGGTATTTTAGAGTACGTTAAAATAAAAAAATTAAAAAAAACCCGATATCGTTACCTTGGCATTTATGTAAAGAAAGAGTGTACAAAATTTCAAAAGAAGCAGTCCAGTAGATTTTGAGCTAGAGAGGGCACCGTCTCTGAAAAAGCTAAGTGTGAGAAACCGCATTTAAAAGTTTCAAAGTAAAACGAAAGCAGACAGTTTTACTCCAATCGACTTCAAATTTTTACACAATAAATATAATGTGTAATAATGTTGTACAATAATATAAATAAATAAAAAAAAATGAAAAAAAAGATGAATTTCCCCCCCCTCCCCCCTTAGTTGTTTACGCGTAGTTGTTATACAATCAAAATAACACCTCTACGTCAAACTTCTGTAACTTATCAAATAAATTGAATATAGTCTTAGCAATAAGTTGAATAAGTAAAGTAATTAGAAGAAAATTCAGAAGGTTTTTTAATATACTTTAAACAATAAATAATCTTTTGCATTGATATTTAAAAAAAAGTATGAGTTTTTAGGTTATGTAACGTCCGTGTAATGTTACATCAAACAACCCCTATATTCATTACACATCTCTAGTCTATAATTACGACGGTAATGTTATACTTCTTGACGTTTTTAGCAAGAAAATACAAAATCTCACTTAGAATGTTATAATACTTTTATTTCATATACAAAAATATATTTAAAAACAATTGTAAATAACATTCTAAACGTATATAAATGTTCAACAGGGAATTTTTAAAACAATGTATAGTCTTTAAGATCAAAGTAACATCACAGTCTAAACAGACTTTTAAACATAATGTGAGGCGAGGAACAGAGAGTGAAACATTATATTAATAAAAAAATATGTTTAATTTATTTACCTGCAATTTGTTTCCTAAAATATCTTCAATCCGGGAAGAGAAGTACCAAAGTTAAGACGAAACCTACAAAAGAAAAATAAAGAAATTAACGGAGATAATTTCACTGTATATTGAAAGGAGTCATTTTACTGTATATTGGAACAGGTTATTTGACCATTGTCTGTGGACTTTATTATTAATAAAGCGGCACTTATATTTATGGAAATAAACGTAGAAATCTCCTCTATAATGCACATTATCTTATGACGTATTGCTTTTCCCTTTAAACAGCACTTTTAATAGATACTATTGTAACTGAATAACAAGTAATGGAATATCTAAGGTCTTGATAAAGAACATTATCATTTGAAGCACTATTTATAGAATTTAAGCTAAGATCGCAACACATTTTATAACGTTGGCTGTACTTTTAGCTCGGACACCAACCACACAAGTTAACACCGTTAAAAATATTCTTTTATATTTATTTTTATATTCTTTTAGCTATCTTAATAAGGAGGAAGCAAATAGAAAAGATCGTTGAACAAAGTAAGGCGAGGAAGGTAAGCGAATAGAGAAGAAAGACAAGGAAAGATGACACTAATAGAGATCCATGCCAGTGCCATCTATACGAGAGTTACACAAGTAACTAAAAACGTGTACCAACCCACAAAACATTAATAACAGTTTTAACAGTAATATTTTTTAAATAAAGAAAGTTTTCTTATATAAAAATATATAAATTCTTAACTCTACGTAAAATATAAAACGTTACCACCATAAATAATTCGCAAATTACATTAATAGCAGTATAATCACATTATAACCAAACATACAACATACTTTGTTTAGACAATGTAAACTCTGATATAAAATAATATAGAAAATCAAACAATATAAGTATTAAATTAGTTATATGGTGTTTAGAATGTGATTTACAATATAAATAACATTTGTATATGATTCGAGAGTGATTCTCAACCGCCTCACAGTCTGACAGGCTATAATTAGGGCTCATTATGTGCTGATAACTGGTTATTTAGCCAAGTTAGCAGGCTGTTTTGCTTGATAATGACTATAAGATTAGATATACATTAAAATACAGAGTAACCAACATAAAAAATATTAAAAATAATGTTAAAGTTTATATTTTTATATAAAGTATATATAAACAGTGAATATAGTAGAGCCATCTATTAATTAAAACCTAAAGTTTTATAGGTTATATTTTAAATATTAAATATACGTCATCTTTGGTCATTTAATGGGCTTGTGTCTTGTGTCTTAATTTCTATAAAACTGTACTATATATTGATAAAGTGGGTTACTAAAACCTCAAATGTTCAATTATTTTTTAATAACTCCTTATATGTTAAGAGATATTAACAATTAAAAAAGTCATTTTGTCTCTTTAATTATTAAAGGGATTCAACGTTGTACACATTCCAAGTGCCTGTGACATCACAATCCTTGTGTAAGTTTACCAACCTTACAGATTATAAATCTCTGCTATATGTATTTATATATCAAAATATCAAATATTATTTACAGCTATTTCAAGGAATAATAAAATTTCAATATTATGTCTGCCTTAGCAGGGTTAAATAAAATAAATCTTATTATTCTTTGACTTGACTTGATTATTTGACTACCAACAGCTACAGAACATTACCACAGCACTGACCTACTCATCAAATAACTGACGTTAAAATGCATTTCACGTCATACAAATATGGCCGACCATTTCTAGCGCTAAAACTACAATTCAAAGGCTTTTAATTGCTATATCTCCGTCAATATTTAGATATTTAATAAAATAGACACGCCAATATGCATTTATTAACATCAATTTCAATCAACAATTGAAAAATCGACGACTAAAAAATGAAGATCCAAGCCCATTGCTGCGACTTACTATAAAGCTGGTTTCAAATGGAATAACGACAGAATTATATTAATAAAAAAATTAAAAAAATGAGTGGGCCATTTGTTAGTTTCTTTTTGAAACTGCTGTTAAAAGTATACCGTTGAATATTTTAAAATTATTGTAGCTTTATTTAAGAGAGCGCACCGCTCGATTATTTATGGAAATTAATTTCTGTTACTTGACAATCGCGGCTGACTGGACAGTATATCGTCGTCTTAACCCAATTCTGCTGTACATAGTCGAATGTTTGTGGCTCTATTTCAGGAATAGCTCAAACAATGTTTCGAAAAGTGCTTCGTAGTGCGCAAAAGATCTATAAAATGTTTCATAATGCCTGCCGCACACTCCAGGCGTGTTTAAGCGAATTCGGACGTAAATCGGCCGCTAGAACTCTCAAAACAAGCCGACTCCTGTGTTCTTTCCATGTGTTGTGTCACAGTACATATATACGCCAAATCAAACTTGTGTACTGTAAGGTGTATTGGAGTTGTTTTGCACTAACATAATCTATCATGAAAGCAACTTTTACTTTAATTTTTATCGATACACCACTGTTCCCTTCCAATCTGAGACGGCTGATTGTATTTACAAGGTTCGGATAGGTTTAGCGTTGTATCATGTATTCGCTTGGTTAACATTCGCAGAAATACGGTTTGAGTATGAGAGATACGTATCGCCTGTATTCGGACGGCTTTGACGCTTGCAGTGTGCGACAGGCCTAAAAGAAAACCAATAAATTGGTAACCTAGATACTCTTTAAATCTTAAATTGTTCTTTCATTGAAGTGTTCTTATTTCTATTTTCGAACATATTAGCAGAAACACAATAAAAAATAATAATTGACCAGTGCTGCCATCACGAAAACAACGGTCTCATTTCGAAATAGACCTTGATATTTAACATAACCAACAAAAAAAGAAAGTTCCCTATTACTCTTTGGATTAATTTAACAAATTAGTATATAATTATGTAATTTAAAATATAAAAATAATAAAAAAATTACAGGTTTAATTGAAATTTAATTGATATGAGATATTTCGTGTTAAACTATACCCGAAACATGTAATTTGTATTGTGTCGGAAAATACGAGTATATATAAAAAAGTAGGGTTATGTAAATGCTAATGTTAAATTAAATAAAATGATATATTAAAAGTGAATTAAAATGTAATTAGAATATTATAGAGTTAAGAATACTCTGTTTAGAAGCTAATAAAGAAAGAATTAAGGCTCTAGCGTAGGCTAAAATTATAATTGTTTCTAATTTATAAGATATTATTTTATTATACGCCTGATTTACTAGCAACTGTTTTAACACTATTTTGAAAGTTACTAGGTTTCTATGTTGTATACATTGAGAGTTAGAATTTGTTTGAACTATATATGTGTAAACATAGTTAAACCGGATTTTGAAATTAAATATACATTAAAATGAACTAATTACTGTAATTACGAATCTAAATTACAAATTACAGAACAAGGAATGCTACAGTAATGTAAGTACGAAGAAAACTTTCTTAATTATATTGTAATAAAAAGCTGAACTAAAAGTACAAACTCTGAGAGCATAATGTCACCGCCATGATGGTTGTATGTTGACAGTTCAAAAATGGCGCGAAATTTAAAATTACTTTTACTCACCGACAGTTTTACGAGGTGCGAATATTGAACAACAGAGTGACGTTGCTACAGGAGAAGATGGTATGCGCCAAACGTCAGTAACCGACAGATGTTTATCATGAAGCCTTTTCTTTCGAATGCAGTGCCTCTAGCTTCTGCAAACAAATCTGTATAGCCGTAGTCGTCGTTCGCATTAGAGTTGTTTTTCTGTTTCGCCGGAAAAATGTTAAGTGCAACAATAGAGCGACGAATTGTTGTGAAATTTCGTGTGTTTGAATAGTTTAAGCGTTTTTAAGATGGCTGAGATGATGCTGAAGATGATTCACGCCCGAGTCGCCCTTCCACGTCAAAAACGCATGACTATATCGAAATAATCGGTAATAGAATTCGATCTGACCGTCGATTAAGTATTTAAATTTTAATTATTAGGTAAAATTAATTATGTAAAATTTAAAATGTTGGGCAACATTTGAAAATAGTTGACGCACAATTATTGAATATTATTAGTGATCGGTATATCTGAGGGAGACAGGTTTAGGAATGTTTATATTAAGTCAAAATGATGATAAAAGTGGAGCTTTGGGAAGTGGGGAAGTAGTTATGGGGTGTGGACACTTAATTGTATGTTTGACTCAGGCTTATTTCAGCGCTATTTCTGCGTGATATAATTTTCATTTCCTAGGGATCAAATTACTCAAAAATTAGGATCAATAGAATCTCAAAATCGTTGCAGTTTGGCTAGACATTGCTTTTTTAAACCAATTAGCCATCTTTTCTATTTACAGTGTATACTTAACCTGTAGGTTTGTGTATTTAAAACAATTAGAAAGTAAATTTAGTTTATTTCGTGACCAAACAATTTAAGAATCAAATAAAAACAAAAAAAAACACCCGTTGATTTAATATATGGAACATTTACAAGTAGATGAACTTAATTTAAGAAATAATAATATAGGTATAACAGATATAAGTATACAGAAAAAAATATAATTTGAAAATAAAGTTTGAAAAAATTAAATGCCATTGTTTCATGAATTAACTGTAATAAGATGGTGCGCCGAGCGAAAGCAATGGAAAGAAAGTACTTAATTTTCTTCTCTAAGCATTTATTTCTTATTTAAATTTAAACGAATAGTAGAATCTATACTATCAACTACTGCTATTTGTATTCTATATAACTTTTATCTGTTCTCATTTATTTCCCAATTTCTTTTCTTAGTTAACAAATGTTAAAGATCTAATTCGATTCATTTCTTTCTGTACACATAGCAATTTACTATTAAAATTTATCTTTGTCTAGTTTCTCCTTCTTCTATTTTCTTCTTCTATTTACTTACGCCATTTACACTCTTCCTTTCCTCTTTTCTTGCAGTATCTTTTCTGGTCTCCCTTTCCGTAATAACTACCTCCTCTTTCCTTCTTCTCAATATTCTATTCTATTTTAAAAAAAGTTTTATTTAAACATCCTGATGTTTAAGAAATATACAACAAGTCCTTCTGCAGTCCATCAACTGCAGTCTACATACATGGAAATATTTCTATCTTCTCAAATTTATAAAACAGAAATATTTTGCCTTGTTTAGATCCGTCACTTGAACTAGAAGAATGCCGTAATACAAAAAAAATATAAGTTTTTGTGGCGAAAATATTATTTTTTTCGCAACGAAAAAATATGATATTTTCCCCGCGAAAAAAATCATATTTTCAATTTTAATTCTATCGCTAATTAATATATGTATATTTTTAGCGCCCCTAATGACCCTTGAACAAAAAGCAATCATTGGATTATATAGAGGCCATATTCTATTGCCTGCAATATACATTGTAAGTAAGGGCGTCTTAGACATTGCGAGACCCCGGGCGGCATAATTTATGCAAATTGTAAAGATGTATTTTTGATGATAATTGACGAGAAATAAAATTTTATATTGGAAGTTTTATAAAAGTTAACAAGCACAAAGACGTCAAATATTAATGATAATAAACTAAGACACATGAATGCCTTAAAAAAAGACGCACTGATTCAAGTGCGATTTCTAAACAGCGAGGCGCGAGGTTCAAATTCATATATAGTAATTAATTTTTCTACTTCGGTTGTTGCGCGAGAACATTGCGGCTTCCCCTAAGGCCGCAATGTTAAAAATCTTAAAATGTTAAAAATAAAAAAGTTCATAATTGAAGAAACTACACCATTTTCAATAGGTAACACTTCGATTTCATTTGAAATATTATTAGCTTTAAATTGAAACTCCATTAGCATAATGCACATAACTTGTTAATTATTATTTTTTCTCTTAATATACATTTGAGTGCATCAACTTTCGATAGTTATTAGCACTTAAATATACATTTAAAACATTTATAAAACATAATTTACAAATTATAGACACGATTATGGGTATTTAAAATAAAGAGAATTGGTTTTATCGATAAAGTTTTTCAGACTTTCCCTGCTTTCAAATATCTAGCTGTATTCCTCAGACATATTAGAGCCTTGTCTATGCATTAAGTACTTGGAGCTTTGAACAATAATATGCTTTATTGTTATTGATTTATGATTCTCATAGGAATAAGTGGGTATGATTAAGATTTGTATGTAGATAAAACTAAGAATATTACTATTAATAGCTTTTAGTTTTACCTAAATAAGTTACATGTACTAATTACAACTAATTTTAACATCTTTGCAGAACAAATTCTTCTCAATGCAAAGTGAAGTAGTGGCAAGTACGTTAGCCTAGTAAACATCAAATGAAATTAGTTTTTATATGAGTAATAGGATCACTAAATTATTGCATGAGGGAATGCTTGAATGATTTTTTAATAGTGAAAGGTCACTTTACTATATTATTACCAGCGCAGCTTGTTTGCAGCGGACGTTTATCGTACTACAAATACGGATAATTACATCTATAGGTATACCACATATCCCTAGTAGGCGCGACGCCTCAACGCGCGGAACTGACACGTAGATTGGATATCAATTTCATCAGAATCACTGCGCTGTGCTGATCAATCATCGACCAACAATTGTTTTTATTAGTTGCGCTGTCTACACGGTCAAATAGTTGTCTAACTTTTAAATAAATAGAAGTTTTATATAGAAAAATGTATTGGTGTTTTAAAAGGTAAAACTTATTTACAGCGCGAGAAAATAGTAATCTAGAAAAGTCTTTTAAAATATTAATAAAACTCGAGGAAATATTTCTTTGAATAAGTTTACGCTTGTATATGAAAACACGTCCTAAATTTCAACGATAAGCGGGCACCAGAGGGTGGTCCTGCTAATGACTACACGAGAAAAAAAGAAACAAAAATTTTATCTCATTTTGTTTTGAAATTACAAAAAAAAAATAAAAATCTTTCGAAAATTGAAACACCTTAAGATGTTTTTAACTACCATGACCACAATTTTTCAAATATTTCAGATTTCTTTTTGTATCGGCAACCTAAGTAGCACTGGTATCCACCATAACCATTAAAAATCCCAGAATACCTGTAGCTTTTATACAAAAATCAATCCAAAATATTTATTTCCCTAAAATTTTTAAAGATTTTTAATTTCAGCCCACTTTAACTCATCGTGGTGTAATAAAAAAATATGAAGACAATTTCTAAACAAGAGCCATATTTTATAAATTGTTGTTGTTGATAGTTATCACTTTTACAATACCCAAAATAGGTTTTTTATTGTTGAATGAATTAAAACAAATGGTACAAACAATTTTTCATTAGGTTGCCTATACAAAACAAAAAAATAGTTAAAAACATTTTAAGGTGTTTCAATTTTCAATGAAAGATTTTTATTTTTTTTTGTAATTTCAAAGCAAAATGAGATAATTTTCTTTTTCCTTTTGCTGTTCATGGTTAAAAAGAAAGCGAGAGAGAGAGTTAGCGCGCCACATCGTCTATCAAACAAGGACGCAGTATGTTAGCGGTTAAATATAAATATAAAGTACTTGCTGCAATATTTTGTTAAGCAAGTCGCCAGAACCGTAATTCTCTGTCAATAACTAGCTATAAAATTGCATTTTTATTGTTCAATGCATTCTTGTGTAGTGTACTGCCTTAATTTTTTTACGACAAATATAAAATTGGCTATGGGTAGGTATACCTCTTACACAAAAGGTTTTACAAATGCTGATAAATTTTTATGAGAAAAACCTGGAATATTTTACGCATATTATGTCTTTTTCATTTTCATAAAACTAAGTTCTATATCTATATACGAGGCGTGTTTTTTAAGTAAGTACCGTTTTGGAATTAAAAAAAGACGTGCAAAGATATCGCAATAATTTTATTTTTACATGAAAGCCTGTACCTTAATCTACTTTTCTACATAATTTCCGTGAATATTGAGGCACTTGTCATAACGTGGCACCAGTTTTTGAATACCCTCCTCATAAAATTCTGCCGCCTGACTTGTTAACCACTGTATCACAACTGTTTTGAATTCGTTATCGTCTTGAAGACGGTGCGGCCATCTTTAAATGCTCTTACCCATTTCCTTACCATTCCATCACTCATAATGTTTTGTCCGTAAACTTCACAGATCTCACGATGAATATCGATCGGTTTTACGCCTTTAGCACTAAGAAATCGTGTAACAGCACGTACTTCACAATCGGCGGGACTCACGATTGTCGGAGGCATCTTAAACACTCAGTAAACAACGTATACAATGAAGAATCAGACTGTAATGACGTCAGTGCGTAGACAAGAGATGTAGGTAATCAGCGCGCATGCGCGGAACGCCGACCGTAGCGCTGCAAAGGAGGAATCGCAAAACGGTACTTACTTAAAAAACATGCCTCGAATATCTTTAATAGATATATATATATATATATATATATATATATATATATATATATATATATATATATATATATATATAATTCTTAACACAATGAATCTCACATTTAGTTATGATAATTTCTTATTCTTATTTACTGTGTATATATAACAATGCATCATAAGTTTAGTGCAGGGATTCTGTAATTCAATCCCAGTAAACAATTTGGTGAAGAGTCCTGTTTAGTGACGTTTCTATCACTATTGCACTTCAATTATAGTTCACATCAACTTTATCTTTATTTGTATTCCGACAGGTGGCGTGGTTTCGCGATTTGTAGCCGATAAAATAGACATTTCATATGAACGACTGTGAGAAACTGAACTCTTTCATGATAAAAAAAACATACGCATCTTCATAATGATGGCAAAGTGACTCCAAAATGTTACTGGGATGTTTCTACCCATTCTCCCCCCTCTTCTTCCAATTATGAATTAACTTGAGAATCTTATTATACATACATTACAGAATGCTAGATTACAAATATAAAGAACACCTACTTTAGAACTTTCCTTTGTTTTTTATATCTTTATCGGCTACAAATGGCAAAACCACTCCACCTGTGAAAATACAAATGAAGATAAAGTTCATGCGAACTATAATTAAAGTGCAATAGTGATGGAAATGTCACAAAACAGGACACTACCAAATTGTTTACTAGGTTGAAGTTTAGAATGATGAATTAAGGAGTAGGAGACAGAGAAAGTGATAAGAGCATAAAGAAGAAGAGATATAGTTAGTTATTAAGTTTAATCTAGAAGTCATGAATTGCAAATAATGATTATATGCAAGAATGTAAAGCCTAAGATCATGCATTTAAAATAAATATACAACATAAATTAAAAAGAAAGAAACTGGCAAATTGAAAACGGCGATTTATTTGTATATTTTAATTTCAGATTCAACACAATATTTAATTAGTGTTGAAAACCATCATTAGCAACTTATCCATTGTTTGTAATTGTTTAATTTGATTTATTCTGTTGTCTCTAATTACTGCAAGGTTCTAAACGATCTGGTTCCGGTTCCAGCTATCACTTTTAATACAGCACGCTAACTGTCAACAGCAAAATAATAAATAACTAATTAAAGTTAAGAGAAAAATTATATTTTGTACGATATAGATTTGTTGTTTAATTGAATCCAGAGCTGTTTCGCTCACGAAACCTCAAGGTAACATAATTTGAAGAATGCACTTGAACTAAAAGTCTGCAACAAAATAGAAATAATAATTCATCTTGAACAAAATTTTAAAAAAATGTTCTAATGATTTGATTAAAGAATCCGTCTACTTTTTATTATTATAAAATAAGATAAGTTTTGAGCTGTCATTTGTTACTTTTGAGGTCTCAATTATCTCGGCTACGACGCCCTGCTGTGATTAGGACCAAAGGTGTAAAGAAACATGTAAAATTTATATAAATATATTAATAAACAAATATTCTAATTCAAATAATAATACATATACACAATAGTTCATGATTCATAATAAAGATGGCAGCAGGTACAACAAAAAAAAATATTTATTATAAATTATATATTTTAAATTGTTTATTTTATATTAAGATAATGTATTAAATTGTCATTTAATGAGGTATATGCATCACTTTATTGTAAGACTAGGTTTGATGTGTTTATGTGAGGGTGAAATGTAAGTTTAAGACAAGTACAGGGTGTTTCAACAAGAGCGGTCATATTGAATCAGTAGAAAAACGTAATATTTCTGCGTCATTAAACCTCAGTGTTTTTGTACTTTAGTTTAAAATAAAAATATTGTGTAAATAAAAATTTGAAGTCGATTGGAGAATAACTGTCGGAGATACAGAGTTTTAAGTCTTTCAGAGTCTTTTCAGAGTCGGTGTCCTCTCTAGCTATAAATCTACTGCATATTGAAATTTTGCACACTCTTTCTTTACATAAATGCCGAGGTAACGCTGTCGAATTTTTTTATTTTTAATTTTTACGTATTTTAAAATAACATAGTATCTAATTTTTTTCATGAAGAATTTTATATTTTGACTTCTAAGAGCTGTAAAAAATTGAAAAATCAATTAAAAAAAAAGAAAAACTCGACAGGGTTACCTGCAGAAACTTATCAACTAATGAAATCATTTTGGTTTTTTGATTTCAAATAATTCAGTGATAAGTGACACCGCAATGAAACTTTTTTTTGTGACGTCAGCGGAGATTCGCTGTCAATGCCTCATTTCTTGATATTTATTTATGAAAATTGTACAAAGTATTACTTAAATGTTATTTTATCATGTAGTAATTATAGAAATAATTATGTACGAACTGTGTCGTCAAAAAACATTATCGAACATATGCTTCTTTTGTGTCGATTTAGTCGTGTCCTTAGTGGCGGTGTCCCTTAGTTTTGGAATTTGTTTAAATGAAGACTTTACTGCTGCCTGCAGAATTTTTTCCTGGATGTCTCCCTTCGTTTCGGGATTTATTTAAATCAGAACTTTATTGCTGCCGAAAGGGTTTTTGTGGGATGTCTTTAAGTACAATTTTATGACAATTGACAGAGAACCCAACTTTTGAGTTTATTGTTTTATAGTTTACAGGAGTAAATGCTAGACCTCTTTTGCAAGCGATCTTGGGAGTATTTAAAATTTAATTTCAAATTTTGTTTCCATTTTTTAATTGAAATATTTAACTCGTTCTATATACTATACACTGTACGCTATAAACATAATCAGTGGCAAATTAGTTCTTCGCCCAACTTTGAGTGACTGTATTAAAAAGAAAAGTACGTTGCCAAGTAAGTTAGTCACTCAAATTTGGGCGAAGAATTAATCTTGAATATTTGAATGGACAAAAAGTGACAATTTCTTCCAAGCTGGAGCAGTAGGCTTTACATTTTAGACAAGAGTTTACAGAAACATTATTCAGGATCACATAATAAAATCCTTTTTAAAAAAAGTTAAGATTTGTAGCAACAGGAGTGAAAAGACTTATCACAGGGTGCAGATTTTCTCGATTTTTTTTAAATGCCAATAATTTTTAAAATATGTAGATTTTTTAAAATATTTTTTTGATAACTGTTATAATAAACATGTAAACAAGTCAGATACACCTGGAACATTATAATATAGGATTTCTTTGCAAAATACCATACTTTGCTGGTAATCTATTTATATATGAATTGGAATATATTTAAATATGTGTCAAAATTATTTATGGCCCTGTCTGAGCAGTAAGTAGTAGCAATTAGGTAGTTTTTTTAAAATTAAATTTTGAATTTGTTTGTAAAACAGGCGCATAAGAAATTACGAAAGAAATGTTAACTCCAATTAGGCGCCACAGCATAATCTCTCAAGATTTTAAATGAATAATAACTTTAATGTGTTCTAAGCATTTGTAAATTTAGGCCTGTGGACAGTGCCGGCTTTAGCCATTACGAGGCCCCGGGCGGCAGATCTTTGCTATGCTCTTGTTCTTTGTGTAATTTATGTAAATTGAAGGTAAATATTTTTAATGATGATTGAAGAGAAATGCAAAAGTAATAAATAAATAAATGTAGAGTTTCAAATTTTATATTGGAAGATTTATAAAAGTTAACAAACACAAAGATGACAAATATTAATGATGATAAACTAAGGTACATGAATGCCTTAATAGTGGGGAAATTCAAAAACATATATAGTAGTGACTTTCTCTACTTGGTAATTTCACACACATTCCATTCAAGGTACCTTAGAGTCACTTTAAAAGGGTTATAAAGAATATAGGGTTGCATTTTAAGGTAGTTTGACCATAAACCCCACTTTTCTTAAAAGCTGGTTATTAAATATAACGGGAAGATGAAATATAAAGAGAAAAGACAAAAACATAGCTTTGACTACCATAAATCTGTAAAACCCTTCTTGGGATGCTTTAAGTCAACGACATTCATTTTCAGGGTAGTCTTTTCTTTTTTACGGTTTAAAATCTGCATTTATTTATTTGGTATTTTATTTTCTAAATTAACAAACCGTACGAATCAAATTCAATTCGTTTCATTATGTTTACATCCCAATTTAAATTAGAAACTATATCTATCACTACCGCCATCCATATAATCTTGCTGTCCTCTTTCCTCCAGGTCTACTCGACTTCTCACTTTCTCCTGACTCCTACACTGCACTGAAATCCTGCACTCTAACGGTCAATGTTACAAATTTTTTTTTTATCCAACTAGTTAATCACCCTTATTCTCCTTGTCGTTATTTTCCTTTCTCTTACTTCTACTCTTTATCCTTTGCAGGATTTTATCAGATCTACTTCACTTTCCAGCTACTCCTCACGCACTCACTCATTTATTAAATAAAATAAACTTAATTCTACAATTTAGTAATATACGGGATCTGAATTCATTTTCAATGCACTGCAACGATTGTCTTTAGGGTGGCCACCTTTTTTTTGCAATTAGGCCGTCTGCACACGGGTCGACTGATTGCAAACTATATCCGTCACGAAGTTTCCAACGAAAACGAAAAACGAGCCATGTCGAGCCGTGTTTTGTGACTCTATAGAATTTTTAACAGTAGCATAATAAGGGATTTATTGTGTCGTATTATGAAATATTTATATGTATGTATGTATTTAAATAGTTTTGAATAGTATTTGTGCACATCTCTGCTCATGATGTCACCATCAAAAGCATGCAACGTAATTGCACTGCGAGCAAGAAACATAGTCGCTCAAAATGTGCTCAAATCAGTTTAGTTTCGTTCGTATCGTGTGTACTATCTTACTCGTATATACGTGCGTTCTCTCACTAACAACACAGTTGCATTCTCATCCGGTTCGGGCAGATTCGGGGCTAAGGTTTGCAATCACATTGCTGATTACACGTAAGATAAAATGAGTACATAGTGCCAAAATAAAGTATCATTTATTTTTCTTTAGCATTATATTTAAAAACACATTTCTATCGTTTTTCGCAAGCTTTATCAAATTATTATGGTTGCTAAAGAATTACACTGCATCTTTACAGGGTATATTTAAGTTAAAGTAAATAAGTAATTCATTTCTTTTAAGGTTTAGAGACGTTTTGTTTCTTTCGTCTCGCCATTTGCTATTCATCACAGAAGAATGATCCAGTCAAAATGAAATTACTTTACACAAATTTGAAAAATTATCATCAGTGTTATGAAATACTTGCTGCCATTTTTGAGCAGTAGATAATTCTGAAAAATCGTTAGGATTGTATATATGATCATACAGTTTGTTCAATAAAGCAATTTTTCTATAAAAATCTTTCATATCTATATTAGGTTTTTGCAGATTTAAATTAATATTGTCAAGTAAAATATCAAAAACGAGCGTTTAAGTGGCGCTGGCGAGCTGTAGATTCGACAACAATCGATAATGTTCCGTTTTACCCAAAAATAATTACGACCAAATTTTTTGAATTTTAGAAAAATCAAATCATGCGAAATAAAGTATTTTCGCGTACTTTTGGTTCTCTCGTAAAGTATAAAGTATAATTACCCGAAGCAGAGGCGGCTTTAGCCATTGCGAGGCCCCAGGGTAGCAGATATTTGCGCGGCCCCGGGGTGGCAAATCTTGGCGAGGCATTTGTTCTTTGTATAATTTATGTAAATTGTAAGTAAGTATTTTTTGATAATTGACGAGAAATTATATTGTAAGTTTTATAAAAATTAACAAGCACAGGGATGACAAATATTAATGATGATAAACCAAGGTATATGAATGCCTTAAAAGAAGACGCAGTGATTCAAGTGGGATTTCTAAAGAGCGAGGCGCGAGATTCTAATACATATATAGTAATGAATTTTTCTACTTGGGTTGTTGCGCGAGAATGCGAGGCCCCGGGCGGTTGCCCTGCTTGCCAATCCCTAAAGCCGCCTCTGACCCGAAGTAACGTACAATAGTTTATTATAAAGAATGAGTGTCAACCCTAATTGTCTCTATCCACACAAACGATTAATTGTTTTATTTTTAAATTATTTTATTATTTTGTAACTATTGTAATCTAGTCTATTAGACTAAGGGGGCGTCCATAAATTACGTGAGGTGTTTTTTTAAATTTAGGTAAAGCGTAGTAGCCCGTATACGTCCGGCAGAAATTCGCTTAAATACGGTCCCATACTGAGACAGGCCTTAAGCATGTACAATCTAGATTAAATGGACCAAAATAGTATAATTTTTTTTTGTTTCAATCAGAAAAAAAATTGCGTGATATTTGCCGAGACCCCCCCCTCTCTCCAACGGAAGATTAGATGAGATTTGACTCGACCCCCTCCCCCCCTTAAACATCTCACGTAATTTATGGACGCCCCCTAATAAGCAATTTAACGTTAATATAATATAACTAGAGTTTACCCCCGTCGCAAGCAGCGACTGTTTTTTGTGTGTGAATTGCATTTCATTTTAAATTTTAATTCAATTATTGAATTGAAATATTTAACTCGCTCTATTCTAATTTGATATATAAAAACAAATAATTTTTCATATAAACTAACAAAAAAAATATATTTTTTTTAACAACATAAAAAATATTTCCAATTTATTCGTCACTTTTTGTCAAAATTTGGGATTTTTGTTTCGATTCGTAAATTAGGTACTAAAGTGCCCATGCATAAAATTTCTAGTTCAATTTTTCAGCTTCAGTTGGAACATTATAATATGGAACAAAAACATTAAAGGTTTTGCTCTTCAGAATTGTGAAAAATATTTAAAATATTTGTCACGATTACATTTCATTAAACTAACTTAAAAGTTTAACCCTTTTCGGTCGTCTATTAATCCATCCATTTAACATATATTAAAATGTTGCCTTGTTATTGTTCACGAAGATATTAAAGCCCGACTAAGTCCAGTAATGAAGCAGAGATTATTATCGACAAAGGGAACACCTAAATAGAATTAACTTTATTAAATAACTATCTTAACTAACTTTATGTTGGCAAACAAAGATTAGAAGGATTTTTGTAGTTTCTGTTAAATATAATCGTTATAGGTCTTTTTTTGGTAACACAGGTACGTAAATTTTAAAGTTTTACAGAAAAATATTTTTGTTCATTACCAACTAATTGTCATGTAATGTCATAAATAATTAACTTGACGGGATATTAGCTGATGACTTCCATAGATCAAGGATAAATAACGGATTAACTGCAAATTTAACTTTTTTGGGGGTCGCGTTAATCAAAACGTATTAAAACATGACTCAAATTACCTCTAACATCATACCATCGTTATCTTGGCGCCAAAGCTACTGCCCAGGGGCCTCCACAAGAGAGGTGCCTTCGCAATAGAGATAAAAAGAAGTTTTTATTCCAAACTGTCTTTTTTCGAATTTGTACCTAATTTGGGAAAATAATTAGACCCCCACTCCTTCGTTGCGTATTACGTAGACTACTACCCTAATCATTTAAATTCTTTTCATGCCTTTCTATTGACTTCTTCATCCAATTTCTTACACTTTTTCTCTTTTGGTCCTCCTCCTCTTGTTCTTTCTACTTGGCCATGGGTTTTCCTCGCACTCTTGCTTCGTCTGGATTTCCTTTCATCAGCGGCTCTGTTTCCGTCTATTCATCATACATTTCCGTAGCATTGCATTCCTGTTTTTCTTTCTTCGTTATCGCTTTCTCGGAATCCGCAAATGCAAAATATCTACCTTCTAGTTCTTTTACGACTCCAGGAATTTCAGGGATCAGAAAAACAATTTTTAGACAATTTTAAGTTAGTCATATGTTGTATATATTACTTATAAGTTATTTCAGACCATTATTATGTCAGACCATTTCAAATAGTAGTTTTGTCCTTTTTTGCAAATATAAAATGATTTTACTGCTATGCTAAAATAATAATAGCACTGGCTATTTAAAGTAGGCATAGCATAATAAATGTAGGATAAATGTATTATCAATTCATATATTATTAAAACTCGAATTACATTGTAATAAATTGCAATTTGGGTTAAATTCAGTGACAATTTGTTGGGGGCTCAAAGGATGGGTAAAGATTTTTCACAAAAGGAACAAAGGCCAAATTTGGCCACATTGATACGGCGATAGGTACGCCACTGGTTATATTGCCATCGCTGTTACCGATTCCAGGTGTCTACAATTTAACAGGTAATTTGTCTGACGGTATGATAATAGTGCTAGTAGTAAAGTAGTCAGTACAATTATTACAAGGGGGAATAGTTCCGAGTGATGCAGCTGAATGTACATAATGTACAAGTACAGGCGGTGTTCATTCGCTAACAATATAATATATACACGTCGGTTTGCGACGGGACGATTCACTAGTATCTTTATTATTACGCAGATGAATATATCAGTTAAATCATAAAATTTTCATCAATTATTACAAAATAAATGTGTGTTCCATATTGCAAGTACCCAATGACAGATTTACAGTGGAACAACAAACAAATCTATTATTTTTATTAATAAATAAAACAACCTTGTTAAAACATTAATGTGATACAAGAAATTCTATAATACCATGTGTACACTTCTAATAATAATAATAATAATAATAATAAATAAATAAATGTGTATTAGAAATTGAAACACGTTGCACAATCATCAATCAAACCAATTTAGTGATTTACAAGTCAATTTCAACTTAAAATTAACAATCAGTTAAAAATAATATTTGATGATTAAGTTCCGCCCAGAAAACTAAACAGGGGTGGGGTACGGAAGCGGGGAGCGAAGCATGTAATAATATAATTTAAAATATACAATAAAAATTCTTATTATACATTTAGATTTTAATTTATAAATTATAGCATCAAAAAAAGCGTAGATGTATTTGTGAAAAGAGGCGTGGTTTAATGTAATATATAAAATAACGTTATATTTATCCAATGGGGTGAAGTGCGTTGATTCAACCTTCATCGTCTGCAGCCAATAGGGAGATGCCAACGCCCCCTACTGAGCCTTAGAGCTCGGTTGTCTAATGATTAGACACCACTTAAGCCGAGACGTCCGTGCTGGGAGCACAGAGAGCGTAAGAAAAGAACTGTCCTCTTTATATCTCTGCCGAATTTGCATATACGGATATTTGTTATCTGGTTAAATAATAAATAAATAACTGTGTAAAGTGATTAGTATATAATGAATAAAGTGTAATTTAAAGTGTTTATATAAAATATTTATAAATAGAAATTGCCGTCGGCAAGTGACAGTTGCACTAGTTATTAAAATAAATAATAAGTGATAAAAATAAAAAATATATTATTAAGTGATATGTGTATATATAATAAAATAAAATAAATATAAATGTTTACCATGACGCCCCAAGAGCCGGGTACTCCTGTGGTACCAATATCAAAACCAAAAATTGCTTTCAGTATAGACTCCATTGTTGGTAGCAATGATTCCAGAAATAATAACTCGCAAGGGTATTTAATAAAAAATAAAATTTCGGAACGTTTCTCTCCGAACACGGACGAAAGTGATCGTGGAGTTTCGCCGGGCAGTGTCGGAAGTTATAATAATGATAATCTAGTGGAAAACAATCGTACTTTAATTCACAATTCGCCAGATATAGGAAGATTACAAAGGTTAGAAAATATAGCAGAACAATTATCAAATTTTGGTAAACTACATAGATCGCCGCCAAATGGTCAAATGACTGATAATCAATCAATAAGAAATCCTCCATATCACACATCTCCGAATCGAAGTACGCCAAGTCCGAAACAACCTATAATGGTGCCCGGAATTCCAGCACAAATAATTCGCCCAAATCCGTTAGCGCCGGTGATGGTACCTGGCGATATGAAGCAAGTGCCCTATTTAAATCAGGAGTTTATGGAAGCGCACAATCCGAGTCTTTTTGCGGCGCGATTGGCCGCAGCTTTCCAAGCGCAAAGCCAAGCAATTCAAAATTCGTTTCCACATAATCAAACACACATGC
This sequence comes from Panorpa germanica, assembly GCA_963678705.1. NCBI lineage: Eukaryota > Metazoa > Arthropoda > Insecta > Mecoptera > Panorpidae > Panorpa > Panorpa germanica. The sequence goes on from OY783206.1 coordinate 22,374,907, forward strand.
CTCAACATATGCAGTCAATTCCGAGGGAGTCTTTACCTCTACACCCATGGTTTGTAAGCCGACATGGGAGGTTATTTTCGCCCAGATTTCCAGGAGGTAAGATATTTTGTAATAACTCCAGTAGAACATAGATTTCCAACAAGTTTTGGTGCTGTGAAATAAAACTACTAAACGAAACTACTAAATAGTTAATACGAAAATTCTTATTAATGGCTAGTTGCACAGAAAAATCAGTCAGGGAAAAATTATCCTCAATAAGTTTTTGGTCCTTTAATTCCATCTTTTATAATTACCGAAACCTAATAATACTTAATCTTAGTAGATTAAAACTTGACCTAAAATCCGATTATGCAAATACCTTGCAACCCTTTTAGCGGTCACTTTTAATATTTATGCCCTGCCCCATAAACGCAGAACCAAATTGGCTAGCTATATTGTACCTATCAATTAAGGGAAACCTAGTAATATTTAATTTATAAAAACATTAGCATCTCTCAGAAAAACAAACTATGTATTATTATTATTTTATTTTTAATGTTTTTGCCATTTAGCACTACATTCTTGTGCCTTAACTCATTTATTTACATGTCATTGTGCTTAATTCAATTTTGATCCTTATTAAATCTAAACATTCTCATTTTTTTCAAGCGAAAAAAAAAAAATATATAAAATTCCTTATAAAAATAAAAACAAAACTGCTACTGCTACTGCTTCGCTCCTCCTGCTACTGTCCCTCCTGTTTCTACTCTGTCATTCCTTCTCTTTCCTAGTTTTTTTTCTCTATCTCCGCCATCCACGTCTTCCCTTCACTTTCGGCATTACATTCTTCTGCCTTAAAACATTCAATTCAAAAAGCTTCAGCCTTCCTTCTTCTAATTATTTCTGCCATCATCCTTCCTTGCCCCCTTTTAAGAGCTGCCCAATATTCATCTCACTCCCTACTTTTTCCTTACAATCAAACTTAATGTGCTCCAGTGATTCGTCCTCCGTTCCGCACACTCTATACATTCTTTCCTCACTACTTTCCCAGTATCTGTTTCCTTTTTCCTCATTTCCCAATCTAAACCTTGCTGTCCTTCTTATGGTTTTTATGTCTTTTTCTATTAAGTACTGAGGTATATTACTTTCCCAAATGCTTTTATATCTTGTATTGTAATTGCTTTTCTCGATTTTTCCCATTCTTTCCTGTTAAACAAACTATGTATTACGTACCATGTAACTTTTGCTACATTAGATTATCGTTGAGTTTTTATAATTTCTTGACTAGGCTAGGTTTTTTGCTGCTTTCCTACTCAAATTCTCCAGGTTTGCTTACTAATAATATAGGTGTCTAACTTCCTAAGACGAACCGCTTAGAATTGTCTCCTATACAAAGTATAATCATATAGTATTACAAGGCAGTGGTGTAGGATGTATCAAAAACCAAGGTTTGCAATGGCTCAATGTTGGCTGGCTAGAAATTATACATGTTGCGATATTAAGTGTGTAATACTGTAGAAAATAACTTGAACAAAATGAATACCCCGGCTGGAGATCGAACCCCAGAACTTTATCTTAATACTAATAACACTATATCAATAGGCTAGTGGAAGCTAAGCTAATTTTCTGTTAGTATATTACGTATGAAAATGCATGCCCCATATGTTATACATTCGCCCATATAAACAAATCATCAGAAAATTGATATTTTAATTGAATTTTCATGTTAAGATAAATATTTTTATAAAAAATAGTCGATTGTATTATATACTAATAAAAATAATAAAAAAGAAAATGAAACATATTATATATATTTCTATACATTATTAAAACATGCCCCTATCTTATTATTGTAAATTCACGCCCTAAAAAAATATCACAACTATGATATTATATTTAATAAAAAAATATATAATAGTCATAACTTGATTTGATTGACAACTGTCACAAATTTTATTGTCAGTAAATGACACTGCTGCTGACTCCCTTTTTAGCAAATCAATGCAGAGAAATAAATAAAAAACGACTAAAATAATATTTAATATAAAAATAATAAAGAGCTGAATAAAAGATACAGTGTGGTCTATCAGTTTATATGACGCAAAATATTATTTGTATTTGTTTAAAATAGCTTAGTAATATATGATCCCTGATAAGGGTGTATGAAAAAGAGCTAACTGTTTGGGACAACTTTTTCTTATCAATAGACAAGAAAATTAAGCAAACAAGACTTGTCCCACCCGTGTTCATTTATTCTTCAGGTAATGATTTAATTATCGTTCAAATAAATTAACAAGATTTTACATATTTGTCTGCAGTAGTTAACTCTTATAGTAGTTAATTATTAGGACAAGTGAATAAACAAAATAACGAATAAAACGATCTATCATTTGTGAACAATAGAACAGTCCGCACAGACAAGGCAATGTCTGAAAAACAGACATTCATATGTTCAGACAAGGATATGTCTGAAAAATATTAGCAGATATTCGAAAGCAGGGAAAGTTTGAAAAACCTTATTGGCTTTATTAATAGAACGAATTTAATTTCTGTAATTTAAATACCTATACTCGAATTTTTAAATTATAAATTATGTATTACAAATGTTGTACTAATGTACTGTTGTAATAATTGTTTTAAGTGATAATAACTATGGAAGGTTGATGCACTCAAACACAGATTTAAAAAAACAAAAATTAATTATCAAAAATGATTATCCTTTTTAAACACATTTTACAGATACTTTACTTGTATTTTGTTTAGTTCCTAAAGAAACAAGTATTCTTACTTAATGTACTTGGTTTCTACCTCATGCAAATAAGATTAGTTTTAAATATCCAAACTTTACTACAAGGTTACTTCACAAACAATGTTTGTGTTTGGAAATTTGGTAATAGTTTGGTAAGTTTTTCGACCCATTTAAACACACATTTATAAATCAAACTATTTAATAATAGTGTTTAATAAAATTTTAAGAATTGAAATAAAGATGAAATTAATAAAGAAAAAAGCAGTTTATAGTAAGCAATTGATAGCTAAAACTTAAATCTATAACAAAACAATTTGGTTTATTCAACGTTCTTGTTAAAAAATATTAAATACAAAAGAATTCTATAACGTCAAAATATAAAACTGGTAAACAAAGTACTTAAGATTAAATAGTTTATGCGCTATATTATTAAATTATAATACATTTAATATATAATTAACAAATAAAATTAAAAACTATATTATTAATATTACGCTACATCGCTTTCATAATGTTCACAATCAAAATCATCACATTCATCGCGAACAAAAGCACAATTAGTTACAAAAAACGTCCATTTCAGTTACCTTTTGTAACATATTAATGGCTAAGCCCATATTATCATTTAGATTAAACGGGATTTGATTTATTAGTCGTCTCAGTATAGATCACTTCAATGAAAAAGTAACAAACAATTGATTTTACGCGGGAACTAAAACAAAAAGTTATTCAAAAGTTTACCTGCAATTGCGGTAACATTAGTTATATATGTTTGATATCTATTTGGCGGTTTTCCCTATTTAATTATTGCCACAAAATGCTTTAATCTGGCGATTTTTTATAATTTCTCTTCTCTATAATTGCAATTACGACAATGTCTTAGATTTAGCTTATACAGATGTGAAGAAAATGTACAGTGTCGTATTTTTAAGCGTAGAATTTTTAATAGTTATATTGGACAAATGAGTGACTTAGTTTGCTTTTGGCGTTTTCTTTAGAAATTGCATATTACTTCGAATCAAATTCAAGTTAATAAGTCACTGTCAATCTTCTTTTACACTGTGAGAATTACATAATATAAATTACTATGTGGCATAAGACCAAGTATATAGTATATTCTAATCAAATAACTACATAGTAGTATACTAATTTATCTGTTATTTCGCTACTAATAGATTTGTATGATATAATATCAATTTGCAAAAAAAATAACTTATCGACCATACCGTATTTTAAGAATTGTTATTTTTAGGAATCATTTTATTTGATAATTGTTTACTCGGCTATTTATAAATATATATCTATCTCTCTTACACCAATGTGTTTTTTTTATATTTATTATATAATATTAAATCATCTAATAATATTTTACCATTTTATTATTTTCATTATTGTATTACTCAAATAATTTCATTAATTAACGATAGTTTTGTTATTGAATAAAAGGAAAACATTTAAGTTTTGCAATCTAGATATTTTGGAAATTAGTGGATGTTAAATGTCTAACAGAATGTAACATATGTTACCTTTTGTTACTTTTAATCTAACTAGGGCTTCACACAAGACGAAATAAGGCGAGAGTTTCAAAAATCTCGCCTCGTTCTCGTTAGTTTAGAAAAAAAAGGTTTGTTTTAGTCTCGGTTTCGTCACATCTCGTTATTGTGAGAACTTACTCCTAAGATAATCCTAAACAAAGTAATTCATTATATTATTTCGGCTAATTTTTTTTTTTATTCTAAATTTTTCACACACTAAGCATATCGTTTTTTTCTCACTATTGATTGTATCAAATTTAATAGGAAATTTAAACTTTGAAGAATTTTTTTATACACAGTTGATCAACTGGTTCAATTTCACTTAATGCATCATTACTTTCGTCTAATCTTGTCCTTTTCTCAGGTTGACACTACAAACACCTACACTCAACCACATTTTTGCGGCAAAATGTCTTCAAACAATCGCATTGTAAATAATTTATATTCACATTTATTTTCCCTTAAAACATTCGTTTCCGTTCGGCTACAAAATGTTGTAAAAGAAAAAATTGTAAAATAAAATATTTAACAGATGTTTGTTTACCAGATTTTATATTTCGTAAATGTACGACCTAACCTTTTTTGTAATAAAAAAGGGTTGAACGTTTATGTTTCTTGTTAGTTTATTTTCTCGGAATTTTTTTTTTAAATAACGTCAACGAGACCAAAATCGAGACTCTCGGGTCTCGCCGTAAGTGGTCTCGATACCGTCTCAATAGTTTTCAGAAAGGTTTCATCTCGCTTTTATGAGAAAAGTCTAGTGGTCGTGCGAAGCCCTAAAATCTAATAAAAGTATCTTCGGGTTCCAAGATAATATTTTCAGGGTTTGGTTGTAATCAAGTTAATATGATTAAATACATACATAATTATAAACTTATCAGGCAGCGGTGTATAACGCCACGACACCACAAAAGCTGATAACATAGCAGGAGATCGTAGGTGATAAGACATTAAATAAAAAAAAATTAATTACGCATAGCAAACTTTTTGCTTTTACCATTCAACATTTTAAGACAAATAAATCTACGCTTTAATAGATTTTTGAGGCCCGGACCTTAAATTAAATTCACCATCTACTATGTCTAAATATTACTGCATATATCTGTTATCCTTGTTTATCAAGCGATGTATCTCTTTCACTCTTTTGTCAGTACAACACAAATTCAATCCATTTTGTATCGCCCAACTCTTGAATCTTAACATCTAGCGAGCTGCACTAACGAGTCGCTACATTCTGCTGGTTTACCCCCCCCACTGAAAATACTACAATTATTATTTGTTTGTTAATACACCACTGTAGTATTGCATCTGCTCCATATTATATTATATTATAGTTAACCCTCAAATTTTAGGGTGTTAACCCTTTTTAAATGTAACTGATAGTTTTACTGAATAAATAATGACGCCATTTTTATCAGAACGAGCTTGACTTTTCAAATTATTTAAAATTAACTTATATAATAGTGATTTTTTATTTAATCATCCCTTATTTGTACACAACCCCTCTCTGATTTTAATCTATGTATTAGAGTTCATAAAAAGCTATTCAATTTTTTAACAAAAGGTAAATTATTTCTATTAACTTTATGTAAGCTTCCCTATTATATATTTATATATATATACTTATATATATAAATTCATAAATTTGCATTACACAGTAAAAATAACTTGAAAAAAATCAGCAACCTGGTTGTGATTCGAATCACAGACCTTTATCTTTGTACTATAACAAACATCTAAATATTATAATACTAAATTTAAATACTAATGCATTTAAAAACTAAAACTAAAACATTGCAAGCAACGCATATTCTGTTCTTTAGCTAAAAATTAAAACATAAAGTCTTGGACAGTGCTAATTTCTTAATATATTTGCCACATCTTTATTTGAAATGTATTATACGACCATCTAATTTACGATAACCCCACTTTTTATTATGGTACGGTCAACGCCGCGTAGTTTATATATTAATTAGATAGTCATATTTGTAAAATGCATGTTTTAATTAAAGCTCACCTTTTCTTTTATAGAAAAACAAGTAATTAAACGACGCAAATATTTTCTACTATCTATCCTTTTCTAACACATATATTTATTTTTATATAATATCATTGTATTATCCATATTCATTAATTAAATAAAAGAAGAAAATATATAATATTGCTATTTCTTTCTAACTCATTTAAAGTTATATATATATCTATCTCTATCTACTGATAAAATCTTTTATTCTTTCATTATCCATATGTTTTATTTTTATTTTTGAGGTTATAAATTATTCTATAGTAATATAAGGGCATACTTAATTAAATTAATTACTGTTAAAGAATGTTTTTAGTAAAAAATGTTATGTCGTTTGTTGTTAACGTTCTAAAATGGCGTAATTCCAATTAATTCGTTTAACAGGTTTATTAGTTACGACCAGGGACGATTCTGAAGGAAGAGCTGTTAAAAAATGAGCTGTTATAATTACCAAGCGATATGTAATACAATTTGCTTCGTTTAGGCAGTATTTTCCTTGTTTCTTCATGTAAATCTGCATTTAAATTTGAAGGTCTAGAATGCAGAGTGCCTCCATTCGGCTGTAGAAAACATAACCTTAAAATATTTCACACGACAATTTTAATACGTCTTTAATACGATATCTAATATACTAGGGTTTAGTCACGGGTTCGATTTAAACAGTATTACAAAAATATATTAACAATATCAGAATAAAAACTCACATATAAAACGTATTAAACGCCATTTTAAACTTGAAATTGATAATACCAACAAATAAAAAATAAAAACAACCAGCAAACCAATACGGCGCGGGATTTAATATTGGATTTATATGCCATTATTTATTAATATCCTTATATCATATCAAAGCTAATAGCAATAAAAAATATATAAGTTTTTATTTGTTTTTCTTTGTGTTTGTTAATATGGAACAAACATATGTTCTTGAATTTCTTCTGTAGGGTTCACATTTGCGTGTTCTGGTCCGAATATTTGCATCGGCCATGCGTTGGCGACTATGACATTAAAACATAACCTACAATGCTCAGTGTGAACGTATTTGAACGTTTATTACCCTTAGTTTACAATTTTGGTCATGTATTTTTGTTATAGTAAACAAGTCGCTGTAATAACCTAACTCTTATTTTGTTTAAACGTTTTTTTTAAAGGTTGTAAATATATTACTTTAGTAAGTAACATTATAAACTTTTACATACCATTATTAACATAAATTCATAAATTCACTTCTTTAATTTTGTATTTAGTTTAAATTTTATAACATATGGGACCATTTTCTCTGCACCATTTTTAATTTAGAATTTAATTCACGTTTTCTTTGTTTCTCCAGTACCTTACAACTATTTTATAACCTCTAAAATGTGACAATCATTTAAAATGCAGTAGGATTTATTTTAAAAAGAAGTTCAATGTCAGTTTGTCAAAATAAAGAAGTAAAAACAATTTCTATTACTAATTGTTATTAAAAACAGCAATTTTAGTTATTCCAAATTTAATTTTGTTCAACTGTCGAACAGTCAAAATTTATATTTTCCAATAGTTGATGCAGTTAAAAATAAATATTATTAAAAAAAAAAAAAAAAAAAAATTTATATTACTAACGACGCATGCGCACCAACTATAATAACTAACCTCAAATTAAAACACGAATGTGACAAGGAAATCTAGATTAAAATAATAATGAAAAACGTAAATTTAATATCAAAACAGTGAGTGGAAATGAGGTTTTACACTTAAATGCAAAACCCGGGCCACATTTTTTATAATAGAACACGATAAAATCTATAGGACCAACTCATTCACCAACTGAGCAACTTTTAAGCAAGTTAAATAATTATTCTTTAACTTATAATCTAATTTATCTCTTTAATTCATGTCCTATTTAGACTAAATAATGTCCATAATTTTAATATCACATATTCCAGTATATAATACATAATAACCTAATGAGTTTTTAATTGCTATTTCTACCGCTAGAGGCGCTGTTCTGTAATTTGATATAATTTCATGTAATATTATATTTTAAATTATTCTACAACTATTATTTATTTATTCTATCTAAAGTAATCATCATACCGAAGATGTAGATTCTTAGAATATTTTTTTATAATGTCTGAAAGCCGTAATTTATATAAAATTAAGGAAAAATGTATAAAAAAAGAACAATCGTATGTACGAGTATGTATGATTAGTCTAATGTGTGGGAAAAGGATGATATGCGTAGAAAGAGATAGATGCTGTAATTATATTGCTAATTTACTATGAACGATCTATGTTCATGTTAAATTATTACATGCTATTTTAGGTTATGTTTCTTGTTAACTGAAAATTAGGTTTTGTTAAAAAATATTAACGGATTCTTATTTAATGATTTCAACTGTTTCAATTTTTACCGGCGTCTTTACCCAAACGTTTTTAGATTGCTAGATTATTTAAGATTTCTTTTCCAAATCAACGTCTGTAAACCAGAGGCTCTCTGCTGGGTAACTCGATGTATATAAACAATACAATTAATTTGTCGATATCCCAAAGTCCAAATTCTCCATTGTTCTTTTATAAAATCGAAAACACTAAATGCAAATATACAGAAAGATCAACAAAAACCTTTCATCCCAATACACTTTGGAATCAATTGGAATATATTGGTCAATTTGTAGTTTCAAACGGCCAAAGAACGTTTGAGACAGAGGCCATCTTGCCATCTTGCGGTGTTCACCTTTATTACACTTAAGGCGCAATTTCTTTCGCTTTTGTAAACCTATATCTACACCAAACGATCTCTGAATTTCAATTGATTCTCAATCCGACGGCGATTCGCTGCTTTGTTATATTATAGATTTTTGTTTCTAAAATTGAATAAATTTAATATTTTAATATAAAAAACCCGTCGGATTTTGATGATCAGTGAAACGAACTTAAAAGTACCAAATAAATTGTCCTATTATATTCAGTATGTACATTTCATAGGGTCGGTATTTCAATCAATAGTTAAACTTCAGTTATGGCATAAATAGGTATGAAAATAGGTATTTTATTTAGTTAAGCTAAAGTTATGTTTGACTTAAACAAAAACAAGAACTAAGAAATAAAAATATTAACGTTTCATTCCTACTAACTGTTTTAGTTTTAATATTAAATATTTCAATTCTCTGCACCATTTTTAATTTAGAATTTGATTTACATTTTCTTGGTTTTTTAGAACCTAACAATATTCAATATCCCTAAATTAAAAAAACTACGAGTATATTATATTATAACTTCCAAAATGTGACCATTCATTAAAATGCAGTAGGATTTATTTTTAAAAAAAGTTCAATGTCAGTTTATCAAAAATAGAGAAATAAAAACAATTTCTATTACTAATTGTTATTAAAAACAGCTATTTTAATTATTCCACATTCAATTTTGCCCAACTGTCAAAATTTATGTTACTAATAACGCATGCGCACCAACTCCTATTGTGAAATCTGGATTAAAATATTAGGTAAAAACATAAATTAAATACCAAAACATTGAGTTGGAATTAGGCATAAGAATTGAAAAAGCGGTCTTATAAAAATGGCACAATTCGTTAATTTTTCAAAATATATTTATATTTTAGGCAAAATTGAACGGACCTTTCACTTTATGTCAATTGAAATTAAAATTATTTTAGATAAGAACGAACTTTCAATATGATTCTTTCAAACTTTCATATTAGTCCCAAATTTGGAATATTAATACTGGCCCCTTTAGCAAAATATCTTTAAAACAAAGCGGAAATAACTCCTATTGTTTTAAATGGGTGAAGGTATCCTAATTTAGAAGATATAGACACTTGAGATCGCTTGAAATCTTTAAAAAGTTACAAAATTTTCATTTTTCATTTAATGAAACCAAACATATTAAATACACGTGTCTTCATGACGGGGCGAAGTGCTAGTATTTGTTAATATATCTCATATAAATCTCTAGTGATATCTCCATGTTCGTAGCTCCCATTTAATCCATCACTGATTTTTCCCTAATTTGAATTTTGATCTGTAAATTATTTGCATGTTAACTTTATGATGTAGTTAGTTAAACATATCCTAATAATTGACGCTACGTATGGTTTTTCCAGGTCTAGATTATCCAGGTTCAGGGTATCTACTGCAGCCCTTTAGAAAACCAAAGAGAGTGCGAACAGCATTTTCACCGTCACAACTTTTGAAACTGGAGCACGCTTTCGAAATAAACCATTATGTGGTAGGGGCCGAGAGGAAGCAGCTCGCACAATCTCTGAGTCTCACAGAAACACAGGTAAAATTCATTAAATAATAATTTGATTAATTTATTACGCGCGTGGACTAAGACTAAGAAATCCAAATTACAATTGAATTGGTTGTCTTGTTAATTGCCTCGTACATTGATAAAAATGTTTGAAAAATATTAGCCTTAACGATTGCTAAAGACTGTTCAAAACTAATTGCAGTAATTTTTTTTAATTTTGAACCTGATTTGTTCGTAACTAGAGGTGTTCGTAACTCGAGGTACTACTTTATATTGTTTATCCTTGCTTTCTTGGCAACTATATACTTTTGTCTAAGACTGTCATTAGTAAAATACCTTAGTAGCATCATTCATTGACCCCTTCATCACAAAATGGTAGAAAACTTTGTAATTTATCAACTTTAGTTTAAATTAGTTCCTTAACCCCACGTAAGATGGGAGCATATGGTCATAATGTATTATATATTTATCAACATTTATATTTTATGCTATTATTCTTATACACATGTAATATATACATATAATTATTATATTAACTTTATTACTTTGTAGTAATATCTGTATTCAATTCCATGTGTACGGACAAATCTAACGGATAATATATTTATTATTTATGTGACAAATGTTATTATTTTATGTAAAATATATTTGAAAAAATAATTATTTACTTACTTGCAATAACATTGTATCTAATGAGTTGTCATGAGTTTAAAAAAAAAAGATATTGGAAACAAATTAAACACATATTTTGCTAGTTTGCATAGCTAAAAATTGCAATTACTTTCTTCTTCAAATTTTTAGCAGCAAATTATGGAAATTATGATACGTTTTGTTATTATTCTAATTCCAACATGATGATAGCCATCCTATCACCAAGTTAACCAAGTAAAAGCTGGAACAGTATTACAACTTTTCTGCAGTTAGTTCCCCCACCTCTGTGAATAAATCGCTTTAAATTCGCTGTCATTGCAGTAAGCAAGCCCTTACATTGTTAATTGATATTTTTGAAGATTAAAACGTGCTAGTTCAACATAGGGAAAGCAATCAGATTTAGTGCTGGTCCAGCTTAAAACTGAATCCAGCCTGTGTAGGTAATTTATTTGGATGGTTCACAACTCGGTCTTTGTATTTCACCGTTCGAGTTTTAATTTCTTGTCTCATTGTAGGTATTGCAAGATCGTGGTGCAGTCTTTCGTTTGTAATATACCACGGTGCATCTACAATCATGCGTAATGTCTTAGATTGCAATCTTTGTAAGATCTCGTTGTTTGAGTTAGCTGATGTACCCCATAAGTCCATATTGGTTTAAGTATACACTTATATATTAATAGTTTGTTTTTTATCGATAACTGTGAAGTGTTACTCGATGAATTATAAAAAATAACCTAAGATTCTGAGATGACAATCAAAAAATGCTTAGAAGGCACGGTTTTCATATTTAATTTACGTTTCTATGTTTCTATTTAATCTAGATTTCAGGTTTTCAGAATAGGCATTCCTTGTCACATTCGTGTTTTAATTTGAGTTTAGTTAATTTAGTTGATAATATAGTTAGTAATATAAATTTTGACAGTTCGACAGTTGGACAGAATTGAATGAGGAATAATTAAAATTTCTGTTTTTAATAACAGTACGTAATAGAAATTGTTTTTACTTCATTATTTTTGACAAACTGACATTGAACTTCTTTTAAAAATAAATCCTACTGCATTTTGACGGATTGTCACATTTTGGAGGTTATAAAATAATATAGTTTCTTTTAATTCAAAAACTTTGGATATTGTAAGGTTCTAAAAAACAAAGAAAACATTAATTAAATTCTAAATTAAGAACAAAATTAAATAGTGAGTGGGAATGATACTTAAAAGCTTTGACAAGCCAAACGCGGGGCACTTTGCTCTTCTCTTAGTGCTAAAATTTATATGTTATCCGCTTTGCGGACGTGTAACTTCGACTTTTATTTCTGGTGAGTTTTTCTAAAATTGTATTACTGCTTTATACAATAATTCATAGAAAAACTTTATTCAAAAATTTAGGGGTGCTTTAGTAAAATGTTTGTCTCCAATCAGAGTTCTTTAATTGTCACGGGGTTTCTCCCCTAATCGAATAATCGGACGTTACTTTTTTTAACATCATTACAACCCTGATAAAATGATATTGATGCTGTGAAAAGAGAGGAAAATGGGCTATATAAAACTATTTGTTTTTATAAATTCACTGAAAATATGGATATTATTTTATCTGCTTTTCTTAAACTCTCCACGAGTACATCGCAGCTCTCTCCTTTTAGATGCTTGTTGGTCTACTATTTGCTTCTTACGTCACAAAATGACTAATAAATTCGCTCCAAAACTTCTTATTGTCACCAAATGACATTATTATTAAATTCACAGTCAACTACTACAGAATAATAAAAACTTGAGATACGTTTCACATTCACACCACGTCAAGAGTTGCACTAAACTATCGATGACCAACATGTTGGTGCTCGGCTCGTGTTGGTTGTGATGATCGTGTCAAGCCGAACACTACTAACTACATTCAACGCGACTTATCTCGTATATCTTGTTCCATTTACATTTAGGATTTTATTGCTAAATGAAAAACCAGTTCTTTTATTTTCTTATGTAGTGAATATTTGCATAAACGCCTCATGGAGCAACTAATTTATAAATAATTATTAATTACCCGTGTCGCTAATTAGTAATGTAATTAATTGCGTTAATTAATTAACGTCCCTGAATTAATAATTTCCGGTAGATTCTCTTGTTGTATATTTATTTTTATATATCATTTAAAAAAGTATTATAGTCCAAAATCAAAATAACGACGCCATTTGTATTATTTGGAAGGAAGTGACGTATATAATAGTTGACATGTCTTCCTTAATTTATAATACATCAACGCCATCTTTATCCGGTAAAGATTTTTATGTAAAAGAGTATTTTTTAGTTTTAATGATTATAGTGTTCTAAATGAAGCGATACCTTTTTGATTGTCCGTCATTTTTGTTGTATGCGGTTTTTGCAGTTCATATTTGGCAAGTGTGTAGTTCAGACTTTAACAATTGTTTAGTATATTTAATACATATTTATTTTCTAATGCAAATTAATTACATTTCATTAAATTAAATTAACTTAACAATATTCATAGATTCTAATTACATTTAAAACTACTATCACCTTCTCATCGTGTCACTGTTACTGTACTTTTTTACTCAACTTAATTGTTTTCCTTCATGATTCTCCTCCTTTTCCTTTCTTGTTCTTTGTACCTCTATCTCCTTCTTACTAACAATTTTAAACTCTTATTTCCTCTCTAATATGCTCCAAAATTTGATTTTCTCCTTACACATGCAGCAGACCCTTTCATCTATTTCCTCCCGACCGTTCTCTCCATGTCCCATTCTAAATTTTGCTATTCTCCTCATGCTTTTTGTTTCTTGTTCCTTTATACATATAAGCAGTTAGTTCCTTCTCCCAAATTCACCAATATTTCATTCGTTGTATTTACCTTGGTCTATAGCCGCCATCCTTTCTTATTGCTGTATGCCTCTGTGTCTTTTCGTGAACTCCTCCTTCACACTTCTTCCTCCTCCTCCTCTCATTCTCTCTACCTCTTCTACTGTTATATCATTCCTGTTATAGTAATATTTCCTTCTTTTCTTGCCTCCTTTGTCATTCTCTTTCATATCCTCTCCAGTATTATCCTCAATATCTCACTGTCCGCCTCACCCTTTTTCTGCTTCAATTCTTAAATAATTTAAAAGCGTATAGAAAAGAAATGAGATTTTATTTTCTGGTTAAAAGATCTGATTAACTTTAAGACGTTAAGGAAAATGATTCTGTTAACAGTTACAAAGTTATACCAACAACTAAGATAGGTTTCTACATCGCTAATCATCTAGCCACGCCATCTAACATACAATTAATTAAAGCATAAGTATTATCAAACTATTACAAATATATTTTCAAAAATAAAACAATATATATAACCCTAATTTTATATGTATTTTAGCTCCGCCTTTTATAAATCTGTTTTATGTATAAAAAAGGGTAGTTTTTAGGGTGGAAAATGGTGGAAAGAGGGTTCATTTTAAACGCATGTTATTTCGTTGCATTTTCCTCGTTTTACACGCCGTTAACTTTGACAAATTACAGCTATATCCGTTGTATACATATACAACAATAAAAATTGAAAAAGTTTTTTTTTTATTTTATTTTATGAGTTAGTTATTTTTGTAACATCTATATTTTTTAAATATATTATGCTTCTGCTGACACTGCCATCTATGTATTGTGTGCTTAAATAATAAATCATATCAAACAACAATATTGAATGATAAATGAATGATTATTTTGTTCTGCATTGAAAAGTTTATGAATGTATCTAAAAATTGCAGGCGCCATTATGTATATATATATTTGTATGTATATATATATATATATATATATATATATATATATATATATATATATATATATACATACTTCTATATACACAAATTTAATTATAAAATATATATAAATCAAAGCACAACTAATTATCATAAAATATTAAAACATGGAAAAAAGGAAATTAATTTTCATTTTTCCGGTATCGAATTTTATTAATTGTAAAACGGTAACACCTCTCGTAGCGGTTGTTTGTTCAACTTAATTACGGTACGTGATTTTTAACCATTTATTTAATCGATCGATTAAACATAACATTTTGTTTTAAAATAATTGAATTACACATTTGCACTGTGTTAGATACATGAGCATCAGGAGGAGGATATAAGGAGAGGAGGGAAGAGTGTAGGTACTACCATAAAAGAAATCCACAGAAAAAGATTATGAAATGAAAATTTTAATATGAAAACGTCTCTGATACAGATGCTGCTTGCGTCCATGGCTACATGGCATCAATGTAACATATTTTATCTTTGTAAAATTTTATCTAATACAATACGCAGGCTAAGATTTAGACAAGTAAAAAACTTGAATAGATAAAATTTTAAAAGTAGGTTTCAACTCTTTTTCAATTTTTTCATATTTTCTTTTACTTATATATATCTTAATATACAACATATTAAGTTCATTGTGTGAAAATTTGAAGTCGATTGGAATAAAACTGTCGGAGATATAGAGTTTTAAGTCTTCACCTCTCTGGTCTGGTTTCGTCCTTCTTTTAAACGCGTTTTTCTCATACTTAGCTCTTTCAGAGCCGGTGTTCTCTCTAGCTCAAAATCTGCTGAATGATTCTATTGAAATTTTGCACACTCTTTCTTTATATAAATGTCGACGTAAAGCTGTCGATTTTTTTTTTTTAATTTTATCGTATTTTAAAATAAAAAAGTTTCTAAATTTTTCATGAAAAATCGGTATTTTGACTTCTAAGTGCTGTAAAAAATTTAAAAATCAATAAAAAAAAAACTCGACAGGGTTACTTGCAGAAACTTATCAGCTAATGAAATCATTATGGTTTTTTGATTTCAAATAATCCAGTGATGACTTAGAGTGACACCGCAGTGAAACTTCTCTTAATATTTATTTATGAAAATTTCACATAGTATGCTTCAAATGTTATTTTAACTGTGTCATCAAATAATATTATCGAAAAAATGGTTTTTTTGTATCGATTTGACCTTACCCCCTTTATTCAAATTTGACTTGCAAATTCCCCTTTTTAGAACTCTACCGCTTGCGTAGTTTCGGTATTTACCGAACACAGAAATTCTGCAGAGAGAGTCTTAGAAATTTGCGCGAATTGATGAGAAAGCTCCGACATCTTGAATCAACTGTCTTTCTTCTTATTTGTCATTTCGATTCAACCCTTCTAGTTAAGCAATACAAGAATAATATTGATTTATTCACCCTCTGATTTTAAATCATATTTTTCCACCCCATTATAGGGTTAACTTAATAAACCCCCTAAGGTTTATAGCCAACAAAGTGTGAACTATAGTTCACCCTTACAAATAAATATAATATTTTAACCCCTGTTTGAAAGCATAACAAAATGGATCGGCTTGGTGGTAAAAGGGCGAATACCAACGTTTCAAATATACTAAACAATTTTAATTTTAGTTATTGCAACTTTAACTAAAATATTTTAAAGAGTAAAGCCTCATTCCCACTCACTGTTTTGATATTTAATTTACGTTTTTATTCAATATTTTAATCTAGATTTTAATAGGCATTCCTAGTCACATTCGTGTTTTAATTTGAGTTTAGTTAATTTAGTTGGTGCGCATGCGTCGTTAATAATATAAGTTTTGACAGTTGTACAAAATTGAATGTGGAATAATTAAAATTGCTGTTTTTAACAACAATTAGTAATAGAAATTGTTTTTACTCCTTTTTTTTTGACAAACTGTCATTGAACTTCTTTTAAAAATAAATCCTACTGCATTTTGACCGATTGTCATATTTTGGAGGAATATAATAACTTAAAATATTTAGAAACATTGGACCTTATAAAGTTTTAAGAAAAATATAATACTTTAAGGAGATTTAATACAAATATTAACAAAATCTTACTTATTTGTTTCAGGTGAAGGTATGGTTTCAAAATCGACGAACAAAATCTAAAAGAATGCAACAAGAAGAAGAACAAAAGTCATCACAGTCAGGGAGCGGAAGTAAAAACCCAATGCAGAAACAAAACAGCAGTGATTCTATGCAATACGGGGGCTATGAGGAAGATGAACTAATAGACATGGAAATGGACGAACACAGTGAAGACGGAAGTGACGCGTAAGGATTCTATGCAACCAGTCAGTTAACTAAATCGATCATTTTTTATCAATTTTGTACAGTAACGTGAGAAATCTTGGTGGAACATTTCACCAATGTTTGGCAATATTTATGGAGTCGTTAGAATGAATAAAATGAAAATGGTCTATCAAAATTGGGGATAGATTAATTAGTAGAGTAATGTACGAATCATGTGCGGTTCGAATCATTTCTCGTACATTTTTTTTTGGTTTTATAAACTAATAATATTGACTTGGAATTTAAATCTGAATTGTAAATGAACAATGAATTGTAAATGCTAAGATTCACAAATCATTGTTAACATAACCATCTACTGGTCTTCTAGGAGGCCAAGATAGTTAGGTCATTAATAATATCTGCCTAATGTCACGGCAATGACAGTGTAAAGCAGTGCTTTTATTGAAAGACCATTTTTTTTTGTTCTTGTCTAACCATAGTCTAACATATTTGTACGTGGAAATTTTGAGATTGAAATGCAGCATAATAGCTTTCTGCAATGTTCTATCGAGCTAATTTTTCCAGATATTAAATGTATTGACAACTTAACCGTACTGGTAATAGTCGTGTCAAGTGATAAAAAGACGAAAATAGCCGAAATAAGGAAGTCCTGTGAAGCAGCTTTGAAGCGGGCAAATAATTATTCATATTGTTGTATCCGATTTGCAACAAAAGTTTTTAATGTGTTTGGACTTAGTTTCAACCATGACAAAAATGTAGTTGAATCGGAGAGTTGGGATTGATTTATGCAAAATAGTGTTATGCCGCACTTGGCATAAGTGAAAATTAAAAGCGGATGAACAACTTTCGGCAGTGTCCAGGCCTTAAACAATTATACCATAGATTTTTCTTACCAATCTCAATATATCTACCATCAATAGTGAGCTTAGAGATACTAGGACATTTGTAAGTCAGATGTTTATCATTGCAGAAAAAACAGGTAGGAATTTTAGCAGAAATAAGTGATTTGCGCAAATTTGCGCCAGGGATTGGTTTGTTCTTATCTCTTGTTTCTAAGATTTCGGCTCTTTCGGATAATATTCTTAAAAGCGATTCGAAAGTAGGATTAGGTACTCTCGAGTCCGGGGAAGAATACCATTTTTCCTGAGTATCTTTGTCGAGTTTCTTTAATGTAATATGCGTAATGATAGCATCCCAATAATATTATTGTTTCCTTGCGTGCGTACTGGTTCTTAAGTTGGCACTGGATTCAATATTTGTGGATGGCTTGTCTATAAAGGATTGCAAATGGTGAGCGATAATTAGTCGCTTATTATCATATCTATCTAAGAGAAGTTGCCACGTTGAGTTATAATTTCCTGATGTTACTTCCACGGACGTAATAACCTCTAAAACTTGGCAAAACTTTGTGGGGGAATCGTACTTTTGTTTGGAATGTACCAAACTAATGAACATGGACTTGAAGGAAAAATAATATAATAGGAAATTCCCAGGTCACTTACTAATTTAAATGCTCTCTCCACTATGAGACTTCCTCGTGATGATATTAAAACGCTGGATCGTATGGATGGTGTTTTCCAAGTTCTTGAAGTTAATTTTCTTTCGAGTAACTCAGTGGAAATTCTCCGTTTGTAAGACGTTGAATATATCCGGTTTGAAGGACCAATATTTTATAGTAGATGTTTAATTTGAAAAAAAATAGCTTCGCTAAACAATATAAATAATTATTTCCCCGCTTCAAAAGGTGTCTGATTTTAAATAATATAAAAAAACAAAAATCGGAGCTGTTCCTGAGGACTTCGAACTAAAAGGCTTCATTGACGCGACTACAACGACAAAAAGTGTTGTCGCAGAATTACTTTTAATTTGTGAATTAAAAGATATCGAAGTCTGGCAATACTGGTTAATATAATTAGCGAATTGCTAATAATTTATGAACTAAAATAAATTTTTAAATAAAATGTTTATAATAAATATAAAAAAAAAATTAATGTGATATAAAATAACTTAAAAAGTGAAAAAAGTTGACTAAACAAACGAATTACAATGAATTACAGTTTTGTGCCAAAACGATCGAACTAATTGTAAATGGGTTTAATCGAGCAGTTAATTTTAACAGATGGTTAAATATTTCTCTATAATTAATATTTATTTCTTTTGTTTTACTGCGTTTTCAACTATTGTGTCTTATTCACCGATCAAAAGCTGGCCTATTTTCGGTGTCCTGTACCGTGGTTGAACACGCAGTGGTTTTTTGTCAATGTAGAAATATTTAAACAAATGTTTTAAATAAATAAATCTTTATCTACTCAGTGAACATAACATGGTTATGTATCATTTACATTTGTTATGTAAATGATACTTCAATGTTTAGAAAGAATGAAACGCTCCAGTATTTTAATGAATAAGGACATAAACATAGTGCCAAACAGGTTTATTATTATTTAAACAAACTTAAATTAAATTTTCTTTATTGTACAAAAATAAATAATTTTAGTTTTAGTATACAATGTGAATGTATTTCAGTATAATATATATATACTAAAATATATTATTATATTTGAATATAATAAAATGTAAATATGTACAAATTTTATTATATGAAATTAAAAATATATGTAAAAATTGATCTAATATTCAAATAATGTAAATATAAATTAAAAAATATATATATACTATTTTAAGTAATATTAATCATAAAGTCGAACAAATAATAAAACAATTGTGTCAAATATTTGTGAATACAAAAAATGGTAAAATTGTGAAAAATTCGAAAAATCTTCACTTAAGGTAGCTCACTTATGAAATCACTTTTCAACAGAATTTGATAAATTTGACATTAATTTAGGTGTTCTTAATTTAATGGCAAAATTTCAATTGTTTTGACCAGCTGTGAAGCGAGATACCTATTAATAATTTTTAATTTAAGTTTTAAGGTATATCTCGAGAAAGGTTTTCAAAAATAAATGCTCAATAAATAAACAAAATATTATGTACTGATATCTAACTTTTGTCTAAGGTTTTCACTAGTGAACTGCCTAGTGAGTAAAGTAATTGCCTTGCTCGTGTGGTTTGCAAAAGCGAACAAAACCGTTAAGAGAATTACCCTGGTTTGTGTATCATTTCCATAAACCCATTGTAAATAAACTAATACATTTAAATCAAATCACACGATCTAGGCGGGTACTTTTTTTATTAAGTGAATACATATTTAAAATTTTTCTGATTTGCTAACAGTATTTTCATTATTTTAGAATTATCGTTGTATTGTTATGTTGAATTGAACTGTATACTGTGAAATGTCCTATGTAATTAAAAGAAATTAAATTGAATATTATGTAAAAAAAAATAAACAAATAAAAATATAATAATGGTTTCTTTGTAAATTAAATCCTTCTCCTGAATCAGGGATATGTCTTGTAATTGTAATATGTATTTTTCGTTTATCTTGGTAAATATAATTCTTATAAAAATTTTGTAAAGTACTTTTTTGTAAGTAATAATATTACATAAAACTTTTGTTAATAATTTTTAACGTAACTTTTATACCAAAATAGTTACATGCACAAATAAAAGTTAAATTTATTGGTGACACTATTTAATTTAAGATTACAAAAAGCAACTGACCTAGTAAACATTTTGGTGAAATGGCATAGCTATTACTGTTAAAAATGATCTTAATTTTAATACAAATTTAATAGACAAATGCGTATTAAAATTAAGAAGCGGTTATTAATTTTTTTAAGATACATTTTTGTCTGAATTTGTTTAAGAATTCTTTGAAAATGCACTGTACATGTTCTGAAAATTAATATTCTGGGATCTGAATTTGTTTTAATACCTGGTTCTAAAATATGCTTTAGAACTGTTGTAAAATTTATACAGTTTTTTTTGAGAGTGATAGGTGAAGTTCCAGTCAAGAAATAAATTATTTTTTACTCAAATTTCAGATAAATGTCACCTATGAAGAAAAATGAATCAGAGTCTTTTCGTAAAAATATTCTTTCTCT
Source organism: Panorpa germanica (assembly GCA_963678705.1). NCBI lineage: Eukaryota > Metazoa > Arthropoda > Insecta > Mecoptera > Panorpidae > Panorpa > Panorpa germanica. The sequence goes on from OY783206.1 coordinate 22,396,173, forward strand.
TTTCAGCATTATATTATTTGAAAGTATTTAATTTAGTAGACATTCGTAGAAATCATAGAAAAAGAAACAAGATATATCTGTCTCATCCCTTATATCTCTATCCCCCTTCTGTGTATCTTTTCCAGCATTTGTTGCATTGTATTTTAGTCATGACATCTTAGATTAAATTAATAAAGTATCTCAACAATTATTAACTCCAATTGACTCTGAATTATCCCTGCTAAGTGTATAATAGTAGAAGACCCCTCTACGTCCCTCTGTTTTTTAATCAAATACAATTTTTATACAAAATTATTAATAAAGAAATACAGTTCTGCCGGCTTGTCTATCAAAATATAGCCGCAAGTACTTCTAATTAAAATTTAATTAAACTAAACAATTTCTTTCCATTATTTTGAAAGAGGGATATCTTAAGAAATACCCCGTAGTATACAAATCTTTCAAATAAACAGAAGAAGCTACCAAATTTCTTATTAAATTTAACAGTGTCTACTAACACATAATAGTGATTGGTCATTAAATTTGACGCTATATTTTCTTGTACACTGCAACTATTTTTGTAATATTTTTCACACTTCGGCTTTTTTTGCACAGTGGTGTACATATTCTTTTAAGGTAGGGAGACTAGTTCGACAAAATAACACTTAAAATTACATATAAAAAACTAATATTCGTTTAAATACGAGGATAATATGATAATTTAGTGACTCTTTGAATTTACCGCTGCTGGTCCCGCGAACTGCCATATTAATAGCCTACTGACAAATTTTAAGCAAGCTATGTCATTTAGTTTGTGTTTGACAGTTATTGAAAGCAGCTATCCACTCAATTGCGATTGCGATTGCCCTGCAAATATTTCCTGTTTCCAAACCTAAAGAAATGATTGTGCGGTAAGAGATTTGGGTGTAACAAAAAGATAATCACTGACACAAACGCCTATTTTGAGGGCCTTGAATAAATGAAGGAATAAAAAAATTGGAAAAATGTTGGACTAAATATATCGAGCTGTTTAAATTTTGCAGGCAGCTTATTAACATTACAACTAATTAAATAAATACAATTTTATTGACGCTTGCTATATTAATCAAAAAACTACAGACATCAGAATTCCCCCAACTCAAATTCATTCCTTGCATATAAACAGTGTTTGTTGTAACGTCGAAAATTAGTTGTAATGTTATTAAGCTGCCTGCAAAATTTAAACAGTTTATTTTTCCTTGTTTTGGAGAAAATTGACATTTGCCATGTGTGTTATAAACACTTTTTGACCGATTCAAATATATGGTATTTTTACCATATTATTATTAATTATGTTTTTTTAATTTTTTTTCGCACACATTGTAAAGTATTTATTTAAATAGAAGACATAATACACTTGCAAATATTAAATCCAACAATATAGACTTTAGAGTATATAGACTTTTGCGCGAATGTCAGTTGTACCCCACTAGTACTGCTCATTTTCGAAGTATTCGCTGTAACTTTTCGCTAACTTCAGCGACGTAACATTTCAAGCTAGCGTAAATATTGTAAAACAATTCAAAAAATATTTGCAGAAATATAGACAGAATATTAATACAAGGACTAAAGCAGGGGGTTATTTCCTCCTCCTCCCATGTGTACGCCTATGGATGGTTACTATGTTAGTGCCCATTCTTAATGCAAATGAGAATTTTTATTTATATACGGCTACCCTCATAAATCTGTCAAAAATATTCAACGAAAGCCACTAACAAGCAGGGATGCTGGATCGCTGGACCATCTAGACGCTCGAACAGGTTGATGATGCCACACTGCCACAGCCATTAAGGTGGCTTCAAAACGAAGAAGAATCTTAAATGTTTGCTCATTTTAAAATAAATAGCATTTAAAAAACTTAATGCTTTTAAATTTTATGAAAATTGTATGATGGCTACTTTGTAGGTGTGCCATATATGACCCGCGTAAGAAGTACAGAATGCGTCAAACCGGTAGCAGTATCGATGGCAATGTTGTTGATTTCTTAATGGGATTATGTACTCATTTTTTAAGGGTAGATTTTTCCATTGTTGATTGAAATTAAGGTTAATAAATGTATATTGGCGTTTTTATTTTATTAAATATCTGAATGTTGACGAAGCAACTGTCAAATTCAATATCAATAAAAATCGAATATCGGATATATTAATTAAAAATTCGAATTGTAGTTTTAGCGGTACAGATGTCGGCCATGTTTATGACGTAACATGTCGCACTATTAAGAGATAGGTCAGTTATTTGTTATATCTATAAGAGTTCTGTGTTTAATATACTATCTCTTTTACGCTCTGTTGTATAAAAGAGATAGCAACATAGCGGACGTTATGTCACATGTTTTGGAATGTTCTATAACAAAATGACTTTTTTAATTGTTAATATCTTCAAACATATAAGGAGTTATTAAAAAATAATTGGACATTAGAGGTTCTAGTAACCCACTTTATCAATATATAGCACAGTTTTATAGAAATTAAGACGTAGGACACAATCCCATTCTGTGAGTTGGCAAAATGAATACCCAGTAAACATTTTGGAGTCACTTTGACATCATATTGAAAATGCGTATGATTTTTTTGTCATGAAAGAGTTCATTTACAGTTCAGTTTCTCACAATCGTTCATATGAAATGTCTGTTTTATCGGCTACAGATGACGGAACCACTCCACCTGTCTGAATACAAATGAAGATAAAGTTGATGCGAACTATAATTGAAATGAAATAGTGATAGAAACGTCACTAAATAGGGCACTTCACTAAATGTTTACTGGGTATGTACTGTTGATACGATGCGTTCATATATCAGCATCAAGCGGTTCACATCAAACATTAATTTTTTATTATGAAGGCGTATGGCTTGGATATCGTAATTTCAATATAGCGATCCGCTGCGGTGGCAAGTGCCAAATGATGCTCCCTATGTAAACTAACATGTGTACTACAAAAAATAATTAATAAAAAATAAAAAATATATTCAAATGTGTCGCTTTTCAGATCTGGCAACGTTACATTCTTACACTGACCAAGATACGACTTGTTTACGTTGGGTTTTAGTTGTCAAATCGCGATGTTTTAGTCGAAAACGATCAAAAGTAGCTCAGCTTCAACATATTTTATAAGAAAACTAATACCGATTGCTGTAATTTTCTTTACAGGACAATATTTGTTACATTCTCAATGAATGATTCTAAGTTTTTCAAAACAATCGTAAGAAAATTACCATTGTTATATCACAAACAGTCAAAATCTAAAAATGTAGTACCGCAAGGAGTATTGAAACTTTTTCTAATTAATAAGAACATTAATAAATATATATAGTTAAATTTTCAAGAAAGTGATTTTCTTGGGATCGCCACACGTTCGATACGTTCAGTGCTGACATATGAACGCACACTTCTAACCACGTGCTATTTTTACTGAACCGCAGAATTTAATATAACTTAAATTTATACATCAAAAAATAAAATTATTAAAACACTATAATATACGTATATATTTCATAGATGTCAGCACTGCTTAAAATTATTAAAATCTCTCTAAAACTTGACACTTTATAGCTGTATCTAATTACGTTAATAAATTTGTCGCCTAATTATCGTAAAATTAACATGATTAACTTTAATTACGACTCCTTTAAACATTTAATTATCTTGTGTTTATATTTTTATTTCTTGTATAGCAATCATCCAAGACATAGTATAATAATTTTAATTATATTCTTAACTTCACGTTACTATGGGCAGAAGCAAGCTGTTCAAGTTTTTAGGTTATGTTCTTCTTAACTACAAAAGAAGTTGTTTTCATAATTACTTAGTATTTATATTCATTTAAAATATAAAAATATTTAACTAGATGTCGCAAGCGACGATTGTCTGTGTATGTGAATTGATTTTCATTTAAAATTTTCGTTCCTTTTTTAAATTGATATATTTAACTCGTTGTATATTAATTTTACATATAAACTGACAAAATATATATTTTTTTCAATTTAATCGTTAAATGATCAATTTTGTTTCAAAATTTGGGATTTTTATTTTTGATTTCTAAATTTGGTACCAAAGTTAGCCTATATAAAAAATTTCAACTTTCTAGCACAATTGTTACCCTCGGCAAAAATCGCCCCCGTGCTCCCCAAATAAAATTTTGAAATTTTTAATTTTCTATTTTTAATATAATATTCAATTATTACAAAATCCAAAATTTGAGCTTTTTCAAAAGTTCTCTACGGGGGCCTTTATAAAATGTTTAAATTTCTAAATTTTGAAACATGTTCATATTTAAGAGCGTACTACACATGCAATAATTCACCTTTCTATCCTTTACGAATAAAAAGTTACATAGCAAAACGTGAGCATTATTTTCCCTAGTTTTTCCTAAATTACGGGTTTCCAGGAAATTCAAGGAAGAATTCGGGGACGCCAAAACTATTATAATTTTTTTCTCTACGAAATAGGCAATTTTCAAAATCATTGACGAAGAAGCTTTTGAGCCACCATACAAAATTCACTACCTTCACTACCCATTAATAAACACCTGGGACATTATAATTAAAGGATATTACATTTACAAGGGCTGTTTGCACGACGCAAACCCGGCGCCTGTCGTAAATCAATCAAATAACAACCAGACTTGATGGATCCTGCATCGAATGGGTGCTGGGCTATTCTTAGACTTTGGTTTTTACAAAGGTTATTCATTTTTCATCGTAAATAGATTTTAAATATTTTCTTAGACAGCTTGTGTACAAAAATTATCACCATTATTGTTATATAATTGATTGTATGAATAAGTATTTCTTTAAGCAAGTAAATTTAAAAAAACTCACTTCAAATATTAGTACAAAAATGCAGGTGTAAATGTTTTTATGGTCAATTTTTTTATAATTATTCAAAACTGGCGCCGGTTTTGTGCTTTTGTGTAGTTTGTGTGAATATTTTAAGACATTATTTAAGTAGTTAAGTTTCTTTAAGTAGTTAGGATTCTCGAAGGGAATCAATATTTGAAAATATTAGGAATATTAATATTATTATTTGATAATATTATATTACTTATTTCTTTCTTCATGAATATGAAAAATAATTTTAAAATTTATAGATAATATTACATTACAAATTTTAATTACTAAAAAGTTATGAACATTCAATTGAATAAAAAAAAATCGCTTAAGCACATTTGACAATATCACAATGCTTTTCCAATATTCGCGGCTACTCATGCGTCGAAAACTGTGCAAGTGACGTTACTAAATTTTTCATCGAGTTTATGAACAGCGGAAGTGACGGATGATTATGATGATATTTTTTTATAAAAAATAGTAGTGCACTTTACTAGTTTTATTTCTTTTTAAACTTTTTTGAAGTTTTATTATTATTTTTATTATAATCAGTATTAAAGTTAATATTGATTGTTACGCTTATTCATAGCTAAATTCGCAAACGATACCATACTTAATTATGTAAACAAAAGCGCACGGTCAACACCAGATTCTTCATATAGTTTGCGCTGAGTATCTTCTGTCTCAACTGTATGTTTATATTCTTATATGTTTGGTACTGAATTTTGTATGGTAGCTCGAAAACGGCTACAACAATGTTTTTGAAAATTTCCTATTTCGTAGAGAAAAAAATTCTAAGACATTTGGCGTCTCTGGATTTTTCCCTGAATTTCCTGGAAACCCGTAATTTTGGAAAATCTGAAAAAAAGTTGGGCTCTTTCTTGCTGTATTACTATTTATTCATAAAAGATAAAAAGATGAAATTTTGCATGTGTATTACAATGGTCAATGCTGACATTTTTCAAAAATTAGAAATTCAAAAATAGAAAAAGAGGGCGTTGAAAAAATTCGGGGGCTCGCTAGGGAACTTTAAGGCAAGTTCATATTCTGGATTGTAGAATAATTAAGTATATTATTAATCAAAAAAAAATTCAAAATTTCAAAATTTTATTTGGCGGCACGGGAGCAGTTTTTGCTGAGAGCAAAAATTTTGCTAGAAAGTTGAAATTTTGTATATAGGCAAACCTTGGTAAATTATTTACGAATCGAAAAAGAAAATCACAAATTTTAAAAAAAAGTTTGTCTAACGCATAAATTGAAAATATTTTTTATTTTGATAAAAAAAATATATTTTTTTAATTAATTTATATGAAAAATTATTTCCTTTTATATGTAAAATTTATATTGAACGAGTTAAATATTTCAATTTAAAAATGGAATTAAAATTTGAAATGAAATTACGAATTATTTTATTAAATTCAAATTATACACATTAAAAAGACGTCGCTTGCGACGGGGGTAAACTTTAGTAGTAGTCATATTGAGCAGCTACGTGCGTTGTGGAGAGTGCACACTGAATATTTCTTCGAGCGAAAATAAGTTTTAATTAATTCGGCATTGAGATTAAGTTGATTCCTCGCAACTTCCTAAGTATAAAGTCAGTATGTAATTGGGGTATTATTTGATATTTTGTGATTCTTCTTTCTTTTTCAAGTTATAAATATTTGGTAGTGCAGCGTACGAATGCACTTAAGGTACATCCGCGCCTGATCCTAATATAAAGTCCTAATATAATCCTATTATCAAATAATTGGGCATTTGAGGTTCTGGCAGCCAGTTTTATATGAACTAAGCCAAAGGACACAAGCTCATCAAATGTGAGGATACTTTTCTAAAAAGAATGACTCAAAAAATTCGAGCACAATAGTAATCAGCTAGCAGTACCGTAGATGTTACAAAAACGAAATTGACAACATCTTTACTTGCGCAATGTAGTTTTTATATGCAACAGATCTTAAGTATTTCTCCTCAGTTTAAAATAAAGTGCATCTTTTAAGAATATAAATTTGTTAAGTTTTGTATTGTTTATTAATTTGGTTTTAAAGGAGTTAACGTACATAAGTCGTTAGTTAACGTTAAGACAGTGTATTGTTTAATAAACATATAAATTTAAAATAACAACGCTATATAAATAATTGCTTCGATTCTTTCAACGATGAATTCGATTTACTAATAATGTGGTATAAATTTGTGGTGTAAAATCGTTTTGACAGCAAGGTCATATTGGACGATGGTGTTTTAATGAATTTAAAAACATGTAACGTTACAAAAGAAAATGTTAAAAAAAAGGTTGGACATATATAATGTCAAATTACGAGAGTTCGGTGGCGACTCATACTTAAATCAAGTTGTGAGGTAACTGCCGATAAAACTAAAAAGCACTGACTCACTTACTTTTCTATAATGTGTATGGAAACGAATAAGATAAAATGAATTACCGTATTATAGATTCATACCACGCTTATAACCTCTTTTAAATATTTGTCACCGCCGATGTATATATACTCGTATTTATCTGTGTTATCGAAGCAAAGAATTTAAGAAGAACAAAAACAATTGTTAGTTCGGTGAAGGATGATTTTATCGAAACCGGAGTCAGAGGAGGAGGCAGTGTTAGTGTTAAGGACAGATCCAATCAAACAAATTAATAGTAACATCCATAAAAACTTAATGTTTTCAAGTGAGAAAAAGGTAAAAAGTGAATAGAGTATTGTGCAGTTATTAAAGGGAGGCAGTGAAGGGAAGAGGTAGATAGCGGAGATAGAAAAAAGGAGCGAAGAAAGAGAAGGTATGGCAGAATAGAAACAGGAGGGAGAGTAGCAGGAGGAGCGAAGCAGTAGCAGGGGCATTTTTGTTTTTATTATTACAAAGATATATAATAATATAGATAGATAATAATAATAATTTTTCATATAAATTGACTAAAGAAATATATGTTTTACAACAAAATATAAAATATTTTCAATTTATTCGTTATTTGACCAACATTTTTTCAAAATATGGGATTTTTTTTTTCGAATCGTAAATTAGGTACTAAAGTTAACCTATATATATAAAATTTCAACTTTCTAGCCCAATTTTTTAACTCGACAAAAACCGCCCCGCGCTGCCAAATAAAGTAATAACATATTTTATTATTAAGTAAACCGAAATTTGAATTTTCTCTTAAGTTTCCTACCTTTTACAATTTTTTAATTGCTAATTTTCAAAAATGCCAAATCTCTTACGAATTAATAGTTATAGAGCAAAAAGTAAACATTTTTTTTAGTTTTTTCAAAAACTACGTGTTTCCAGGAAATTCAGGCAAAAATCCGAGGACGCCAGTAGTCTTAGAAATATTTTCTCTACGAAATGGCCAATTTTCAATAAAATGCGCGTGGCTGTTTTCGAGCCACCATACTAATCGCGGTCACATATAAACTTTCACTTGCAACATTATAATATAGGATATATTTCTATAAGAATTTAAAAGGTCAGACCCCGAAACACCTCCAACAAAATATAAAATAAAACGAAACCACTTTCAGAATACATAGTGAAATAATACCTTTACCAAAAGTAGTGTCAGAGAAACATTGAGTTAACAGTGGAAAACACTGAACAACAAAATGAGAAGTGGTGGGGGTGGGAGAGAGACGAAGAAAGGGGGCAGCGGAGAGAGGAATAGGTGTAAGGAAGACAAGGTGTGGCTGGGTTATTAATAGCCACTTGGACAGGTTATAGTTAGGTAATTATCTGTTAGTTGATCTCAGGTTAAGCAAACTGTGGTTAGCTGAACTTTTTTATTGTGCTTAACAACAAATTGCCTACAGGCACTAATACAATACACAGCTATTAAATATATATGTGTGTGTGTGTCCATTTTTAACATGAAGGTGATGTTGTTACTCGTCAAAAATATACCCTTGAAAATATCAGACATATTAGATGCTCAGTTGTTGTTTTAGGAGATCCTAGTACCGCTGTAGTGTAAATAATTTCCTAACAATATTATATTAGGCTTGGGTACTATTGACACCACCGCTAGAGTACATAACCTGAAAACTTCGACGTAATACATTTACACATGCGTTACTCATGCGGCGATTAACTGCGCAAGCAACGCTCCTAAATAACATCAGTATTTTCTTAAAAGTTTCGGAAATCTACCCTTATTTAATTCTTTTCATTAATTATTGACTATCGTAGAACAAATTTACAAAGTATTAGTATTCTCCGTTAAGGAGGTACAGGACGTTAAAGTAAATGATGAAAACGTTGTGAAATTTGGAGGGTCGATACAAATAGTTAAAATACATGCTGTCTCAAAAATTTAGAGACCTAGGGTTCATAGTTTTCTTTTTATACATGATTAAAAATAGTCATTTTCCATACAAATCACAATTTTTAGCTCAATTTCACCACATAATATAACTTTTAACTATAAAAAAATGGTGACACGGCTTTCAAAAACTAAGTGTATATAAAAGAATCTCTTCTGTAACTATTGCAAAAAGAAAATTATCAAAAGGATACCTATATACGAAAATATTTAAATAAAACCAGTAAGAAACAGTAAATGTATAAGCCGGCAACGTTGCAAATGCCAATTTAAGCGGGAAATTCAAAATCGGATTAAATGTTATATAAAATATAACAATTTATTGGCCAAAGAACCAAATCACGCATGCGTCAACACACGTAAATTTACAGCGTTGTCAAATTTATTATTCCTTTTTCAAAATATTTAATTTGAATTTAAATTGAATTAATATAAATTTGATATTAATTATAGGTAATTTTTAATGTATTAAACTATTATATGCATAAAAAAACCATTTTAACTAGCAAAAAGCAGTTTAATAGGGAATTGAAAAATCCATTTTCAAAGTGCCAATATTTGCTCGTCCCTCATGTACTTCGTATTTTGCATTTCGTATTACCGAGAGATAAACTTTTTGCATTGACGGTACGTCCTGTACCTCCTTAAAGCGTTAGCGCAAAGTTCTCCGTTATTTATTACTTCACAAATATCTCCTTAACCGTCATTTATGCAAATCGATGTTTCTGTGAAGATGTAAAAATTCGATGGAAGTAGGGCTTCACACGAGACGAGATAAGGCGAGAGTTTCAAAAATCTCGTCTCATTCTCGGTAGTTTAGAAAAAATAGTATCGTTTTAGTCTCGTTCTCGTCACGTTCATTTTTTTTAAATTAATAAATGCGTTAGTAGTTTCTACAAATTATAATTTAAAATATAATTTTTTATACACAGTTGACCAACTGGTTCAATTTTACTTAATGCATCATCACTTTAGAAACTAAAGGCTAAAATGTCTTCAAACAATCGCATTGTAAATAATTTATATTCACATTTATTTTCCTTTAAAACATCTCATCTCGTTTTTACGAAACGTATTGAAAGACAATACGTCTACTGCAATTAATGCTGAGATGGATGCTGATTTCGGGGACTAAGTCCCATCATTTGCCACCGTGAAATTTTGTGCGGCTGAATTTAACGTGGTAGCGCCATCGCTTGAGATCCACAGGACCGATTTGACTAATTTATTGATTAAATGTTCGTAGTAGTCTAAATAAGATTTTTACGCAAAGAAACATAGAAAAATTTGCCCGGAAAAATCTGAAATTGAGGATGAGAATTTTGCTACTATGTGCGCAAAAGTCGTTTGACAGCTGATTGTCCAATTGAGAGTCAAAAATTGATTCAGTGTATTTGAACAAGACAACGTCTACCAGGCCTGCTAGGTTAGAAACAAAATTGCAATTTTGTTTCGAAAAATATTTTTCAAAATTTAAAAGTAATTTTTTTCAAATTAAAAATAAAATAAAAATAAAAATAAATCATGTGTAATTATAGCACCTTAATGTTAATTTTACTTTCAATAGCATCTGCTAAAAATTTGAAGGAATCGGAAGATAAGGAACCAACCGATGAGAAAGCTACCATGAATTGCGGATTAAATATGGATGAACCTTGCTGTAAGTTCAAATTAAATTCCGATGAATTAGAGGACCATTCAACTCATCCTGGAGGAACAGAAAAGTGCAAATGTTTGCCATATGAGGCAATAATAATCGAGTTCGACGATATGGACCGAAAGCACCACTATTCCATGCTCGCTACGGGACATATCATACCCGATGATTCGCGGCTGGAAATGACTTGTGGAAATAACGGAAATAGTCCATGTTGCCCAATTGATATTGGCGGGCCCGATTCGTGTAAATGTCGAAGAATTTCACATGTGATCAAAGAATTTCGTCACAAAGACACTGCCCACTATTTCTGTTTCGAAGATCAAGGAGGAGTGGATGAAGAAACAACAGAAAATGAAGGAGAAGAAGAGGAACAAGAGGAACGAAATAAAAAAGGTAAAAACTTATTAAAAGTGACTAAAGAAAGTTCAGATTTACCAATTATCTATTTAGTAATCTATATTTAGGTGACTCTCTCTCTCTCTCTGACCAAATTAGTTGTCAAATTTTCTAGCGTTTAGCGTGGAAAATGTGCAAAATTTCATGCATGAAGACAAATTAGAAATCAATAAATAAAGATAATCAATCAAGTAGTATATTATATGGGTAATTAAAATATTTAGGTGTAAATCAAGAGCATAAATGTAAGACGCATATTCACAAAATCTCAAAGTTATAGGCAATAACAAAGTTTGATTGATTTTACATGAAATTGTAATTCTGCATCATAATTGGTAAATCATGGGATCTTCATCGATCTGTTACATTTACTAAGAGTTAGGTTAGAAATCGCAAGCACTTTCTGTCTGTCTTTGGAACTTCCTTTACTTGTGTAGCATCGATTGAAGGAAGCAGCCTTGTCAGAGTCATCTCCATTGTAGTCCAATATTTAACATGTTAAAACTAAAATTAAAAAAAACATCTTTACCAGTGACATCGACATCCTAACACATATGGATGTATTAATAATAGAGCTTAGTATGATTCTTAGCTAAATCTAATGTTTCTTCACGTTGTTGCTCTTTAGAGACCGTACCACCAAAACATAAGCGTAATTGTAAAGTATTGGAAATTCCTGAACCTGATGATAGTAGTTCACGTCCAAAGGATTGTGGGGATGATGAAGTTTGCTGCCCAGAGAAACTAAATACGACATTTGGAGAAGTAGAGAACTATTGCGCGAATCCAGGCGGAACTGAAAAGTGCAGGTATATTTCATTTCATTATTGCGATATATTTTTTAAAACCAATGATATTTATTGTTAATCAATTATCACATCACTCAATAAATACGTAGTATGACAAATAAAAGGTATCACAATAGATAGTACCAGTGATTTTTAGATAGTATCAACCTTCACGCGATATGTGTCAAAATTTCACGACATTTAGACCATTAGTTTCAGAGTTACAGGGATTTTAGTGACGCTACTTTTGTAATTATAAAAACAATGGAAGAATCTGAATTTCGTGTGTTAATATAGCTAAAATACAAAGTCTAAATAAAACTTGTCAAGCCATAGTTTTGTGGTATTTTTTCCTATTAAAAATTAATTTTTCTTGCAGGTGCAAAATTAACCAAAAAATTGTTATTGGAATAGATCCCGAAAACAGATTGCATCACTACTGCATGAAATATCTCCCAACAAAGCCGGGAGAAGGCCACGAAGATGACACTTGTGGGGAGCATGGGAACGTCACATGCTGCCCAGAGCTTGTCGGCGGGTCCGCAGCATGTCGTTGTAAACAAGATGCACGAATAATTAAAAAAGTTTTTAGGACGTACACGCCTGATCCTGTATTCCATTATTATTGCGAAGGACTAACAAATAGTACTTCATCAGGCCAGATATCAACCTCCTACACCTATAATACAGTCTTAGGCGTTGTGGTTCCAATATCTTTATCCTATTTATCGCTGTATCTCATTCTAAAAGCAAATTAGATTCTATAGGTTAATCACATTAAAACATTCCCAAATATAATTAATCATCTTGTCATTTCATGAAACAGTAGTATCTTCCGTTTCCGAGATATTTACAAATGACTTTAAATGTCATTTGGAGCATAGGAACTAAGATATTTACAAAAATTCGATTTTTGTGACCTTTGAAAATGAAGATTTGTGTATACGAGGTTCTATGAGATTTTTGACTTAACTTATAAAATGTCAGCTCAAAGTTAAATACAGGTCTTAGCTTATTATATTTAATTCTTAGATTAAGGAGACCTTCGTGAAGTAGCAGAAAATGGAGAACTTTGTAAATTTGTTCTACGATAGTCAATAACTAATCAAAATATTAAATAAGGGTAGGTTTCACCCTTAGTAGGTTTTGTAGGTTTAAACTTTTTGAGAAATAATGAATTTAAAAAAATGGAAATCTCACGTGCAAGTTTGGGGATTCATTAACTTGTGCATTTGATTGAAAATTTCATGTATGTATGTAATGTAGAAAATTATTATTTCAATTGAATATGGTTCAGAAAACATCGAGCTATCGATTAAAAAAATCGTCATTTATGTCAGTCGAGTTAGTGTTTCTGTAAAGATGTAAAAATTCGCTGTAACTGTTATTAAATTCTTCCGCTTGAAAGGCAATACGTCTACTGCAATTAATGCTGGAAGCTGATTACAGAGACTAAGCCCCACCAATTGCTACCGTAAAATTTTGTGCAGCTGAATTCAACGGGGTCGTAAAATAAAAATGAAATGCTGTTCATTGGTAAGCCCCATTATTTGAGAACGACAGGACCGGTTTGGCTAATTTTTTGATTAAATGTTCGTAATAGTCTGAATAAGATTTTTAGGAAAAGAAAAATAGAAAAATTTGCCCAGAAAATTGGAAAATTCTAAAATATTGGATGGGATTTTTACTACTATGACAGCTGATTGTCGAATTATGAATCTGGTAATTGCTGGTAATAGTGACGAAATATTGAATCAGTTGTGTATTTGGACAGGACAATGTATATCGGGTATGCTAGTTTAGAAATAAAATTAGGATTTTGTTTCAGAAAATATATTTCAAAATTTATAAGTAATTTTTTATCAAAAAAAATAAATAAAAATAAATCATGTGTAGTTATGGCACCGTCATGTTAATTTTACTTTCAATAGCATCTGCTAAAAATTTGAAGGAATCAAAAGATTTGGAACCAACCGATGATAAAGCTGCGAAAGATTGCGGATTAAATCGGAATGAACCTTGCTGTAAGATTAAATTAGAAGACAGTAAACCAGAGGACCATTCAATTTATCCTGGAGGAACAGAAAAGTGCAAATGTATTCCATATGCGGCAATAATTATCGAGTTCGACGATATGGACCGAAAGCACCACTATTCCATGCTAACTACGGGATTTATCAAACCGAATGATTCGCGGCTGGAAACGACTTGTGGAAATAATGGAAACGGTTCATGTTGCCCAATCGATATTGGCGGGCCCGATTCGTGTAAATGTCGACTAACTTCATATGTGGTCAAAGAATTTCGTCACGAAGACATTGCCCACTATTTCTGCTTCGAAGGTCAAGGTGGAGTGGATGAAGAAACATCAACAAATGGAGAAGAAGAAGGGGAAGAAGATGAACGAAACAAAAAAGGTAAAAACTTATTAAATATTTAGGTGACTCTCTCTCTCTATCTCTGACCAAATTAGTTGTAACATTTGTAGCTTTACTAGAGCTGGCGTTGCCTGGAAAATGTGCAAAATTTCCTGGATGGAAAGAAATTAGACATTAATAAATAAAGATAATTCATCAAATTGTATATTACATGGCTAATTCATGTGCAAAGCGGAACCAGAAATAACGCGTCCTGTCGTACTATAAGCAAACCATGCGAGCTATACTAACATATTAATAATATGGATTTACACTAATAGAGTTTAGTTGGACTCTTAGCTAAATCTAATGTTTTTTTACTTTGTTGCTTTCTAGAAAGCGTACTTCCAAAAGATAAACGTAATTGTAAAGCATCAGAAATTTCTGCACCGTCTGATACTCCTTCAAGTTCAATGAATTGTGGAGAAAGAGAAGTTTGCTGCCCAGAGAAACTAAATACGACATTTGGAGGAGTGGAGAATTATTGCAAGAATCCAGGTGGAACTCAAAGTTGCAGGTATACACTTAATTTTTTTCTGAATATTTATTTTTAGTGCATCAAATTTAAATAGTTATTAGCACTTTATTGTTTATAGATTTATTTATACATCTTTTTACAATAATTTTTTAATTACATAATTCTTTAATAAGTAATACTATCATTTCACTTTACATTTTATTTTTTAAAATAATTATTATTTCTTTATTAATTTCAATATTAATTTTGCTTGTATATCATTTTTATTTTTATTTATATGGGTTCATTAATTCTTATTGCAACAAGAATGGCACTACGATATAGCACAGGAATCGCCGCCACTGCGATGTCTCTTTATTGCTTTCCTCGATTCTTCGAATTTTTTTGGTTGAAGGAGAACTGTACTTTGTTATTCTGCACTATTTTCCATTTGTCTTACAATTGTTTACTGTTAATTAAGTCTTCCAGTGCATAACTTTGTATTATTTTCTTTAATAATATCTATTTCTTTTTATTAGCAACTCCAGAAAATATAACTCTGGTCCGGAAATCGAACTCGAAGACACAGCAGTCTAATGTCAAGCATCAATGCTCTCTGCTATTGTGCCGTCAGACTTCATTTCGTTATTAGCATATATTTTTTTAACCAATGACATTAATTGTTTATCATTTTTCAAATCACTTAATAAGTACGTAGTATAATACATAAATGGTATCACAATTGATTAGTACCAGTGATTTTTAGATAGTATTAACCTTCACATTATATGTGTCAAAATTTCACGACATTTAGACCATTACTTTCAGAGTTACAGGGATTTTAGTGACGCTACTTTTGTAATTATGAAAACAATGGAAGAATCTGAATTTCGGTTGTTGATTAAACTAAAATACCAAGTTTAAATAAAACATGTCAAGCCATAGCTTTGTGGTATTTTTTCCTATTAAGAATTAATTTTTCTTGCAGGTGCAAAATTAACCAAAAAATTGTTATTGGAATAGATCCCGAAAACAGATTGCATCACTACTGCATGAAATATCTCCCAACAAAGCCGGGAGCAGGCCATGAAGATGATACATGTGGTGAGCATGGGAACGTCACATGCTGCCCAGAGCTTGTCGGCGGGTCCGCAGGATGTCGTTGTAAACAAGATGCACGAATAATTAAAAAAGTTTTTATGACGTCCAAAGATGATGCTGTATTCCATTATTATTGCGAAGGACTAACAAATAGTACTTCATCAGGCCAGATATCAACCTCCTACACCTATAATACAGTCTTAGGTGTTTTGGTTCCAATTTCTTTATCCTATTTATCGCTGTATCTCATTTTAAAAGCAAATTAGATTCTATAGGTTAATCACATTAAATCATTCCCAAATATAATTAATCATCTTGTCATTTCATGAAACAGTAGTATCTTCCGTTTCCGAGGTATTTATTAATAATTCTAATTGCTATTTGGAGCATCAAGAACCAAGATTTCAACAAAAATTCGATTTTTGTGACACTTTGACCTTTGAAAATGAAGACTTGTGTACACGAGGTTCTATGAGATTTTTGACTTAACTTATAAAATGTCAGCTCAAAGTTTAATACAGGTCTTAGCTTATTATATTTAATTCTTAGATTAAGGAGACCTTCGTGAAGTAGCAAAGAATGGTGAACTTTGTAAATTTGTTATACGATAGTCAATAATTAATCAAAATATTAAATAAACTTTTAGGCAAATAATTAATTTAAAAAGATGAAAATTTCACGTACAAGTATATGGGAATTCATTAACTTGTGCATTTGATTGAAAATTTCATGTAAGTATGCAATGGAGAAAATTATTATTTCAATTGAATATGGTTCAGAAAACATCAAGCTTTCGATTAAAATAATAAAAATAGTATGTTTCCAAAGAAATAACAAAAATTGTCATCAATTTTTATAAAAAATATCGCAATCATTCGTTATTTTTGCTGTTCAAAACACGATGTAAGATTTGGCAACGTCGCTTTTGCAGTTAGTCGCCGCATGATTATCGGTGAATATTCGAAAGGCATTAAGTGTAAGTTTTCAGTTTCAGTTTTACTTTATATCTTTTAGTCAAGTGAATGTTTATACATTTTTAGTAATTACACATCTGGTAATCTACAAATTTTAAAATTATATTTCATATGCCTGTGAAAAGTAATAAGTAATATAATATTGCTAAGGAAACTATTTACTTTACGATGGTACTATGATGTTCTTAACCTCTTGTTTAACTATAAATTATCGAGTCAATTGGTATTTAAAGGGCCCCTCAACTAGCCCTGTAACTAAGATTGAGTGTTTTATTTGCACAATAATCGCTGTGTGCATTTCTTTGGTCACTGTTAAATATACAACTCATAAACTACTATCAACGATATATTAATATTCAGATCTTATCAATTTTAAATCCGATTGCAGCGATCTCTATCAAGATAAACCGCTAAAACTATTTTGAACTTTAAATGTCAATTGTTATATTCATTGACGTCCGCAGAATATTTTCCAGAAGGTAATATTTAAACAAATAATTTTATATACGTTTGGCATAAAAGTGTTGTCGGGATTTGGTGTGAAACGAAAATCATTTTTTTTTAAAAAGGTATTAGCTTCCATTAATTTAATTTTTCCAACATACAAAAGTATTTTTAAACAAACATAACTAATTTCTACTAATCTAATACATATTTAGATTAAAAGAAACCAGTAGTATCAGATTTGCTGTCCCATTTACCGACGTCACTGGATCTATTCATTATTTATGCAAATTTAGCTCTCCAACAGTTCCACATAGCTCGAAGGCGCGAAATTCAAATTAACATATGGTTTTTAAATAAAATTAAATATTTATTATTGAATTGGCAATTAAAAAGATATATAACGTTTTAATAAAATGCCGAGTTCAGGTTCGCACTGTTTGCATCAAACGCATTGGTTTTATTAAATAAATCTTGTTGGGAAATAGCGACGGCAGCACATTTGTATGATTGAAAGAAATAGGTAATAGTAAATCTCTTTCCATACAATCATCTTGAAAATTTAAGTACCTATATATATTATTAATGTTCTTTATAATGTAGAATTATATTGTAGAAAAAGTTTCAATACTTTTTGCGTTAGTAAATTTTATAGATTTTGGCTGTTACACTTTGCATTTTTAACATACGAACCCTACACCGACACCGACGGTTGTTTTGTGATATAACAATAGTAATTTTCTTGCGATTGTTCTGATAAGAATCATTCATTGATATGACAAATATTGTCGTGTAAAGAAAATTTCAGCAAGTGGTATTAGTTTTCATTTATAAAATATATTGAAAGCCAGCTACATTCGACGTTTCTCATGAACTGCATGAAAAGTTGATAGTCTATTTTAAAATCAATCAAAAACGATTATGGTTGGAGAGGTATGAAGCAGCAGAAACCATATTAAAAGCTAAATCGCATCAAAAAAGGACCACGGTGCAAATTTGGTAATATTCCAAAGATATTGTGTAATTTGAACTGATCAAAAGATTGGACAACTTTTGGAAAGTTATTGGAGCTTAAGGAGGTACAGGAGGTTAACGTAAATGATGAAAACGTTGTGAAATTTGAAGGGTCGATACAAATAGTTAAAATACATGCTGTCTCAAAATTTTAGAGACCTGGGATTCATAGTTTTCTCTTTATACATGATTAAAAATAGGCATTTTCCATACAAATCATAATTTGTAGCTCAATTTCACCACATAATATAACTTTTAACTATAAAGAAATGGTGACACGGTTTTCAAAAACTAGGTGTATATAAAATATTCTTTTCTGTAACTATTGCGAAAATATTTAAATAAAACCTTTAAATAACAGTAAATGTAGGTTATAAGCCGGCAACGTTGCAAACACCAATTGAGCGGGAAATTCAAAATCGAAATAAATATTATATAAAATATAACAATTTATTTGTCAAAGAACCAAATCACGCATGCGTCAACACACCTAAATTTGCAGCGTTGCAAAATTTATTATTCCTTTTTCAAAATATTTAATTTGTATTTAAATTGAATTAATATAAATTTGATATTAATTATAGGTAATTTTTAATTTATTAAATTATTATATGTACAAAAAAATCATTTTAACAACCAAAAAGCAGTTTAATAGGGAATTGAAGAATTCATTTTCAAAGGTACAGTCACAATATTTGCTCGTCCCTCATGTACTTCGTATTTTGCATTTCGTATTACCGAGAGATAAACTTTTTGCATTGACGGTACGTCCTGTACCTCCTTAACTGGGAAGTGTATTGCATACCCCATATAGCGTTGACATTGCACCATTTATTGCTAAATTTGCAAAACTCTTTGAGTGGTCAAACCTTTACTAATCACAATGATCCGTAATTGCACTTGGTTCAGTTTTTAACTGACCACCGACAAGACCACAAGTATGAACCAAAAAAAAAGACGAAAAGACATCGAACAAAATGGAAAATAAATATTGTTTACAATTTATTCTTTGTGTTCAAAAATACGTTTTATTTTACACTACTAATCCGAAATTACTTTCGTGCCAACTTATAGATTTGTTCTCTACTTTTTTCCTATTTTTTATTTATTGAACATTCTCAGCTTTATGAATGTTGGTCCCTTTCTTTCTTGAAACAGCTTCTCGCTTGCTCTTGTGTATCAATAATATTCAACTATACAATTACAAATTAATAAGTGTTTCGAATATAATCTGAATAATTTCAATCAGTTCTATTCCATATCTTAATAAGAATTGTTGACTAAATTTATTATGCGGTCAATTTCATTACGAACCTAACAATGTCATTTTGTGATAACATATTCGTATAAACATCAATTAAATTTAACTGTTCGTTAAGTTAACTGACGATTAATGTTTAATTTTTAATCATTGGATTATAATCGGAGTAATCACCGTTTAATACTCAATCTAACGCTTCGTTAATAATGCAATAATATTTAACGGAGGACGCTGTACAAAATTACATGGAGGATAATTGGAATAAGTTAAGAAATGATTGTAAAACTGTGGGTCGCATCTTGTATTCAGGTTGTTGAAGTAGAATTTATAATATTCGGTTAGTAAAGAACACTCATTCCCAGTCACTGTTTTAATATTTAATTTATGTTTTATTTAATATTTAATCTAGATTTCACGTTTTCAGAATAAGCATTCCTTGTCACATTCGTGTTTTAATTTGAGTTTAGTTAATTTAGTTGATGCGCATGTGTCGTTAAATTTTGACAGTTCTACAGTTGGACAAAATTGAATGTGAAATGATTTAAATTGCTGTTTTTAATAACAATGAGTAATATAAATTGTTTTTAATTCCTTATTTTTGACAAATTGACATTGAATTTTTTTTAAAAATAAATCTTAGTGCATTTTAACAGATTGCACATTTTGGAGGTTATAATATAATATAGTTTTTCTTTATTTATATAGATTGAACGTAAATTTAGTTAATAATGGTGCACAGAATGGCTACGCATATTTCCATCTACTATACAATTTACATTAAAAACAAAATTAAAATAGTGAGCGGGAATGATACATAATACATTGGTTCCTAAATTTTATGCAACTGTGTAATCATTTCCGAAAAAAATTAAGTGCATCTCTTAAAGAAGCGTGTCACTTTATCCAATGCATAAATTCGAAATATCGAGGTTCACCGCATCTGCCCGAACTGAATGAGAATGCCACTGTGTTGTTAGTGAGAAAACGCACGTGTATACGAGTAAGAGAACGTACAAGCACGAATGAAAAAAAACTGATTTAAAATTGGTTTTGAGCAACTGTGTTTCTAGGTCGCAGGGTATGCTTGGTTGCATGGTCTTGATGTTGACATCATGAGCAGAGATGTGCACAAATACTATTTAAAAGTATTTAAATACATACATAAATACAAATACCTCACAATACGACACAATAAAATCCCCTATTATGGTATTGTTAAAAAGTCACGAAACATGGCTCGACATGACTCGTTTTTTGTTTTCGTTGGAAACTTCGTTGCGCGACTAGTTTGCAATCAGTCGACTCGTGTGCAGACGACCTTAATGTGCTCTAATTTCCTTACACACCCTGTATGTTTCCCCGTTCTCTTTCCTCCAATATCTGCTTTCTCTTTCTTCGTTACCTAATCTAAACTTTGCGATGTTTCCTTACTTTCCTGTCTTTTCAAATATTCCAATATCCTCCTCTCTTAACCTTTCTGTCTCTTCCACTGCTATCCCTCTTACTTCGGAGCACTCTGTCCTTTCCTCCTACCATTTATATATATATATATATATATTTATATACAACAAAATTAAAATCTATTCATTTTGTAATAATTGGCTGTTAAAGTAACAATTAACTGATGACTGACCCATTCATTATGTATATATTATTGTTGTCTAACCGCTTGTTAAGTCGCGGATGTTGATCAGAATTACTTCATACGGGCGTCATCTTTATTCTCCAATACTTTACTAGTACTCAAATAATTTCTTGTAGTCTGATTTTTTTTTTTAATTAAAAATTTTAAAATTTAATAATTTTTTAGCAATCGAGTAAAGTAACCGAAATTATTTATGTTTGTTTACTACCTTTGTAATATTAATTAATTTATAGCTTCAATGTTAAATATTATAGATTAATAAGTGTTATAAAAGTTATATAGTTCAAATTACGAGAGTTCGGCGGCGACTCATACTTAAAACATGTTGTGGGGTATAAACTGCCGATCCTATATTATAATGTTCCAACTGAATGTTTATATTCTTATATGTTTATATTCTTATATTCTTATATTCTTATATGTTTGGTACTGAATTTTGTATGGCAGCGGGAAAACGGCTCCATCAATGTTTTTGAAAATTTCCTATTTCGTAGAGAAAAAAATTCTAAGACTTTTGGCGTCCCCGGATTTTTCCCTGAATTTCCTGGAAACCCGTAATTTTGAAAAATCTGGAAAAAAAGTGAGCCCTTTTTTGCTGTAATACTTTTAATTCGTAAAAGATAGAAAGTTGAAATTTTGCATGTGTATTAAGTTATTTAATGCTGACATTTCTCAAAAATTAGAAATTCAAAAATTGAAAAAGGGGGGGTTGAAGAAATTCGGGGGCCCGGTAGGGATCTTTGGAGAAAGTTCATATTCTGGATTATTGAATAATTAAGTATAGTATTAATAAAAAAAAATTCAAAATTTCAAAATTTTATTTGGGGGCACGGGGGGCAGTATTTGCCGAGAGTAAAAATTGTGCTAGAAAATTGAAATTTTATATGTAGGCTAACCTTGGTAACTTATTTACGAATCGAAAAAAAAAATCCCAAATTTTGAAAAAAAGTTGGTCAAATAACGCATAAATTGAAAATATTTTTTATTTTGTTAAAAAAAATATATTTTTTAGTCTATTTATATGTGTGGCGAGTTTATTTATTATTTCAATTTAAAAATAGAATTAAATATGAAATGTAATTACGAATTACGAGTATTTTATTGGATTCAAATCATACACGACAAAAGGACGTCGCATTGCGACGGGGGTAAACTCTAGGGATCTTATATTCTTATATGTTTGGTAGTAAATTTTGTATGGCAGCGTGAAAACGGCTTTGTCAATGTTTTTGAAAATTGCCTGTTTCGTAGAGAAATTTTTTTAAAACTTTTGGCGTCCCCGGATTTATTAATTTAATTAAGAAAAAATTTATTTCCTTAGTCAGTTTGTATGAAAAATTAATTGTTATAATATGTAAAATTAATATAGGACGAATTTATTTATTATTTCAGTTTAAAAATAGAATTAAATTTTGACATGAAATTCAAGCCACACACAAAAAACAGACGTCGCTTGCGACGGGGGTAAAAGCTAGTATAACTAAAAAGCACTAACTCACTTATTTTTTTATAATGTATACAGAAACGAATAAGATAAGATAAGATAAAAAAAATATCGTATTATAGGTTTAGACCGCTCTTATAACCTCTTTTAAGTATAAGTCGCCGCCGAACTCTCGTGATTTGGACTATAGTGATAATTTAATTTAATTTTAATAAATTATAAGTGACGTTTACCATCAAAATAGAAACATGGCCACCAGTCAATCTCAATCATGAAGCAAAATATTTGGGAACATACCTGGAAAGGCTTTTCACATGGTTGCAACATATACCTACGAAGTGTAATACCTTGGAACTATAACTACGTCAACTATACTGGCTATTGAATAAGAACTCTCAATTATACATAGAAAATGAACCAATATTGGCTTATGGTGTTCATCGTCATCAGCTTCCAATCTAAGGCCTGTCTCAGTATGGCACCGTATTTAAGCGAATTTATGCCGGACGTATTCGGGCTACTACGCTTTACCTATCCGAACCATGTAAATGTAATGAGATCGCTCTGGAGCTCAGACTGCACGCTACAAAGCAGTCCGAATACGGGCGGCACTACCTCGCACATTAGAACCGAATAAAGGCGAATTTTATCCAAGCGTTACCACTACTACTACGATATCCTATCCGAACCTTTGTAAATGCAAACAGCCGCGTCAGACTGGAGGGGATACCTAACATCGCTTGTTCTTTCGCTGCAATACGCTTCAAATGAAATCTATCGGCGACATGGGTATGTTCTGCATGCAGTTTATGTTTGTATTTCAGTGAATCATGGACACGGATACCGATACCAATACGATAGAACTAAATTTAAATTCACGCCCACCAGAACTCAGATATATAATAAATGCTAAAGTCCCTTTAATACCAGTAGTGTATCGATAAAAATTAAAGTTAAAGTTTGCTCTCATGATAAATTATATAAATGCTAAAGAACTCCAATACACCCCCTAATACACGACTGCAGACATCTGTGACACACATAGGCGGTTTGCTTTGTAGCTCATCCAATCCGCCGATTTACGACCGAATACGCTGTCGCTTAAATACGGTCCCATACTGAGACAGGCCTTAAACATTACGCATGATTGTAGATGCACCGTGGTATAGATATTGTGGTATAGTGGATAGTTGCACCACCGTACATTTCACAACATTCCTTTTGACCATCTGAGGTTCAAATCAGGTTCACATCTTATGTTAGGTTTGAGTTAAAATAAGACGAGGATCATGGATTTCATTTAGGATGAGGCGAGGGTCACATAATAACGTTTAGGATGAGACGAGGTTCACTTTACTATTTATAGAATGGAAAGAGGGGGCAAAGATCCATTTAAGGATCAGGATAGGTCTAATATTTGGCTCGGGATATTACAAACGAAAGACTGCACCACGATACCTACAGTGAGACAAGAAATTAAAACTCGAACGGTGAAATATAAAGATCGAGTTGTGAACCATCCAAATACACTAATGGTAGACAGGACTACTTTCAGCAGACTGAAGAGGGTTTAATTAAATGAAACGGTTGTGCCACTACCGTGCAAGTTGAATTTTATTGTAGACTAGCTGTCCCGGCCACGCGTTGCTGTGCCTAACGTTTTTGTCATATTACATTACATAGCGCCATCTATTGAATATTTACTCAATCTAGTCAACAGAATATTTACTCAATCTAGTCAACAGATGTCGCCATCTTTTAAAATCGTTTGGAGCTAACAGATAATTAATTAATTTGCAATAAGATAATATTGCAATCATAAATTGAGATGTAAGCTATCCTATCTTTCCAGTTGGATAAAACTGCACACGGTGTACAAATTTGATTAAAATCGGTTAAGTAGTTTAGGAGTCCATCGCGGACAAACTCGGACAAACAACGTGACACGTAATTTATATATATTAAGATAAGAAAAGTTACGTAATGTTCAACGTACGTATAACGTTCTATGCCTAGCAACTCGTTTAGTATAATAAATACACACATATTAATTACAACTGTGTTAAAGCAGTTTGAAACATAAAAAAAAAATTAAATTTTTTTTGTAGTTCCCTCGTTCGATGGCTCCTGCCATATAATTATCAGAGTAGAATAGTAGTGTTAGAAAGAGATAGTAGATTGAAAGACAAAGAAAGAATGAAAGAGGAATACAAAAGTAATTAATTACTTCAATATATAAATATAAATAAGTCATAAGCTGGTATTAAGTTTAATTTGAAGTTGAGAGCTATACCAACGAAAAAAAAAAAAATTAAATACAAATCATAAAAAATATTTAATTATATATTGTGTTAGATTTTGTTTAGAGAAATTAACAAATTATGACGTGCGTGCATTCGTGTGTGCGTGTGCGAGTGCGTGGATGTGTAGGATTGGTCAATAGATGGCTCTGTCTTCAGGCAAACGTCCACAGGTTCGCATCAATTTCTTTATTTTAATGTTTTTGCTATTTGGCACTACATTCTTGTGCCTTAACTCATTTATTTACATATCATTGTGCTTAATTCAATTTTGATTCTTATTAAATCTAAACTTATCCTTCCAAAAGAAGAAAAAAAATATCCTTCATACGTTATAATGTTCCAAGTGTATATTTATATGTTTGTTTGTTGCTAAAATTCGTATGGTAGAATGAAAACGGCTGCGTCAATGTTTTTGAAATATTGCTATTTCGTAGAGAAAGAAATTCTAAGACTTTTGACGTCGACAAATTTTCTCCTGAATTTCCTAGAAACCCGTAATTTTGGAAAAACTAAAAATTTTTTTTTTACTTTTTGCTCTATAACTTTTAATTCATAAAAGATAGAAAGTTGAAATTTGGTATGTGTATTACGGTATTCAATTCTAACATTTTTTGAAATTTAGAAATTGAAAAATTGGAAATGGACGTTGAGAAAATTAGAGTTTTTGCCGAGAGTAAAGTTGCGCTAGAAAGTTGAAATTTTATATATGGGCTAACTTTGGTACCTGATTTACGAATCAAAAAAAAAAAAATCACAAATTTTGTAAAAAAGTTGGTCAAATAAGGAATAATTGAAAATATTTTATATTTTGTTGAAAAAAAAAAGATAATTTATGTGAAAATTTATTTTATTATTGAGCGAGTTTATTATTTCAATTTAAAAATAGAGTTAAATATGAAATGTAATTACGAATTATTTTATTGGATTCAAATCATACACGCCAAAAAGACGTCGCTTTGCGACGGGGGTGAACTATAGTGTAAAAATAAAAACAAAACTGTAACTGCTACTGCTTTGCTCTTCCTGCTACTCTCCCTCCTGTTTTTACTACGTAGTACAATTGTAAGTACGATCAAAGGAGAGTAATAGGTATTTCTATTTAGAGGACCTTACTGATTCCATTTGTTAAGCTAAGCCAACCTTTTATAAAAAGGATTGCAAGTAATGCAATAAATATTTATAGCTGATCATAAATTGTAAATTAGGTAGTATTGTCACAGTTGTAGGAGTACCTGATATCTATGTGGTGCCAGGTAGTTTAATTCCATTCGTTAACAATATCTGAAACCAAAAAATTTAACTCTGGTCCAAGGGTCGAACTCGAAGACACAACAGTCAGCATCAGCCCTGCGTCGTCGGTATTATAGAATAAAAAGTGTAAGAGAGAGAAGCGGAACAGAAGGGATGGAAAAGAAAAGACAACTACGAGATCGCCATCAAAGAACTGAAGACAAATATGTACCGATTCCGACTCCAATATGAACCACTTACAATAGAGAAATTAAAGGGCTTATTTTGTAGCTTTATCTCTGACGTCATGCATCATTAATTGAACTGGTGTCCGTTAATATTGAAAAACAAAATTGTAGTCAAATGCAACTTAAAGTTAAGTTTTTATTTGAAAATGTCCTATTCACGGCGGATGACATTAGAGAAAAATTTACAAAATAAGTCTTAAACTTCTGTTAACTTCACTAAAATATTTAAATATAAATAAAATAATAATGAACTAAGGTGTAGAGTGTAAGGATGGACATGAGATTAAATATTTCTTTATTTTTACAGTGCTTTTGTTAAAATTGTTTAACTTATTGAGACAAAAATTCATCTTTGCCAGTTCTAAATTTTAAGATACATTTGTCTATTAAATTTGTATTAAAATTAAGAATATTTTTAACAGTGAAAAAGAAAGTAAATTGCAAAGTTTTGTCCTTTAATTATCCTGGTTCTTTAAGCGACTAATTCAATTGTTTCTATCTCCAATAATATTGCGAATATTTAAAACAAATCACATTTGAGATCCTGATAGTTAACTTTATCAGTACATGTAACAATGTTACATGTACTGATAAAGTTAACTATCAGGATGTAAATGTATGTTACATTGTAACATACATTTCTAGAATTTAAGATATTGTTCACAACCCAAATTAAAGTGCCATCCTATGAGAAAAATGAGATCTAGGGGAGTATTTTGAAAGGAATGGAATGGCGATCGAGGAGGCAGAGAGGAGAAGAGAAGGAGAGAAGAAATAGTAAAGTAAGAGAGTCAAGAGGAAATAGTAAAGATAGAGCGTTTATGCCTGTAATAGACATAAGTGGAGAAGTGAAAACGAAGAGAGAAGGCAGAAAGGATAGTGAAAAGATAATAGAGGGTTTGTCGGGAGGAGACAAGGAAGGCAAGAAGTGATAGATGAAGATACAGGCAATAAGGAAGGAGAAGCAGGAAACAATGTAAATAAAGGAGGAGTAGGGGACATGAAGAGAGAGGATCAAGAAAAGAAGAAACAGAAAGTACTATTCGAAGTAGTAATAGTCTAGAATAGTTTAAGTTTAGTTTTAAGTTTGAATTTATATGAAATGCATTAAGAAATATAATAATGTAGGTTGTAAGCCGAAAAGCACACAATTAATATAATAAAAAAAAATGTATACTGGACTATAACAGTTGAATTGAATGGAATCTAAAATAAATTCGCACTGGATAGAATAGAATGTTTTTAATAGAGTACAAATTCATTTGAATTTCTTTCTGTATTTTTCATTATTATATTATACACGCCCAATGAAATATCTTAGCATTAATTTCTTGAAGGATAAACTTGATAGAACTTTTTAACGGTTTCTCTATGTGTTTGCTCAATTAAAATGACGTCATAATAGTCACAGGTACAGGTAAGTATGATAATTAATTATATTTTATGATTATACAAATATTAAGACTTAATTGACTGTGATTAACAGTCTTTCCAACGAGTCATTGTAATAAATTATCTTAAAAAATGAACTGGACAGTGGTCCGGAGGACTGGACACCGTTCGCTGTGCTCTACAGGCGTGGATCAACTTGTTTAATGGGTTATGGGCCTCCAGTCTCCAGTATTACGAGAACAATATCCACTGAGATGACCAGGCTGGATGACTCGCGATACCGACGGCGATTCGACAAAATGGGATGAGACGGTACAGAAGTGACATCTGTGATTTTGAAATAATGTTTAGTCATTACTTTTATTAACAAAAATCATAACAACTAACTAAATATATAATTATATGTATTTGTTGTTGATTTAAGAAAATTATGTTTTATGTTAAAAAAGTTATTAGAATTATAATTAGTGTCTTAAATTGACCTCGTTGTCTTTAGAAAATAATTGTATGATTAATTTAAATCTTTCTTGATAAGATATTGCATCTATGAGGTGTACAGATGCACTACGCATGCGTCAAAGTCGTACGATCGACAGCTCTGTAGCGTGAGCGCTCTTCTTGTGTCTGTAGAATAACGAATTTTTGTATAATTTCATTTGAAACTTGAAACTTTTTATTAAAAACGCGGATTTTCAAGCTGTATGGTGAAACTATTGCACGCCACTGAACTATCAGCGACATTATACATTAAATTGTAAACATCCAAAGTCGTTGAGTCCAAAGATGAGTGGACTGAAGATTAAGCCAGAAGAAAGTTTATAGTTAAACAAATTAGGTTGTAATAAAACAAATATCATTAAGGATGAGTAAAAGCGATATTTGAATAAATAAATATTTGACTTTTGAAGATCGAGGAAATAAAGCCAATGAAAAGACAGAAGTGGAAGAAGGCGTATTACAAAAGAGTATTAAAAACACAAGAACCCAATGGAAGGGACATTCAAATTTACAAACTCCATAATATCACTTTAAAAGTACGATAATTACAACTGAAAGTAAACTATACATTTTTAACACTTTGGCCTTCTCGGAGGGGCCGAATAATTTCACGATTGTTTTATAATTCTTTTTTTTTTATATGTAATGTTGACATTTCTATTATTTTTTTATTATAATTATATTATATTGTTTGGAATATGTGTGTTTGGTTTATTTTAACATGTAAGTAATATGCCTTAATTTTCCCATATCCAATGTGCATCGCGTAGTGTCGAATTCCGGCATTGTTATAACTATGTTTTTATTAATGATTTGGAAATACTTGTACGCTTTATATTGAACGCAAAACTGTCTTAGATCGAACCGCAAGGCGAGGTTGATTAGCCCATATGGCCCATCAATAGTTGTATTTAATTATTCTTTTGTTCATTTATAACTTTAGCATTTTATTAGCTGATTTCCTAATTTACAGCTTAAATTTAAATTAGGTGGCGCTGATTAATAACGGTATAGAATTAATTAAAAGGTTTATTAAACAAGTAGCTTAAATCAGTAAAATAGTTTGACAAAAATTAAAATAAAAGATAATGTTTAAATGAAAAGAACTCCTTCAGCGAACAGGGGGGTGGGAGGGTTGGCACGCTAAGTGGTGGGGTATAAACTAAATAAAAGCAATGACTATAATGTAAAACCAATTTCTATAATGTATATAGAAACGAATAAGATAAAATGCCTTATAGTATTATTGATTTAAACCGCTCTTATAACCTTTTTAAATAAATGCAAAAATTAATTTTTGCAAAATTCTATTAAACACAATGCTTATGAATGGTATTTTGATATTTACTTAGATTTATTGCCAAGTAAACATTTATTTTTAACGGGACTTCTAATGAATCTATTTTACATCTGCACTAGGAAATTAATTAAAAACAATTTATAAATAAACTTTGTGATTTACAACCCGAAGTTTTTACAATTATTACATGTAACTGCCCACTAACTGTCTTCGTAAAGGGTTGTCCATTGTCCTAATTCGTCGCACTATGAGATGCAGTGGCACATTGTCATTTAAAGTCTATATCAGCTACCGTTTAGAAGGATTTTATGACTTAATAACTTTAAAAATTAAAATTGCTAAAATTACAATGTTTATGGTATGACTAATTAATATGGTATGACGAATAAATATGGTATAACGGAATCTTCAAGTAATCCTATAATTTACAACACCGTTTTAAGAAAATGGTTATTTATTCTTTAAAAAGGTAAGCATTGACATATTTGAATATAAAGGGGGATGGTCATTAGAGGACAGGGTGGTCGTAAAAATGAAACCACACGAGTGTCGTAAACACAAACCACTGCATAAAGACTTAAATACCTTTTGAGACTAAGTGATGAAACACGAAATAGATATACTTTTATCTCTTTCATACCAAACAACCGTTTCTAAAAATATTACTATTTTACACAGATCCGCATTTGGAGGTGTGGAGGTCCTTAGGGAAACGAATGAGCGGAGGCCTATAATTATTTTCCGAATAAAAGGAATAATTTTTTTTCCATCAAGTCTTTCAAAAATGTATTGCTTTTGTCTCTATTGTGGGGGCCCCTATCTTGTGGAGGCCCCGAGGCACTAGCCCTGCCTGCCCTCCTTTATATTCGAGCCTGATTTTACATCATGTTACATGCTTTGACATGAGTATATCTCTGGAGTATAAGTGCACAGTTTGTGTATTTAATTGTTTGTGATTTATTTTGATACAATTTGTGTATAAAACATGCGTTTCAATAAATCTTCTTCCGATTTGCATCTTCAGGAACTGAAGTTTGTGTTGAGTTAAGAGTCTATATTGTGTGTCTGGTCTAGTCACCAGATACGCGTAAAGTAAGGTTCCCACTCACTGTTTTCATATTTAATTTACGTTTTTATTAAATTGCTGCGCACGCCTTGTTAATAATATAAATTTTGAAAGTTCTCATATAAAAATAAGGAATGGAAAGAGCAATTGTGTAAGTAAATTGCAAAATATTAATTCCTAGTAAACAATTTGGTGAAGTGCCCTATTTAGTCACGTTCGAGTCACTCGTACAATACTATTCTAACGCTTTACAAGTTCGAAGCAACAATACAGAAACCAATTTTAGTTCAAATTTATACCTACCTGTCAAGATTTTGTGAAATAAAATCTGATATATGTAGTCTTAGCAAGTTCGTTAATAGTTCAAAAGTGGTACACAAAAGTCGCTTTTAGTTCAAATTGATTCTCTACCTGTCACAGATTTTGTGTTAGTTGTTAGAATTTTTTCATAATAATATTCTTTCTTTTTTCAACATCATTCATTAAGTAGCAGTTGTTTCTTTCACACTTGGATATATATTTTTTTAGTTCATTTTCATTCCAAAGTGAGAGAGAAACGGAGATGCGGTTAGACAAGTAAAATATATTTTTCACCGTTATACTTGTATAGTATTTCGTTCAGTACAGTATGTTTAAAGTATATGCTATCCTTTTTCAACAAATATTTCTTTAATGCTAATGGGCACACGCTGTCTCCCTCAATCCCCGAATATAATGTGTTTAAACAAATATTTTAAGCAGCGAGGGTAAGACAGAGGTTTTAAACCTAACGCAGACCTGCCGATCGTGGATTTTTGAATCACCAAAACAATGTAAAAAACTAATATAACGAGTATTGTTGAAGATGAATAGCAGCGAGGGTAAGACAGAGGTTTTAAACCTAACGCAGACCTGCCGATCGTGGATTTTTGAATCACCAAAACAATGTAAAAAACTAATATAACGAGTATTGTTGAAGATGAAGATGAATATTCATTAAAAAAATCACGATCCGTACTAAAGATTACATCTATTTATTTTTTCATTTAAATATTTATATTTTGCAGACTCTAAAACGTAGAATTCCATTAAGTGTTATACCCCTGCCATCCCTGCTAGTGTCAAGTTTATAACTCCGGTCATAAATCATAAACCGGAGTTGCTTTTAATTCAGCAGTGAACCGTCGTTGCGATGTCTGTAGCTCATAAAAGGGGCCTTTGCTATGAACGACTGAATAGAAAACGAACACGTTCCAGACAAAAAACTCATGATATGTAATAGAAATTAAGTAGAATTTACTCCAAAATGTTTACTGGGTTTAAGCAAAGTTAAAAAATAATGTGTCGCCACAGAGGCGGCTCTAGCCCATGTAGCGCCCGTGTGCAATCTTCCCTGGGGCCCTCTAGTACACGCGGTCAAAATGAAATACTTACAGTTATATTTTCACCAGTGAACTGAATTCTGGTGCAAATGGTGCAATTTTAAATGATATACTATGATTAAAATAATTCAAAGACAGTGCCCCGAAATCATATTCAAATTGTAAGAATATTGTAGAAATTTACAATACCAAAAAAATAGCTACAACATTTCTTTTTAATTATCTTCACAATTAGTGGAGCTATTTTTATTAGTTTTTAAATCTTTGATTTTCAGCACTTCTGATCTCCCTAGCACGCTATTAACGCACGGGAGGCTGGCCCAGGCTTCGCTGTACCTCAAATTGACCCAAAACGACTAACAACATATATTTATTGTATATAATTAACTATATAATTTTTCACTTTTTTTGTGTTAAAACCTATTTAGACAATTTAAGTATAACTATTAAATAAAAAAATGGATATAATATAAATATATAGGTATAGTTAATATTGTTATAATCTATTTGGATGGGTCGACCGGTGATGCTCAAACTGTGATCCGATAATCAGTGGAATTAAATAACGTTTACATAATATAAACCATTTATATAGCATATACAGTAACAGAAAAGTTACGGAATGGGAAAGGAAATAAAATACTGCTACGAAGGAAGAGGGTTAGCAGTAGCAGAGGAGACTATGGATGAGGAGGATGCCTAAATAACTGGAAACACAGCGACGTAAGGAGGCGAAAATGATCACAAGGCTTAGAGTAAGGAAAGAAGTAAGAGAATGCAGAAATTGTGTGGGAAGGAGGAGCAGAAATTAGAACACATTAAAAGTAGGTGTAGGGAGAAGATGGAAAGTGGATTAAAGCTAGAGAGATATTGCAAAGAAGAGGAAAGGCAGACAAACGAGCCTAGTAAACATTTTACAGGCACTTTGACATCGTATTGAAGATGCGTCATGAAATAATTCAATTTGATTTCACTGGTGCAAGGGAGATGTCAGTGATATGAACTACAAATGACAAAATCACTTCACCTGGCCTCACTACCGTACCAGTATTAAATGAAGCTGCAAATAAACCATTCAAGTGTAACAAAGACATCTTGTTTCTTTTACTGTGGTATTCTTGCGGAATTTTATCTGTACTAAAATAAATATTTTCAAAAGTAAAAGAGACAGCAACTATACC